>OY776280.1:7775768-8295768 GCA_963675445.1 Linnaemya vulpina | reverse complement strand
TCCTACCAAATAAATCACTTTTTTCGCCCTAAACTCACCTTCCACCTCCACCACCCAAAAATGAGAGAAAATAAAATAAAAACAACACACACACAGACATAATTCAAGCCACTTGCCCATAATTAGATAGAGATGTATGCATGTATGAGTGCCTGTATGTATGGGAATGAGGATGTTGTATCTATTTTTTATAGTTAAATGCTCTCTTGAGAATTATTAAAATTATCATGCATTGACACGATTTGTATTAAGAAATTATTGACGGACGAAGAAAACGAAGCATCAGTGACGGCTTTTGGTTATTTTTTACAATTTTTGGTAACTTTTGAGTTCCATGCAACACCATTTTGATGTCTTTGACACTTTTCTTTAATTTTTGCTTTGATATTTTTTTGTAGTTGCAAAACATCATATACGACTTGTATTAAGAAATCAAGTAACCGACGAAGAAACCGAAGCATCAGTGATGGATTTGGGTTACTTTTGTTACCTTTTTTGGTAACTTTTGAGTTCCATGCAACACTATTTTGATGTCTTTCGCACTTTTCTTTAATTTTTTCTTTGATTCTTATTTGTTGCAGCTAAACATCATATACGACTTGTGTTAAGAAATTTTGACTGAGGAAGAAATCGAAGCATCAGTGACGTCTTTGGGTTACTTTTTTACCTTTTTTTTTGGTAACTTTTGTGCTTTATTCAACATTATTAAATATACTTAGCACTTTTTGTTGGATTGTTGTTTGTTTTTGTAATTGCAGAATGACTTGAGGACAGTGACTTCACAATTTCTTAGTTGAGAATACAACAACAACTGTTTAAACTTTAAAACGAAGCATATTGTTTTGTGGTAAAAGGCAACATGTTGTCAAACATAATTCAGAATATTTTTGCAACATATTTTGTTGATAATACGTGCAAATCGTCGCATGTTGTCAAAGAAAACCGTTAATTACACTGGAAAAAATATAGCAGGTGAAGCAAGCAAACAGTTAAGCAGTGCGAGCGAAGGTTCGTTCAATCTTCTTTCAAAATCACTTCTAATTGATTTAATTTTAATTTAATTTTCAATATAATAAATGGTGATCGAGTGGAATTAAAAGCGACGGAGCAACTTCGAACAATGAATTCTCGCATTTACATCTGAACCAAAATTTTTTGAATTTGAGTGGACGACTTTGAGCTCTTCGACCTAGAACCCAAGTATTTTAATTTTCAAATTAAAATACTTCACGGTTCCCAACGTGATGATCGGTAATTGATGTAGTTTTCGATAATTATAAAATAATCGAGAACACTAACTGATGAAATATTAAATTGCAGAGCTTTTTAAAGAAAATTACCTTTTTCCAACTTTTTCGTTCACGATATCTTGCGAACATATTAACCGATTTTGACCCGGTTTGCGGTGATCGACGTGGTTTTAAATATGACATCGATCCATGAAATTTTTTAAGAGTTATTGAAAAAAACCCTCTTTGAAAAGTGCCTTTAAAAAAGAAAACTTTTTTTAATATCATAAAATCTACCGGTTCGAAACGGTTTAAATTCACAGGAAATCTGGAAGGCTCTTCAGTATGGTTTGATTTGATTTGCGCCGCTTAAACTGATCCGATATATGATTTCGGAGGTTTTCAAAATAAGAAAACAGCACTTTTCTCGAATTTTCACGTTCACAATATCTCACGAGCTGATTAACCGATTTGAACCGCATTTACGGTTATCGACATGGTTTTTAAATGTCCAGAGCTGTGCAGTCGTTTATCAAACCTGTTGTTATTAAAAAAATTACTCAAAACAGTGTTTGTTTCTAAGTTCTTTTTTTGAGATTTCTTAATATCTACCGGTTCGAATCGGTTTAAATCATAGAAAATCTAAATTAAGGACGACGCCTTGGATTCGGCTGAGCCCTTCAAAAGCGGGTAATGTACTTACAAACACAAACTCACACTCTCACATACCTACAGACAATAACGAGCACTCAGCATTAGCCAGGGAAGCTTTCTAAGACCTCAAAACGTGGAGATCTGACGAGAGCTCTTTTTTCAAAACGTGATAGTCAGTAAATTCCCGATTTTTTTTTTTAATTTTCAATTCCTTTAGCGGGAAGTTAAAAATATATTTAGAAAATAATGAACAAATTAATTTGTTTGCATTATTTAAATTCAAATTATTATTTGAGCGCCCCTCGTATATCCTTATTTATGCACATTTTTGTATATTTACTTTTAATTCAGACATATTCAGGTACTATTAAACAATTCTTACACTTTTGTAAAAATACTATATATTTTATGGCAAATGCAGCCACACAGATACAACCATGTGCAAGTAGGTACATACGTATGTATGTGTGTGCATGTTCATACATGCACAAGCATGCACAGAACTATGTTCTACATATTAAAAGTTTTCAACAATAAGTTAACTTGGCTGGTTGTTTGGTGGTGCACTATATTTTAATATCAAAGTTGTTGCAACAAAACTGTTGTACTTTCTCCATCTTTGGTTTGTCTGTCTGTCTGTCTGTCTGTTGGTCTGTCTGCGTTTATGTCTGCTCATTGTCTACTGCATTTGCTTGCAAAATGTACAAAAACTAAAAATGAGAAGAACAACATTAAAATTAAAAAGAAAAAAAATCCTTTTTATCCTTGTGGCGGGATGGCTCGTCGTGATGCTGGTAAATGGTTACTTTCCATATTATATTTTTTTTTTTTTTGCTTTCTACTGGTACAGAAATGCATTCAGCCACTTTGACTTTTAAGGCTGCTGCTGCTGTTGTCGTTGTTGTTGGTTGGTTGGTCTTGAAAAAAGTTTTTATTTAATAATATAAAATATCAAGGAAAGCAGAAAAAGCAGAGCACAAGAACGGAATGCAAAACTAACTTGGAAACATGTGAAAAGTTTATGTGCTTTATTTACTTGTCGTACATAAGCGTATGTATATAATGAATGAGTTTGTATATAATGACTTTATGTAACACATAAACGAGTGGATTTGAATTGTGTATAAATATTTTTATATAAAATGAATATAATAGAAATATTTACTTTCACTTTATGGTTTTTGTGTAGACAAACACACACACACACAGACACACACACACACTTATGTATGTATATACTTATATAAATGTTATATATTTTTAAATTGTGTTATAATTCAATTTAAATTACTGGAACTTAAATTTTGATTGTAGAAATTCATTAAAGTTCTTTGAGAGTAACACGTATTAAAAAGAATATGAATTTTTATCGGAATAAAAACTTGAACAGAAGGGATTTCTTCAGCAAAAATTTAGCTCAACTCTTTTAAACCGTAATTATTTTATTTTGAAATAATTTTTCAATTTTCGGTTACTGAACAGCCAAACTACGGAATGAAATGAGTTTTCGAATGGAATTGTGATCTAAGACACGGCTGAATATTTCTCTAAATTTTATTTGGTTTCAATATAAATTTAAAATTTAATTTCATCTTAATATTTTATTCCAAATGAAGTGCTTCGTTTTCAAAATTTTGTTTGAAACATTATTTGAAAGCAGCTTATTTTGAATGAAAGAGTGAAACATGAGTTTATATGTTGGTGTGAACGTACTGAAACTATTTCCTACTCACTCGCAGCTAAAATATATGTTGAGGCGCCTTAGATCCCGTTGTCGACTTCGCTCTTCATGTTCAGAACATGATATCACATGTTTTTAACCTGCATGAATGCAAACTTGTATCAATTTTTGTCGGTATTTCTAATTGACGAGCTTTTAGCACCGAGAGCAGAAGTCAGCACCCTACACCGTCGCTACCTGAGCAAAAGCACCACCGAAGAAAACAAAAATAGCAGCAAAAAAATTTTTTGTTCTCTTTTGTCGTCACCTGTTCGCAAATACCACCCCCTCTTATAAAATTCTGGCACAATGCACTGCCCAGGTAGGGGTGATGCCCTGAGCGCTGGTCCCAGACAAAAAAAAATATTCTGTAAGTCTACACCAAAATACCTTTCAAATCATGTAGGCTTCATCAATTTCTGATAGACATTGCAGTACTAAAAAGTGTACCACAAATATTCGCTTGGCGTATTTATATATAAATATGGGGTGTTTTTTATAGAGTGATACAAGTTTAAATTATAATAAAACATAGTAATATATTTTTGATATCAATGAATTGAATTTTATTGGATATAAAATTTTATGACATTAATGTTTAAATATGATTTGGGCCATGTGGCCGGCACGACTGGCGCGTACAAGGCGCAATCTGGAACACCAATTTTCACAAACTTTTCGCAGCATTCGCGGCCGTATCGCGCCGATAACTTTTCGAATGTTGATTTCCAGGTGTGCAATTGTTTTTGGCTTACCGACGTATATAAGCGACTTTACATAACCCCAAAGAAAATAATCCAATGGGGTTAAGTCACACGATCTTGGGGGCCAATTAATTGTGGACATTTCGTGAAATTATTTTTTCGTCAAAAGTTTTTTTGAGTAAATCAATTGTAGCGCCCGCTGAGTGGCATGTGGCTCCGTCCTGTTGGAACTACTTGTCATCAGGATTAATCCTCCATAATTGAGGTTAGAAAAAATTTCGAAACATGTTCCCATGCCGTTCCCCATTCTGGGCCCATGACTACGCCAGCCCATAGAGCGCACTAAATAGTAATTTTCTGTAAATGTCAGGGTGTTTCGACAAAAACTTGTGGACTCTCCTCACTCCAAATGCGACAATTCTGTTTATTTACGTACGGATTCGACCAAAAATGGGCTTTATCGAAAAATAAAATTTTGATTAGATGAGCTTGACGAACAGAACCATTATTTTGATTAAAAATTTCCACAATTCGCACGCGTTGCTCTGGTGTAAGTCGATCCATAATGAAATGTCAAAGCCAATTAAACAAAATGCAACTATCAGCTGTTAAATGGGTGGTCAAATAAAGCAGTGAGGCCACTCTATAAAAAACACCCGATACTATTTTTTCATATCACGAAACTATCTCTTCGTGCTAAAGGAATCGCTAGCGCTGTATGAAATGCGTCTTATTCTGCAAACAACAAATTTAAAAAAACAGAAAATTTAAATTGCATAAATTTTGTTTTAATTCAAGCACCTTAAATCTATGCTTTTACAACTTTTATGTCAACAGCTTGTTACAACTTTTTTATATTATGCATTTGTGCACAAAAATACCTATTAAACAAGATATATTTAAGGCATGTTTGTAAACTAAAAGGTACTTAAAAGTGTACCACACAAATAAGTGTACTATTCATATATATAAGATTATTAGTGAAACACAAATTTTTTTTTTTATTATGACTGTATTTTTACTAGCATCATCAGGTACAAACCACGACAAATTCATTGGCAACTACAATTGGAGTTGGAAAAAATCCAGGCAGGGTAGAATAATGGAGTAGAAAATTTAAAAGGAAACGTCATCAATGAGTTCTTATCATGAGTTTGATATTTTTTTAAAGTTCTTATTCATTCAATTGCAAGTGTAAAATAATATGCTGAGTTTTTCTAAATATTTTGTTCTAAAATATTTTGTTAAAAGTTTCCTAACGATCCGCATTGAAGGACTTTCAAAGATCACTTTGACTGTGTATTTCACGAAGGAGTTGTTTTCTTCGCAAAAATACGTTTCAAACAAAAACAACTTATAATAAAATTTTGTTTTAGTTTGAAATATTATGAAACGAAAGAAACAACTTTCTTCACAAACAGGGAATTGTTTGAGAAATTTGGAAAAAAGTATCAGCACGATTAAAAACACAAATTAATCTCAGCATTTGTGCGGGTTTTTTCATTATTTATAATTAATAAACTTATTAATTAAACATATTAAAAGCCTGTTTTTGAAAATGAGAGAGAGAGAGAGAGATAAATTAATCTTGATAAAATTTAAATAAAAATATTCAAAAATTTTTTAAATAAATAAGAAATTGTCTCTCACATTTACATGAACAGACGGTAGAAAAAAACCCTTCTGTAAAACACTTGACAGTGGGCTCCCTCCCACAGTGGAGTACAACTCAACTAAAAAAATACTTAAATAACGATAAAAAAAACAATCAACGAGTTCAATTAACATTCGCTGTCTTATTTTGATTGTGGGACAGTTGTCAGTCATTTTGCGAGAATATCGCGGCTCCAGGCACATTTCAAAAGGAGCAATTGTTGCAAGAAAGGATATAAATTAAGAAATAAACTTTTGTTGTTTGACTGTTTGCTATTTGGACTTGTCTTCTTTCTCGTCCTTCGTCCTTCTTCCTTCTCTTCTAGTTTTTGCGAATCTAAAATGGCAACATTTTATTACTCCTGGCAGCCGGCAGCCAAAGTAGTCATTTATAACTTTTTTGTGAATGTGTGTATGAGTATATGTGTGTGTGCGAGGGTATGTATATGTGTGTGTATGCGTGTGTGTGTGTGTATGTTCTATTGTTCGTTCCCATCTCGTGGTCTATTGCATTTTTGGTTTTAATGTACATCCTTTTGTAACACCACTACAACTGTATTTTTTTACTGTTGTTGTTGTTGTTGTTGTTGTTGTTGTTGTTATTGTTTTTCATCTTCTCGAATGACATGGAAGCTTTTTATTTTATTGTTAAAAATGCCCATGAGAAATATAACGTGACAAAGTGCAATTGTTTGCTCAAAAGAAAAGTTGTTGGGTTTTGGGGGCCAGGCAGGGGACGCTGCCACTATAGCCGATCACACCATGAACACACACACACACACACACACACATGAGTGATATCCATTTATTAGTTGTTCGTAGAGAACGGAAACTGTTAAAGAAAAATTCGGAAAAAATAATTTTTAGTTTTAAAATTTTATTTTGTTTGCTGCAGCATCCTGTTTTGTTGGATTTATTTGGTGTCCTTTGGAAAGCCAATCCACTGCTGTGCATGTCTATTTTTTTTCTATCCTTCTTCTTCTTCTTAATATTATTAAATGGTCAGCTTCATGTGTGTGCTGAAAGAAAAAACTCCGTGTATATATTTTTAGTTTTTCGTCGTGTGCTGTTTTGTCCTGCCGTCCATCACTGACGAAATAAAAATGTCACTCCCATTGCAATTCATCACATGGCGTATGTGTTGTTTGGGGCGTAAAGAAATGCCTGTGCGCTGTATTTTTTTGCTTCTTTGCAATTTAAAACAACATCCACTACGAGTTGGTAAAAAGTTGTAATAAAAATTTTGTTTAATGAAAAAGAATGAAGTTCGCATTTTTTTTCTCGTGTAGAAATTAAAAGAATGACATGACAACGCGCCCAACATGTCAAGTGAGGATTTCAAAATGAATGAATGAGCGAATGTTTGTTGCAGAGACATGTAGCAGAGTTGGTTTGAGTGTAGTAGTGCATATTAAGAGGACTTAAGGATATATATTTTGATCCGAATATATATTCAGTTTTTTTTTAATACAGAGATCCTGAAGATAATTTTTTTATATTTTATAATATTCTGAAATTAAAAATCTGATCAGTTCAATACCTCTCGAAATCGATCGAGTCGAGTCGTTCATGAGATATCGTGAACTAAAAATAATTCGGAATACCGGGTACAAAATTGGTTCATTCGTTCGTGAGACATCTCGAAGGAAAACTAATTCGAAAATATATTAAGATTTTGTGGGTTTTATTCAGATCAGTTCTGAATATTAAGAACTGATCTACACGACGACTACAAGACATTAGAAAACCCATATTGATGACAATTCCAACGACAAATCGTTAATGAAATTTTCATCAAAATTATTGGAAAATCTTGCAGGACTGCACAAACGACTATTTCACGATTATATAGACGAGAGTGTCGTCTGTCATGTCGTTGGCAACTACAAAAGCGACAAAATTTCATACAATTTTGTAAATTTTTTAATATTTTTAAATAAACGTATTAAGCACTCCACTTAATTTAACTTTAGAATATATTAATAAAAGTCTTATTAAGCGGAAGCAGACCAATCTGTGCATGCATCGTCCAAGACAATGTTGGGCATGACGATTTGGTCAATTGGGATATGCAAAATATAAAATTTCTGGAAAACTTTAAAATTTTTATCATGTTAGTTGGGGCATTTTGCATTTTCAGTGACGATATATGTCGATAAGGTCTTCACTGAATATGCAAAAGGCGTTTTATAAGATTTTAAGTTATTTTTTTTAGTCATAGTATGGAATTTTTGGAATGTTATTTGGGGCATTTTGCATTTTCAATGAAGATATATATGGATAATATCGTCACAGAACATGAAAAAGGCCCTGTATAAAAATAGAACGTTATTTTTTTACTCGTACAACACAATTTTTAGTTTAAATAAATATTATGGCTGCTGCTCGAATATTTTTAGAACGTTAGTTGGGGCATTTTTCATTTTCAAGGACGATATATATCAATAATACCGTCACTGAACATGAAGAAAGCATTTTATAAAAATTCAAGTTATTTTTTAATCGTAAAATACAATTTTTGGAATTTTAATTTAATTTTGCATTTCAATTGGCGATATATATGGATAATATCGTCACTGAACATGAAAAAGGCCCTCTATAAAATAAAAAAATTGTTTTTTTACTAGTACAACACATTTTTATTTGAAGAAAAATTTTATGCTTTTGTTGGAAAATTTTTAGAACGTTAGTTGGGGTGTTTTGCATTTTTAGTGACGATATATATCGATTATATCGTCACTGAATATGCAAAACCCATTTTATAGATATTTAAAACTTATTTTTCAATCGTAAAATACAATTTTTGTAGTTTTAATTGGGACATTTTGCATTTCAATTGGCTATATATATTGATAAAATCGTCACTGAACATGAAAAAAGCCTTCTATGAAATTAAAAAGTTATTTTTCAAATTGTACAACACAATTTTTATTTAAATATATATTATGGCTGCTGCTCGAATATTTTTGGAATGTTGGTTTGGGCATTTTGCATTTTTTGGAGCGATATATATCGATAAAATCGTCTCTGAACAGGTAAGAACCATTTTATAGATAATTAGAACTTATTTTTCAATTGTAAAATTAAATTTTTGGAATGTTAGTTGGGGCATTTTGTATTTTTAGTGACGATATATATCGATAATATCGTCACTGAATATGCAAAACCCATTTTATAGATATTTTACACTTATTTTTCAATCGTAAAATACAATTTTTGGAATGTTAAATGGGGCATTTTGCATTTTTAGTGACGATATATATGGATAATATCGTCACTGAAAATGAAAAAAGCACTCTATAATATCAAAAAGTAATTTTTTTACTCGTACAACACAATTTTTATTTAACTAAATATTTTGACTGCTGCTCAAATATTTTTGGAATGTTGTTTGGGGCATTTTGCATTTTTTGTGGCGATATATATCGCTATTCCACCACCTATAAGTTCAACTCCAGTGGATAATTCTATCTAAAAGTCTGAGCTCCATTATTTCTATTTATTTGATATTTCCTTAATATGCCCTTTTAAAATATATTTTGTTTTCGCAAACAGCGTGTGCGTCCAACGAAAAATAAATTTGAATCATGCAGGGGGATATCAAACGAAACGAAAAAACAACAACAACAAAAAACAACGAAAAAATAGCCGGGATGCAATAATATTTTGTGGAGGTCGCATTAATTCTTTTATATTTTCTTTATTTGTAATCCCATACAGTTGACGGAAACATGCATGTGTGTGTGTGTGAGAGTGTGTGGGTGTCGTTGCGTGTATATCAAAATTTACAATGTCACTTGTGGTCTGTATGACTTGTCGCAGCATGATGAAAAATAGATGGTGGTCACGACCACTATCATCCATCCATCCATTCGCACTAGGACACATTTCGCAA
Organism: Linnaemya vulpina; assembly: GCA_963675445.1. NCBI lineage: Eukaryota > Metazoa > Arthropoda > Insecta > Diptera > Tachinidae > Linnaemya > Linnaemya vulpina. Next base: position 8,285,913 of record OY776280.1, on the reverse strand, counting down.
TGCCAACAACAACAACAACAACAACAATAGCAACAGTAATACAACAACAATGTTTGTTTAAAAACAAAATTTATAACTGCCACAAAGAAAATGAACAATTTTATATGAAATTTATAAGGAAAAAATATATCAAAAAGATTTTTTTCAAACCGTGAAGAGAATTGATCTCGAAATGGAAAAAATATTTTAACTCGATTGAATTCGCTAAAATTAAATTCTGTTCGCTCAAACAAGACAAAAAGTGGAGGAGAATAATTTTTCTGAGCAAAAAAAGTTCTATTTTGAAAATCAATTTTTAATCATTTCCCGAGTCTAATTTTCGTTATGAAAATAACAGTTATTTTCTAGGTTCCTCAGAAAATAACTGTTATTTCTTGACTTTTAGTTTTCAGTCACAAAATTAAAGTTATTTTCATACTTTTATTTTTCACCAAGAAAATAGAAGTTATTTCTTGATTTTTATTTTTCAATCAGATAATAAAAAAAGTTCTTCCTTTTGCGATTTCTTAACGTTGTTGTTGCTTTAAGATCGCTTTTTACTCTCTGAGAACTGTTCGCTTGAAGTAGGAATTAGAGAGCCGAGTTTTTGCCGTTGCACTGAACGCGCTTGATTGGTATGCGACATCTCGTAGGATTAATTCAATCATGACTTTTATTATGAAGATTCTTGTACAACTCCAAATGCCAGCAGGGCCCTTTCTTAAGGGGATGAGCATGTATGCGTTTACGTACTCTCCTGAAAATATTGCATTAATGCCTATTTGAAAATTCCATTATATTTTTCTCGTACAAAATACGCAGAAAAAGTAAATATTTTATCTAAAATTTTTCCGATACATGAAAACAACTTCAAGTCTAGAGTCACGTAATGAAAAATGCATTTCGCTGCGTTGTCAAATTTCAACGGAGCAAAAAAAAAAGAGCAAGAAAATCACACAAACAAACTCAAGCACGCACACAAGTTTATCTACACGTACGTACCCTGAAGGAAGACTGGATTCAATTAGCGACAAGTCAACAGTTTGTCAGCACTTTGTCACATTTATAATGACAATGATGTCAAGAGTGACGTCTATTGACGTCGCGAATAGAACGTGACAGTAGAGACGCAGTCATTCATTTATTGAGAAGAACATTTTTTGATGAGTCACTGGTTCTTACCGAACCAGTTCATACCCTATGACACACACACACACACATACACACACACACACACATACACACACACACACACACACACACTGTGTTAGAAGTCTATAGCGCGGCATATTGTAAAGGGTATATAGCAAGTCCGCAGTACTGGTGACCAGGCCACTAGTGATTCAGTACTCACGCAGTGATAACATTTCCTACAGGGCACCCACCTGCACGTGCGAATATCTCTACGTTCACTTACGTCTTCTGGAAACTGCAATCAACTGTGAAATTGCCGATGTAACAAACTTGATGAGAATTCCTACGACGCTGGTCCTCTCAGCTCCTTTTCATATCCTTTTTGCCAGGACGTTTGTATGCCACATAGTTTTATGCAGTTGTTATTGTTATTTCTGATAAAGTTGTTGTTGTTGCTTTTGGGCACAGGCTGTGCGTTTGTTAAGACGCTTTTACACTTGCAAAAAAAAACAACAAAAAAAAAAGAAGACACGCTCGTGCATGCACATTCACAGCCTTCGAGATTCTTGTGCATGTGTTGGGGTATGGTTGTGTGTAAATGAGTCTGCATTAAAATAAACTAAATCCTCTTGCGAGCAAAATGTGTTTAACTGAGTTTGATCCAAAAAGAAGGAGTAGAGGAGTAGGAGAGGGAGTTGGAGGGGGAAAGCGATTTAATCAAAAGGACCTTAAACGCAATAAAGTTTCATTTTTAAGCCGTTTTTGACGTCGATTTCGAACATGTTTATGAATACACTCGTGCACACACACACACACTTTTACAATTTTTATTGTTAGTTTTTGCAGGAGATGGTGTTAAAGTGTGTGTGTGTGTGTGTGTATGTGTGCGGTTGGTAGAGAAACGCTAAAAGAAAGTCTAAAAAAATATTTTCCATTAATTTTTGTCATACTTGAAGTCCTTAAATATTTAACGAGTAGAAAAAAAAAGAAGTCAAAAAGATTAACCAACAAAATATTTGAAATGTGCTTTCAAGGCGACTTTGCTAGACATTTTGAGGGTAACACTGTCGCCCCTGAGTGCTGGTCCAAGACAAAAATATTAAGAAATTAAAATGGAAAACGGTTGTCCCGCTAATTTTAACCGCACAGCTATCGTAACCTGCTGTTGTGCTATTCTAAACTTTTGAAATCTTCGAGCTGAAATCCTATTATTTTAACATTCAAATCAACCGATTCCCACGTAATAAGCGGTGATTGATCAGTTTTCAATTACTATGAAATAATCGAGAAAATAAAGTGATCAGATATATAATTTCAGAGTTAAAATAATCACTTTTTTCGAATCTTTTCGTTTACGACATCTTACGAACGGCTTAACCGCTTTTGACCCGGTTTAAGCTCATCGAAATATCAAGAGCTGATTATGGAATCGACTGGTGAAACCGTTTAAAAGTTATTCTAAAAATAAAACACTTTGAAAATGCTTTTTTTCTTGTAACTTTTTTCGTGATATCTTGGGATCTACCGGTTTGAATCGGTTCAAATTAAAAAGTGATCTAAAGTTCTACAGCAATCTTCCTTCGATTACTAAACAGATTACAGAAGAATAACAGATCAGATATATAATATCGGAGTTTTACAAATATAAATCAATTTCAGCGAATTTTTTTCGTTTACGATATCTCGCGAACGGGTTAACCGCTTATGACCCGGTCGAAAATGGCTGTTAGGTTTCAAGAACTAATTTTTTTTTTATAAAATCGATCGTTAGAGCAATTTAAAAGTATTTTAAAGCCCACTTTAAGAAGTGCTTTTATATAAATCCTTTTTTCAATAAATTTTTAAATCTACCGGTTCGAATCGGTTCAAATTGGTTACTTCAAAAGAATCGATAACAGCAACTGATCTGATCAGATATTTAATTTCGGAGTTTTAAAAATAACACTTTTTTCAAAAATTTTTCGTTCACAATATCTCACGAAAGGATTAACCGCTTTTGAACCGGTTTAAAATGATCAAAGTTGCTTTTGAATGTCGATAACCGATAAGGGAATCAATCGGTGCAGCCGTTTAAAACCTATTCTTAAAAAAAATAGTTTTTTTTTGTGATATCTTGTGATCTACCGGTTCGAATCGGTTCAGATTCAAAGGTGGTCTAAAATTCCAGAAAAGAATAGAGAAGTCTAACACTGATCAGATATCTAATTTCGGACTCTTACAAATATAAATCACTTTCAGCGAATTTTTTTCGTTTACGATATGTCACGAACGGCTTAACCGCTTTTGACCCGGTTTACTATGATCGAAATGGCTGTTAAGTTTCAAGAACAAAATTTTTTTTTTTAAATCGATCGTTAGAGATATTTAAAAGTATTTTAAAACTTTTTTTGCTAATTTTTTTTTAAATATAAATTTTGAAATCAAACGGTTCGAATCGTTTATAATTGGTTACTCCAAAAGAATCGATGACAGAAACTGATCAGATATTTAATTTCGGAGTTTTATAAATAAAATTCTTTTTTTTTTAACTTTTTCGTTCACGATATCACACAAAGGGATTAACTGATTTTGACCCGGTTTACGAAAATCGAAGTGGTTTTTGAATGTCAAGAAGAGCTGATTATAAAATCGATCGATGAAACCGTTTAAAAGTTATTTAAAAACACACTTTGCAAAGTTGTTTTTTCTTGTACGTTTTTTTTGCGATATCTTGAGATCTATCGGTTCGAATCGGTTTAGATTCAAAGGTGATCTAAAGTTGTAAAAAAGATTAGAGAAGTCTAACTGATCGGATATATAATTTCGGAGTTTTTCAAAAATAAAATCACTTGTTTTGAATTTTTTCGTTCACAATATCTCACAAAAGGATTAACCGCTTTTGAACCGGTTTACGGTGATCGAAGCGGGTTTTAAATATGACATCGATGGATGAAACCTTTTGAAAGTTATTGCAAATAACCCACTTTGGAGCATGCCTTTTTTTCTAATTCTTTTTTTGATGTCTGTGACATGTGCCGGATCGTTCAAGGACCTGTCAGGACTCCTGCCAGGAGTTTCAGCTGGTTCTTTGCAAATATTAGAAGCTATTTATTCCTAACGCTGCTAAATTAGAGCCATAGAGTTTTGAATACCCTACAGATGGTCAGAAATGTGTTCTGACTCTCTGTCCCCGCCTTAAAAAGTGAAAAAAGGCGTGGGCGCTTTGGGCCCTATTTTTCATACATCTTTTTTTTCCCCCAAAAATACCTGCATTTTGTTTGATTATTAATTTGAAATTATTTTAAAATTTTTAGCTCGATTTTTTTTTTAATTTTGAAATTCATTTTGATATATTGAAATCAATTTTCCTAAAAGAGAGTTTTTCTTTTATATAAATTTTTTATCACAGATTTCTTTAAAAAAAATAACTGTCACCGAATTGATCGTTGGGTTGCCGCACAAAAACCTTTTGAGAAATTTATCAGATGCGCTGCTGTTGGTGTGTTTTTATAGCCGGCACAGTTTTAGGGTCTGAGTAGGATCTGCCATGAGTGATGATGATGCTGATGAAGATGTTATTGTTGTTGTTGTTGTTGGTTTCTTTGTTAGATTTTTTGGCAGAAAGCCTTTCATTTCATGCTGTTGCTGAATAAGCAACATCACGGCTTTTTCTTTTTCTTCTTCTTTTTATTTTTTTTTTGTATTTTGGATTTTCTTTGTTTTTGAGGCATCAACAAAAATTTCTTGTTATTATAATAACCAGACCAATACCGAAATTCACAAACACACACACACACACACAGACAGACACTCACGCACACAGCAACAGCAAAGATGGCAGCTATTTTTGCTTAAATATCGAACATGGAGTTGGGTGGTTTTACAACCGTTCGTTGGGGGTGGGAATAGTGGTCGTTTCGCTGAAAAGCTGTTGGGGAATATTGTGCTCACAATGATGGCGGCTGTTGCGATGCAGTTTTAAGCCAAGTCCTCAAAAAATATATAAACAAAAAGACGAAGAAGAAGCATAGAAACAATAACAACGGCTAAAGTACTTCCGTTTGCACTTCAGAGCAGGTTTTTTTTCTGGCAGTTGGTATTTTATATTATAAATGATATTTTTAGCCACTTTTTTATGTTTGTATGTGTGTGTGTGTGTTTTCTTTAGGTTTTTATATCCCTGCTGTTGTTTCATTTTCCTATTTTTGTGCAGGTTTCTTTTTGCAACGTAACAACGCATTATGTTTATTACCCGAACTTCATCATCGGGATTTAAATGTTTGCTTATAATTGTATGAGTGTGTGTGTGTGTGTGTGTGTGTGGGTGTGTGTGTTCAATTGCGTCTTCTGTACATGCAGTTGTGTAAGTCGTTTTCAGCAATCCGTTGCTAACGTAGAAAGGACACGTTATTGATGAGCAGATTTTATAGAAAAATGCGTTCTATAAAAAATTCAAATGCATAATAAGAGAAATGGCTGATATTTATTGAAGCAGAAAGTTAAAAATTGCAAAAAATATTACAAAAATATTTTGCATAACGGCTGGTACTTTTAAACATAAAAAAATTATTTAGTTCACAAGCTTAAAGGACCTGAAAAATTTAGTTTTTTTTCAAGAAATTTCCTAAAAGAAAATGCACCAAATCCTTCATAACGTATACGCTGTTCTAGCGCCCACGTTACAGTCAATATATTTCCCAACTATAACTTCAAGGTGGCCAGATCTTAAGAAACTTGAAATTTATTTATTTAAAAAAAAGCTAAAAATTTTTATTTTCACACAAGAAAATAAAAAAGAGTTTAATTAAAATTTAAATTTTGAGGCAAAATTTGGCTCCAAAAGACCGTTATATGGTTACACTGCATATCGAAGATTTTTTTTCCAAATATCCTTTCCCACAGATTGACAGAGAAAATAAATTCTGTAGTAAAATTAAATACAATTGAATACAAATTTGAAAACTTTTGAAACTTTAAGGTTGAGCGAGTACCACCACTAGTAGGGTGTTCCAACCAGAGACAATTATTCGATTAATCGTTTAATTTTAAGCGAATCGCTGTTTGAATAGTTAAAATTTGCTTATTATTGAAAAATGATTGATTCGAATAATTTTTGAAAATTAATCGATTAAAAAAATAGTTTTTTTGAAATTATATATTTATTTTGCTTTTTGTCAAGTATCATCCCTCAGAACTAGGAAAATTAATTGTGGGAGGGGGCCTAGACGGGGTAGTATTTTTGGTTTTTTTATTAGAGTCAGATCAAACGTGGCAGGAATATACGATTATTGTTCGATTAAATTCTTATACCGAATAATTTTCAAATCGATTAATCGTTCAAAGCCGAAGTTTGATTACTTAAAAAGTATTTTCATTTCTAGTTTTATTATAAAACTTTATCTTTTTCTTTACAAAAAATTAATTTAAATTTTTTATAAAATATTTTTTACAAAATCCATCAGTTTTTGGTGTTTTTCTTTTAAATGCGATAATCCACATAATATTAATATGTTTCGATTGAACTAATTTCCATACTCATGTCTGATTATTACTCGCTTAAAAATTTCAATTCGAATAATTACTCGTGCAAATATTCGATTAATACAAAACCTTGTTTGATTGAATTTTAATAGGAATTTCGATTGGTATCAAAAGCCGTAAAGTGGCCCCAGGACTCTAGTAAATCTAAACTTTTTACAGGCTTGTTTGCAAAAATATATGACGTTAAAAAAAAATTAATAATATCGGGGATTTGAACCCTGGTCTCTATATCAGTTTTGTATTGAAACAATTCTCGTAAGCAGTTTCCTCATAAATCTCTGTGTAAATAGAAACTATTTATTAGCAGTGAAAGACAGTCTATTCAAAGCACAATATAACTGAAGAGATCAATCAGACAATATTCTTCATCTATTCGGATTTTGCATTAAAAAAGAAAAAAAAAATTTTCGATTAATCGATTAATCGAAATATTTTATTCGAATAATTTGTTAAGCAATTATATAAACAAATTAAATAGTTAATTTAATTTATTCCTACAGTTAATCGCTCTAAATCAATCGATTAATCCAACAATTTTTAATCGTTTAAATATCCTTGTGAATATCCTTGTGAAAATCTATATATTTTTTTATATAAAATATTTCCCTACATTTTAATATATTTAATTTTACAAAACTGACTGACAGACAGACAGTCTACTTAAACATTCCATCAATAAATTTTTATTTGCAGTTTCAACTATTATCTGGGGATATGAGTCCTTAAAAACAACAACAACAACAATAACAACAGCAACAACAAAATGAAAACAATTCAACTGCTGTTAGTGCAAAACAAAATGATTTTAAGTGCATTTCAATGTTAAACTCCAACAAGCAGAGCTTTAATACAATTACAAGATGCAGGAAGCATCCTAAAGGACATTAAGGTAATTTTCACTAACACATGCAAGAGTGGAAGCACATAAAAAATAATTTCAGGTAACATGTAAGATGTTCAACCATCTTCGACAGCGAATTAAATAAAATAAAATGTTTAAAAATAAAACAAAACGAGATGGCAGCAACTTAATGTGTTGACAAAACACACACACACACACACACTCACACACACGTACAGTCAGTCATACAACGAGACATATTCTAAACATTATCCCGAAATGTTCTGCAGACTAAAACACGAAAATATTAAAAAAAATAAATTATTTCTTTTGTACATGTCGAAGTCATTAGGAAATATTGAATGGACAAGTTTAAACAAATTATTGAGGCAGGCACAGACATGCATGTGCAGGAACAAACATGCTGCCCGAACTGAAACAATGAAACTGGACATTTTATCTGGGGGTTTAGAAATGTCCGTGTCAAAATGAAATTAAACTGTTTTATGAATCATTAATTATGGTAAATTGTTAAGTGTTCAATTCTTTCATTACACTGAAAGAATTTTCATCATTAATTCTATGGATTTTGATATTAAATTTATTAAGAAATTTTAATGAAATTAAAACCACGTCAAGCTTTCTCGGATTAATGAAACAAGTCACAAAATATAAAAAGATTTGAACTGAATCACTTATCCCTGTTACGGTCTCTGGATCAACTACTTGATACTGTGCTCTGACCTCGACTATTAAAATGAAAACTAAAGCCACCGATAACTTGGGGAGACTGTAAAGCAAATAACTTTTCCAACGTTTTCATTTAGCGAGAGCGTAACTTCTCTCCTCAAATTCATGTACGAGATATTTTGACAAAAAACTGCATTTTAAAAATGATTTACAATTAACAAAAGAGTGCTAACAAGACATGATAAATAACTCCAGAATTAATAAAGGAAATAACATCAACTTAATTTTTAAACTTTGACAGCAGAGTAGAACAGTGTCGTTTTCGAAGGCCGCTACAGTTTGTTAGCAGTATTCGTGTGTATTTGTTTTTACCACTGGTTACGTGGCTTAATTCAATGTGAAAACAGTTTCTATTTATAAAGTTTTTTAAGAAACTGCTTACGAGAATTGCTTCAATACAAAACTTACGTAAAGAGCAGGGTTCAAATCCCGGTTATTAAAATACGAGATATTTTGACAAAAAACTACATGTTAAAAATGATTTACAAAAATATAAGGGAGCGCTAACAAGACATGATAAATAACTCCAGAATTAATACAGGAAACAACGTCAGTTTAATTTTCATCTTTCACACCAGAGTAGAACAGTGTCATTTTTGAAGGCCGCTACAGTTTCTGATCAGTATTCATGTGTGATGGTTCTTACCGCTGGTTACGTGGCTTATTTCAATGCGAAAACAGTTTCTATTTGTACAGAGATTAATGAGGAAAACTCTTACGAGAATTACTGCAGCACAAAAGTGATGTGGGGACGCGGGTTCGAATCCCCGGTTATATTATAATTTTTTTTAACGTCATATACTTTTGTGTGGCTTAATTCAATGTGAAAATAATTTCTATTTATACAGAGATTTATGAGGAAACTGCTTACGAGAATTGCTTCAATACAAAACTTACGTAGATATTTTGACAAAAAAACTGCATTTTAAAAAATGATTTACAATTTACAAGAGAGTGCTGAAAAGAAATGAAAAATAACCCCAGAATTAATAGGGGAAACAACATCAATTTAGTTTTAAACTTTGACAGCAGAGTAGAAGAGAGTCGTTTTCGAAGGCCGCTACAGCTTCATAACAGTATTCATGTGTGTTGGTTTTTAACACTGGTTACGTGGCTTATTTCAATGCGAAAACAGTTTCTATTTGTACAGAGATTAATGAGGAAACCTCTTACGAGAATTACTGCAGCACAAAAGTGATGTGGAGACGCGGGTTCAAATCCCCGGTTATATATTAATTTTTTTTAACGTCATATACTTTTGTGTGGCTTAATTAAATGTGAGAATAGTTTCTATTTATATGGAGATTTCTGCGAAAACTGCTTACGAGAATTTCTGCAATACAAAAGTAACGTGGAGACCCGGGTTCAAATCCCCGATTCAATATAATTTTTTTTAACGTCACATATTTTTGCTTGGCTTAAATCAATGTGAAAATAGTTTCTATTTATACAGAGATTTATGAGAAAACTGCTTACGAGAATTGTTACAATAAAAAACTGATGTAGAGACCAGGGTTCAAATCCCCGATATTATTAATTTTCTTTTTAACGTCATATACTTTTGCAAACCAGCCCGTAAAAAAGTTTAGATTTACTAGAGTCCTGGGGCCACTTTACGGCTTTTGATATCAATCGAAATTCCTATTAAAATTTCGATCAATATTGAATCCCACAATTTGGACTTTTTAATACAACATTTTTTAAGAAATTTTATATAATTAAAGTGTCATGAATCGGAGATATTTATTATAAATTAGAAGGTTCATATTTATTTATATATTCTTTATTCATTTATTTCTTATTTGTTGCCTTTTACTCGAGTTTCTATTTCAATTTCCTCTGTAAATATTTACTTATTCATCAATTTCCATTTCATACCCTTCCAGGGGTATTGCAAAATTTTTGTTGGGGCAAATTTCTTTAGAAGAAATTATATTTTTATTTATAATATTCGTCTTGAGGCCTTTTTAATAAAATAATAATTTTTTTGTGTCTCAATTTTATTTTTGATTTTCCAATATTTCAATATCCTCTGGATATCTTCTGCAGGACAACAATTGCTTTAATATCAATTAACATTGAAAATATATCCTTATGTTTTTTTTTTCTTTTTGATATAAAATTAAAAAGTTTAATTGTAATTTTATATAAAAAGAAAATGAAATAATAATATATATATTTAACATTTTAATGTTGCTTTCTTTTCTAGAAAAGAGTGCAACATTTTTTACACTTTTCCATAGAAAATGGCAACATTCTGTTATTTAAAATTTAGAATTTATTATAAATTAGGCCAACATCTCTTATGCAAAATAATATTTGGTTTAAGATTCTTTCAAACTGCCAGTTTTTAGAAAATAAGTGAAAAAATGTTACACGTTTTTCAGAAAAGAAAACACCATAAGATTTTCTTATGAATAAATTACAAATCAAAGATTTTTGAATTTGAAAATCGGACATTTTGCCTGACACATTTTACTAAAATTTTAATAGGAAGCAGAAAATATTTATTTACTAGCAAACGGCGTTAATGTTTTTACCAAACAGGCGTTGTTTTCATATTTCCTTTTATCGAGATATGAAAAACTAAAACAAAACTAACAACAACAACAAAATATTAATAACAAATTATGGCCATCAACTTTAACCCAAATACGTTTTTTCACCAACTGAAAATCATTTAAAATAAACAAAATACGAAATGTATCCTGTTAAACAGGATCCTGTAGCGAGAAGGACAAGCCAAAATGAAGATAAAGAGAAGTGCAATAAAAAAAATCATTAAACTTCCTGTATGACAAGTGCAGCCATTTTCTTAAAGAAACTAAAATACATTTTTATATAAAAAAGCTAAGAAAAAAAAGGAACACTAAACGAGTCATAATAATGTTGACATTATATGCAACAACAACAACAACAACAGCAACAGCTAGAAAAACAGCGTAACATAAAGAAAAACAATGAGAGACAGGCAGCATCTCTGCAAAGAATCTGGGTTAACTGTTGCAAAAACTTTTCCTTCGTGGCAAGTTTTTAGTTAACTCTTTTATTCATGTTGTTGTTGTTGTTGTTGTTGTTGTGATTGCATCTACTTTATTTTATATATACAAAAAAAAACAACAAAAAAAGAATTAAATAAAACTTTAAATATATAAAACGTGTACATGAAAATAAACATGAATGAATCAATACATACAAACGGGCAAGTATGTGTGTTTGTATGTGTGTGTGTGTGGATGTTTACATGCTTTTACGTTTGTACTATTTAAATACATGGAAGTATATTAAGAAAACTATATAGAGATGACGACAACAAACAAACGAGTCAGCGATGCAAAACATAAAACATCCAACACTATTTCAATGGCAAACTTCCGGTTAACTTTTTGCCTTTAAAAAAAAAAAAAGCAACAACTTTTGCAAACTAAAAGTAAACACACACACACACACAGACACACAGTTAACGCTGAGGAATAACAACAATATTTGTATTCTTTAGCACAGGATTCCTTTTACCCAACTAAATGTTTAAGAGAGTTTTTAAAAATCTATTAGCATACACGAGCCAACATGCCGCTACATGGTTATGCACGAGTATGTGTGCGCCACTTTTGCTGCAACACATTCCTGATGCATAATAATTTCAAAATGAAATCACTGAAAGCGACATTAAGAAAAGTGTGTGTGTAAGTGTGTGTGTGTGTGTGTGTGTGTGTGTGAAAAAAGGAGAACAAATTTATTTATATACGAATAAATATGTTCCAACTGAAATGCGGTTAGAAGAGCATGCAAGGACATGCAGTCACTATATGCACATACGGTGACCATTAATTTTATGAGAAATTAACGCACAGATTTTTGCGTTATAACAGAAAAAAAATCTTGTTGTCATTCTTAAAAACATTTACATATTTAAAATTATCCATGAAAGCTCCTTCAATTTTATTAGTTTCAGGACGATGTATATCCTTAAAAAAAAAAAAATAGGAAAACGCTTGGCTCCAAAGGCCATCCCTGTAACTTCCTACTAATTTTAACAAAAAAAAAACTATCGCAACCTGGTTTTTCTGTTATTCCCTGATTTCTTCGAGCTGAAACAAGATTTTTTAAATTTTCAAATCAACCGGTTCCCACGTAATGAGTCCCGATTGTTATAGTTTTCGATTGGTAAAATCTAATCGAGACCACCAACTGCTCAGATATATAATTTCGGAGTTAAAAAAATAATCACTTCTTTCGAATTTTTTCATTCACGATATCTTGTGCTATTCCATGATTTTGAGCTAAAATGAGATTTTTTTAAATATTCAAATCAACCGATTCCCAAGAGATGAGTCGTGACTGCTGTAGTTTTCGATTACTAAAATCGAATCAAGATCACCGATAATTTCGAAGTTTAAAAAAATAATCACTTCTTTCGAATTTTTTCATTCACGATATCTCACGAACGGTTTAACCGATTTTCAACCGGTTAACGGCAATCGACATGGTTTTTAAATGTCTAATTAAATTGAAAAAACCGATCCGTGAAGCCATTTGAGAGTTATAACAAAAAAAAAAAAAAAAATTCCTTCCAAGATACATTTTTCTAAATTGTTTTTGGATATCCTGAAATCTACCGGTTCGAATCGGTTCAAATTCATAAGAAATCTAAAAACAGGAACGCTTTTCAGATTTTTAACACTCTAATTTGACAAGAGTCAGCCGTTCAAAAGCTTAAAGTGGTTTAAATACTCACACACACACACATACACACGCAGACGTACTCTGTTCTCTTTCCTTAAAAAGAATGCAACATTTCTTACACTTTTTTGCCAATTAAAAATGAAAAATCTATTGGAATTTAATCTCTAATGAAATGTTATTTCTGTTTTAGAACTTCTCCAAATAGTTTTTTTTAATTTAAAAAATTTTTTAAATTTTAAGAAAATAAGTGAAAAAATTTTACATATTTTCGAGAAAAAAAAAACCCCATCACAAACAGGCACAAAGATGGGCTTTTAAAATTAGTCAGGGAAGCTTTCCAAGACCTTCAAACGCAGAGATCTGATGAGAACACGATTTTTTGAAAATGGGCTAAGACCAATAACTTCCCGATTTTTGAAAACTTTCAAATTTCCTAATAAAAGTTTAAAAAATTCATATTTAAATTAAAGATTAATGTTCAGGCTCAAGTTCAAAACCGGGAATTGCAAAATAATTTTTTTAAATTTTTTCTGATTATGGAAGTGTAGCGGCCTTCGAAAACAGCTGTTCTGCTCTAAGGTGTGAGTTGAATATATGAAATTGATATTGTTTTTTCTTTGTGTTTCGGAAGATTTATCAGGTTTTTCTGAATTAAAAATACTTTTCATAATTCAATAAAATAAATTAATGGCGTTCTGTTAAGAGTGGAACATTTAAAATACTTATTAAAAGCATTAGAAAAGTAGCCCAGATTAATGCCGATTTCGAGCTACGCCATGTCATGTGATGCTGATATTCCCACTGACAAGTGCCACTTTGAAAAGTGAAAAAAATTTTACTGCATAAAACTTACCGATATCGATAACGATAACTGGATACATGAGAACGTCGAACCGCAATGACAGTGAGTTCAGTAAGTTTAGGCAAATCATTATAAATCGTTTCATGCCACAACAACACGTTCGAAAACTGTGGAAATATTCTTTGAAAAAAAATTAAATTTGTTGGCGAATTTCTTACAGCGCTTCGCCTATTTCGGGAGCGTCATAAGCGGTCTTGCATGGTCATGCAAGCAAACTTCAAATAAACAAGGAAGTCCAAAAGAAAACATATTAAAAATCTTTAAAAATATATTTTGCATGAATAAGGAAAGATTTTCCATTTTTCAATTCCACCGGAATTGGATAACGTGGCCATTAATTTTATGGAAGATTTTCTGTAAAAAATTTTTTTTAAAACCATTCTGGCTTTTCATAATATTGATTTTCTAGTAAATTATTGAGGCCAATTAAAAAATATTTTTGAATAGCAAATTTGATTTTATTATAAGTTGGAATTTGAGCGAATATTTTGAAGACTTACGAAATGCTTTACCGCGGAAATTCCCTAACACGAAGTTCAAACTCAAATATCTTTTGAACTACCAGCCTTAATTTTATAATATAAGCAACATTTTTTTAAACAACTCATAACCTTTCCGTTGAAATTAAATTTACTAAGAAAAATTTTTATTTCGTTAAGTTACAAGGTTTTTAAGAGCTGAGCTGCTTTGACATTATTGACCCTATAGAAGTAATTCAACAATTCATTATTGTGAATGATTTCGCGTAAGCTGAAGAGCTTTTTTTTAAAGTTTTTTTTGCAGGTCTTGTTGTTATCTCACAAATACTGAAATTTTCATGATCAGCCCCACTGTGTTTTAGTTAGGAAAGAAACTTTTATTTCTTCTGCCGAAATATACTTTCCCATGCTGTCTTCTATATTTTCATTGTAACGTTAAAACCATTTTTTTATTTATTAACTAAAATTTTTTCTATTTATTTTCTAACTACCCACGACTCTCATGACAAGAATCAGCGCAAAGACATGACAGTTTTGTTGCTACTTATTGAAAATCGTACAGCATTTGAAGTGGTTGTTTGCAAAATAAATAATTTCGTATTCAAATTCCCCCGTCTGACTTTAATTATTTACAAATTGACAGTTATTTTGGTATTATTTCCATTTTGTGTTAATTTCCTAAATAAATAGTTTTACAACAATTTGAAATTTTTTATTTGCAGATCAAATATTTACAACACAAACGGAAGGATAAGGACGACTCATAATATGTATGGGTTGTCTGCCACAGTCAACCGCAACGAATATTGGACACACTACGATATTTGATTTTGAATAAAAATAATTAAATTAAAGTATTTAAAAAGAAACAATTTTTGGGTTGTAAAAGAATCATTCTTCCACGATTGATTGCGGTTGCCGAATCACAATGGGGCCTATTTTATCTTTGTTTGTAGTCCCTGTCGTCCTCTTATAGCATTTACTCAAAATTATCACGATATTTTAAAAACAATTTTCTTTGATATTTTCTTTAAAAAAATTATAAGTAAAATTACCCCTTTCGATCGTGATTGAAATTTGAACACGATCAATCAATGAAATTTCGATGGATAATTCGATATCCTTAAATTATTTCCAGATCTGTTCAGTTTTATTTCAAAAAATGTACATGGAAAAAGGTTGACCCTAAAGGTCAGTCCTGTAACTTCCCGCTAGTTTTAACCGCAACGCCATCGTAACCTGGTTTTTGCTCTGTCCGATCTATTTTTAAATTTAAAATCAACCGATTCCCACTTGATAAACGATTATTGATGTAGTTGTCGGTTCTTTTAAGAGAATCGAGAATATGAAAACTGATCAGATATATAAAATCGGAGTTTTTGAGAAAAAATAATTTTTTTGAAATTTTTCGTTCACGATATCTCACGAATATATGAAACGATTTTGACCCGATTTATGAGGGACGTGGTTTTTAGATATTAAGAGCTGGAATTGACTGGTATAGACGTTAAAAAATATGAAAATGAATATGATTTTTAAAATTTTTTTTGGCGATACTGAATTGGTTCAAATTCACAGAAAATTGAAGTTCAGAAACGCTATTCAGAACGCTGCCAATTTGAATTGAATTAGTCAAGCCGTTAGGAAATTATAAGCACGTTCACACACACGTACATAAAATTGTAGTGACGGGATCTCAGAATTAGTCAGGAAAGCTTTCGAGGACCTCAGAAGGTGGAGATGTGATAAGAACTGGATTGTTTTTTCAAAACGGGGTACAAATCAATAACTTTTCGATTTTTTAATATTTGAAATTTTCTTAAAGGGAAGTTAAGAATGGATTATCGTCTTAAAATTTGTTTTATTAAACTGTTATAAATCAGAAAAAAAATTTGAAAATTAGGACTCTATAAATTAAAAAATAGAATCTGACAAAATAACAAATTTTTCTTGTCTGAATAGAAAAACAAAATTAAGACACGGTTGAAAAATGTTTATAATTCAGGGAAACATGATAAATCTTCCGAATCACAAGGAAAAGTCAACATCAGTTTACTTTACTCGGCAGAGCAGACCAGCTATTTTCGAAGGCCGCTGCACTTTCGATTTTTGAAAATTTTAAATTTTCTTAGCGGGAAGATGAAAACTGATTATCATCTTAAAATTTGTTTTATTAAACTGTTATAAATCAGAAAAAAACTTTGCAAATTAAGACTCTACATTTAAGAAAAATAGAAGCTGACAAAATAACAAATTTCATCAGCTGTTTTCGAAGACCGCTACACTTTAATAATCAGTACTCATGGCTATTTTTATTTATTATTTTAAAACTCGGTTGAAAAATGTTTGTAATTCAGGGAAACATGATAAAACATCCGAATCACAAGGGAGAGTCATCATCAGCGGCAGAGCAGGCCAGCAGTTTTCGAAAGCCGCTACACTTTCATAATTATTAATCATGGCTATTTTTATTTACTACCGATCGTCAGTTGGCTGAATTCAATGTGATTTTTATTTGCTACAATTTTATTATGAAGGACGATACGAGAATTATATCGAAGCGATGGTAACACATTTTTGTTGAGTCCCAGTGTTGCCGTTTGATCATGTTTCTTCACATCCCATTTTTCTAAGTTTTTTGTTCCATATTTTTTAAGTCGAATTGGGTAGAAATAGGAACTGTTTTCTTTTCATTTGAGCCACTTAACGAGTGCTTTTTAATAAAAATGCCCTTGAGTACTGATGATGGAAGTGTAGCGGCCTTCGAAAACGGCTGTTCTGCTCTAAGGTGTAAGTTCAATATATAAAACTGATGTTGATTTTTCCTTGTATTTCGAAAGATTTATCATGTCTTTCTGAATTAAAAATACTTTTCATAATTCAATGAAATAAATTAATGGCGTTTTCTGTTCTAGAAAACATGTAACATTTTTCCACTTATTTTCTAAAAAGTTGCGGTTTGGAAAAGTTTTAAAACAGAAACTATTTTTCGTGAGGGATGTTGGATCCAAATCTAATAAATTTTCTGTTAAAAAGTGCGAAAAATTTTGCATTATTTTCGACATAAGAAATGTTTTCATTGTCATCGTGGCTTATTTTACACCATTTACCGCGTGTTAAGTACAAAATCGAAAAGTTATATAAAATTTGCAAAAGTTGCAGAGAGTGTACAAAAAGTGTAGACAATTTAAAAGGCAACATTTTTTTGTTTGTTTGCTGAAAGTAGAAACTCTCTTGAAATCACTTATAGTTTCCTTGTGATGTTACAAACAAATGGAGCGATTTAAGGACATTCTCCTTGCCAATAGCAGGACAATAAAAATAAGACAAAAACGTTTGCAATTATTTTGGGTTGCACCCAAAACAATGTGACTGTGCAGGAAGTCACTTAAGAGAATAAAATCGAATCACCATATCGAATTATATTTTAGTTTTTCTTTGCTGTTGCCGTCTCCGCTGTCTCCTCTGTCTTGGCCAGAGTACACATACTCGTATTATTTACAACAGTTTTGAATTATTTAGTTTTGGAAAATTGGCATGTTCTGAAAAATAGAAGAGGCAACATTAACCAACCCAAACGCTAAACAATTGAGAACATGAAACGGTTGATGTTGTATTTGCAACGCTTTAAAGGGGTTGCTGTTGTTGTACTCGTAAAAGTTGCTGCTTTTTCTGCTGCTGCTGTTGTTGTTGTTGTTGTTGGAAGAGAATGCATGCAAGAAGTGATATTATTATTGTCAATTTAAGTATGTAATTGTGTAATTGCAGTCTTGCTATTTTGGCACTCGCAAAGCTTTTTCCCTTCAGCCCCGTCCGTGGCCAATTTGGAATTTCTACGAGTTGATTATTATGAAAACGAAAGAAAATATATGCATTTTCCATTGTAGTCATATAGAAAATTAGATAACATGTGTCGTTATAGTTCCATGAGCCAGAATATTATTGCTGTTTTCAAACTAAAAATGGCTGATTATTGCCTTCGAACTAATCAACTGAATAACAATGGAAAATTTGGTTATAAAATGAAATAATTACAATGGAACACTTGGAACTTCATGGGAACCCCCCCTTTTCTTTTTTTTTTTTTTGTTTTTGTTTTTGCTGCCAATTTAGTTTTCCCATAATAAAACATGAAATTTTAATGTATTTCTAAAGTGGAAACAATTGAGAGACTGGCATGTTAACATTTTTATGATATAGAAAACATGATATAGAAAACATTATCCGTTTAGATAATAAGTGTGGAATCTAATTTTGAAATTAAGGCCGCATTAAATATTGAATTTAAATGTATTTAAATTATTTTACAATAATCAATTTATTTTGCCACTAAATAAAATCTGAAATACTGCAGGACTTCAGGAGGCTTTTGATATTAAAAGAAAAATATTTTCTCTTAATGAAAATTGTTCAGTACCCCCGATCTTTTTGTTTACCCCATACATTCCAACTCATTTAAAAAAAACACTTATCAGGGTGTTTTTTATAGAGTGATACAAGTTTAAATCCTAATAAAATACAAAAATATACTTTTAATATCAATAAAACGGTCTTTATTGGATAGAAAATTTTATGACATTAATGTTTAAATATGATTTCGGCCATGTGCACGCCAAGGCTGGTGCGTACAAGACGCAATCTGGAACACCAATTTTCACAAACTTTTCGCAGCATTCGTGGCCGTATCTCGCCGATAACTCTTCGAATGTTGATTTCCAGGTGTTCAATTGTTTGTGGTTTACCGACGTACACCAGTGACTTTACATAACCCCAAAGAAAATAATCCAATGGGGTTAAATCACACGATCTTGGGGGCCAATTAATGGGGCCATTTCGTGAAATTATTTTTCCGTCAAAAGTTTCCTTGAGTAAATCAATTGTAGCGACCGCTGTGTGGCATGTAGCTCCGTTCTGTTCGAACCACATATCAGCAAGATTAATGCCAGCTAATTGAGGTACCGAAAAACTTCGAATCATGTTCCTATACCCTTCACCATTGACGGTAACATTATGACCAAATGAGAATTTTTAATATGTATAATAATCGAATATGGAATAATGAAATTTTTTTTTTATATATAATAATCGAATAATTCAACATTAATCGGGTAACCGAATAAAATTAGTTTTGCCGATATTAATTTGATTAGTTGTTCAAAAATAAGGCGTGAAATGAATTTTTTTTAAATATAAAGATTAACTTTAATCGAATAATAATCGGATAATTCAATAATAGTGGAATAATCGAATAATTGTGGTTTTACGTAGTTTAGTTGCCGGAAAATAAGACGTGAAATGGGATTTTTCTTTAATAAAAATATAAAATTCAATCGAATAATAATCGAACAATTTAATACTTAACGGGTAATCGAATAGTTTTACTTTTGCGTGGACAGTTGCTCGAAAATAAGACTTAAAATAAGAAATTTTAATATTTCTTATTTTAATATATTTATTTTTATATATATAATAATCGAATAATTCTATATTAATCGGATAATCGAATAATTGTAGTTTTTCGTAAATTAGTTGCTCACAAAGAAGGCGTAAAACGGGATTGTTCTAATTATAAAGATACATTTTAATCGAATAATAGTCGAATCATTTAATATTAATCGGATAACCGAATAATTCAGTGTTTTTCGTAGTTTAGTTGCTCGAAAATAAGGCGTGATATAAGAATTTTTTATATATGATAATCGAATATAAGATATTTTTTTCCAATATTTCAAAATTAATCGTATAGTTATGGATAAGGCTTAAAATGAGAATTTTTTCCAAATAGAACGATACATTTCAATCGAATAATAGTCGAATCATTTAATATTAATCGGGTAATCGAATAATTTTAGTTTTGTGCAGTTTAGTTGTTCAAAAATAACGTGTAAATGAGATTTTTCTTTAATAAAAAGCGATGAAATTTAATCGAATAATAAACGTATAATTTAATACTAATCGGGTAATCGAATAATGTTAGTTTTGCGTAGTTAAGTTATTTCAAAATAAGGCGTTAAATAAGAATTTTTTTAATAAAAGATAAAATTTTTTTGAATAATAATCGATTAATTCAATATTAATCGGATAATCGAATAATTTTAGTTTGGCGTAGTTTAGTTGCTCAAAAATAAAGCGTAAAATAAGATTCTTTTTTATATAAAAAGATAATCCATAGTAGAACAATAATCGAATAACTTAATATCAATCGATTAATAGAATAGTTTTCATTTTGTCTAGTTTCGTAGTTTAAAAATCAGGCGTAAAATGAGACTTTTCTTTAATAAGGAGATAAAATTTAATCGAATAATCGAATAGCTCAATATTAACCCCATAATCGAAGAGTTTTAATTTTATTTAGTTTAATAGTTTAAAAATCGGGCGTAAACTTAGATTTTTTTTATAAAAAGATTTCATTAAAAAAGTAACAACAATTTAACAAGAAGAGAAAAACTTTTTATATAAAAAATAGCAAAAAAAAAAAAAAGTTGGAGATACTCCTCTAAAATAATGATTCAAAAGGAGTATAAAATTCAACTCCCATATTCATAGAAAAATAAAATATATTTGGGAGTTTATTTTGGAAAATTTTTGTAAGAAAAATTTTTCAATAAATTGAGTGTGATTCTAAATATTGAATGATTAGGGGGTAAAAGTTTATTTTTTATATAAAATTTTATTAAAAATTTAACAAACGACATTTTTTATCGTTGGAAGGGAAGAGGAGGTTGATAATAAGAATAATATATATAAAAAGTGAAGTATAAAAAGTAAAATGAGTTCCGTTGATGAAAGTGTAGCGGCTTTCGAAAACAGCTGTTCTGCTTTGCTGGATAAGTTGAATATATAAAAGTGATGTTGACTTTTCCTTGGGTCTTTACAATAGTTTTTATGTCTTTATGAATCAGAATAAATACTTTTCGAAAAATTTGCCTATAAAAAAGAATTTAACAAAAATATTATATCCAACAACATTTTCAAATCAAAATATTTTGCAAATAATCTTTGCAGTACAAAAATGAACGACTAATAAATAAATTTCCTTATTAAAATTATTACGGTCGAATTCATAACAAAAAACATATTTTATATTTATTATATGATAAATTTGGATTGAAATTTTTCGAAATAAAATAGTCTTTTTAAATTGTTATTCACAAATCCTTATTAAATTTAAAACTGCATTCATTAACTTTAACAAACGTTTGTGAATTAACACGTTAATATTTCATTATTAAGACGAGCTGAATTTATAATTCCAATTAACAACAATTTCAAACTGATTAAAAAAAATATATGTTAAAGTGTTTCAAACAACATGTCATTATCGTGTTTAAGTTTCCTTCCCGTCGGCAAAGTAGTTTCAATGATTGCATTTTCAATTTCCGTCGGTGGATTTTTCTTTATTGCAAACTAAGGAAATTCATAAAAAGAAAAAAAAAAAAGAATTTCAAAAGCAAAATGAAAAAAAAAACACAGAAAAGCACCGGCAAAACTTAATGCAAACTCAACAACACACAACAAGCGGCTCAGAAATCACTCATTAAATGCGTACAACAACAAGAACAAAAACAAATTCAAATTCAAATAAATAGAGTCCAAATTGAAATTAAATGAGAAAAAGCAAAGAAAAACAAACTGCAAATGCAGGGGCACTGCAATAGAGAAGAGCGGCGAGTTTCAAGTGCAGTTTAGTGAGTTACACAAAAATTAGACAACAACAGTTAAATACTCAACAACAAGAGTATTTCGTTTTACTACACCATCAAAGAGAAGAAGAGAAAAGAGAAGCCAACAAACATGAATAAGAGTACTTCAGCAGAAATAGAGACTGAATTGCGGTTTTTTATTTTGATTTGTTTTGTTTTGTTTTTTCTTTGTTAAGAGATTAAAAGAGCAGCCGAAAGTGATGAGTAGTTTGGCAAACTGCATAGAGGTAAATAAGAGAGATTTTTGTTTGTCTGCTGTTTTCTCTGCAGGCTGCAGTTGCTTGCAGTTCTGCTTTAGTGACCACCACTGGTTTGAGCTTTTCATAGTTTAGGGGCTCTCCAACTATTCTCGCATAATTGTTAAGGTGCAGAAGGGGCACTTTGTTTTGTTTTTTGTTTGTTTGTTTGGCTTTGCCTCACACAACAAAGCAGACAGAGTGTGTGTCTGTGTGTGTGAGTGTGTGTGTGTGTCTGTGTAATATTTAGTGATAAAATAAACATACGCAATTGTAAATGAAGAAGAATCATTGCAAAAAGCTGAGGCCGAGACCACGCCCACACTTGTGCAGAACACCCACGCAGCTTTTTTTTAAGCTTAATTTCCGATTGGCTATTTTGAGTTAAATTTTTGTTAGACTTAAAAGGGCCCAGGCAAGAGGCGGCCAAGGGCGGGCGGAAAACGTTTGCTAGTTTGCATAGTTTTGAGTCATTTTGTGCAAATGCGTTGGTGTCATCAGACACGCTGTTTGTTTGTTTGTGTGTGTGTGTGTGCGTGTGTGTGTAGGGAAAACAAAAGCAAACTATGGGCCAAGTGCAGGGATGGAGGGAGGGAAGTACACAAAAATATCCTGTAGTGGACTGCAACGCAGCAAAATCCTATTTCATGTTGATGTTATGCTGTTGTTGTTGTTGTTGTTCCTTTAATGCTTCTTTAGGTTTTTATTTCGTTTTGCTGTTTTCCATCTTTTTGTTTTGGGTTTTGTTGGCCAAAAACGCAGTCGACCTTTGTAAGCAGTATGTTTTCCTTTACTTTTTTTTGGGGGGGAGAGGGGCCACGAGTATAAAAAAAATATTTCAGGATTATTGATGGCAGCACAAATACATTTATAACCGTCTTTCAGGAACAAACAGAACACACAAAAATATAACAACTGGAAAAAAGAACCGTAAAGCAACACTCATACTTGGGCAAGAGGATTTGAAAGGCCTGATAGACACACGCCGGGAAGGTGGCTGGATGGGAAGGTAAATGGTCAGAGGAAATAGATTTACAGGCAACATACGGCAGCAATAGGATATTTCAGAATGTAAAAGATTTAACTGACGATGGAGTGATGGGAGGGGGGGGGGAGTGGGTTATCACACATTATTAAAGAGCAAAGAAAAGAAAAAACAAACAACAACTACAGCCGTGCTAATATGTAACATGTGTGTGTGTGTGTGTGTGTGTGAGATTAGTATTTGGTAAGAGATTGCGTAGGGACGTAAACAGGCACACACGCTCAAATACTGCAACGTACGTATTATTAACTACACAACAGCAAAAATACAACCACACAAATCTATTGATGAAGGATATTTAAAGGATTTTTTTAACATAAAAAAGCAGGCAGAGTAGCATTGGAAATTTGAAGTCTAAGAGTACAGTTTTGCTGCGGCACATGTGAGTTTTAAATAATTAGGGAGAGTCCTACTGGCACATATTTTTTTTATTTTTAAATCAGCTTAAGTCAAGAGTTTCAAATTTGATGTACCATTATGATCCTTTAGGAATCACATGTTATTCATAAACCGTTTTTAAATCAAAAGTAGCTTTAATATCAGATTTTTTTTTTGGTAAAACCCTTGTAGATCACTCATTAACTTTAACAAACGTTTGTGAATAAGCGCGTTGGGCATTTTAATTTAAAAAAATGTATTTATATATATTAAATTAACTCACATTCAATTATAATTAAAACACTAGTGTTCAAAGACTCATTGAAGGAGCCAAAAATGAATTTATTTTTAAACTGACTACAACAGCGGCTGTTTTCGAAGGCCACTGCTTATATAGAAAGACACTATTTTTGAAACAATATTTAAGTAAATTTAAACTAAAATAATAAAAATAATAATAGGGATGAATTTTAGTACGAGATGCCAGTCTCTTGCCAAATCCATTCCAAGAAACTGGTGAGGCGCGTAAAGACAGCGGGCCGGCTGTTTTCAAAACCTTCACCGCACCCATAAGAAGACACACCGATTTGAATATTGTGCCCTGCCAAAACTAATGGACTGCCAGAGTCACCTGTGCACGGCGAAACTTTATCGGAAGTGTCAATGCACATCATGTCTGGTGGAATGCCAAAAAAGCTATAGAATCTGTTGCACTCGTCATTCCCGATCACATCAAAGTTTTCCCATCTCAAATCGGTGAAAATGTCGGCAGGTTCTTTTGTTTCAAATCCCCATCCAGAAGCGACAACCTTTTCACCCTCATAAGAGGAGTAGGCTTGGGCCAGAGGAGGCAATTGAATATTCCGAATGTTTTCAGAATAATCAGTGTGTGGGATTTTAATTAAAGCGATGTCGTTTGCTACAGGAAAGCGCACAAATTTCGGGTGAATGTTGAAATCTTCTTTGGGAATCGTGTATTTTACTGCCGGCTGTAAACGGTTATTGGAGCCCAGGCCTACAATCACAGAGTCATGATCGGCGACACAGTGAGCAGCCGTTAATACCCATTCTTGACCGATCAAAGAACCTCCACAAAAGCTATAAGGCCCCTTAGAGCCATTCGCTTGAGATATGGCCACTTGATAGGGAAACTTATTGACTTCAGCTTTTTGCGTCTGTAACGCAACGCACAAAGTTATTACACTTGCAAATAAAATTAAAACTTTCATGTTCGAGACCGATAAAACTTAAACTCTTCGCGCCAACTGCCAGTCTTTATATAGCGAATCCGAGTCTAGATATTGTGAAAAGAACAGTTAAAGAATTTAATTGAATACTTTTGTTTGCCCGACATTGACGTCAGTGGAAGAATTATCATGAAACAGAGTAAATAAATTCTAACTCGCGTATGTAAATATTTTGTCTTAAAAAGCACTATTTTTTATTTAATTTAACTAGAATTCTAAATATTTTTAGGGCGAATAATAAAATTTATTATGTTGGCCTAAAAAATGTTTTTATATTTCATCAACAGTTAACTGGAATTTTTTTTTACTCTAAATTATTTAAGCGTGTAAAGCGGTAAATAAATAGTTATATATGTGTGTGTGTGTGCACATAAACATACATACTCATGCTGCTACTGATAATACTTATATCACGTACTCGTGCCTACTAACGCGAATGTGTGTCGTGTGTTTTCAATGGGTTAAATTTCCATACATACTGACATCTAAAACGTTGTCTCTATATAGAGAACTGATATTTAATGTGTAGTTCTCTCTCTCTCTCTCCCTCTCTGCCGATAAATAAATCAAGTGTGAAGAGCTTTTGGGAAAATCCAGTGCGTAGGGTGTGAAAAGGCACTTGTACATCTCTGATAATCCGTTATTTATTCTAAAAATTAAAAGCCAAACGAAAGCTGCCGAAAAATTAGCGGCCACCTGCTTGCGTATTGAAAAATATGTGAAACCCGAATTTAAGAAATTCTTTTTTAGCTCCACACATCATCTAAACTATTGAACAAAACATGAAAGCTTGTGCTGCCTTCTATTTGTGTGAAAAATATCTGGAATATGTTTTGGCGATTTTGTTTTCAATTTGGCAACACGGTTTTTAACAGCTCAGCTGTTTTGGTGCAAAAAAAAAATATATCACTGTTAAACCTGATCAGTTTGGCCTATAATTTAACCCTGAATCCGATTTACAATTAAACGACGTTTAGAGATTTTAAAAATTTATTTCCAAAAAACATGATCGTTTGAGAAAGTGGGGCAACGTGCGTCGATGCTCATTTCGGGTTGGATGGCTACATGAGCAAATAAAATTGCCGTGTTTGGTTTGCAGAGCTGTCAGAAGCGTTTTAAGAACTGCCAATGCATTCCGAAAGTTTACTGTTTAATGTAAATTATGCGCGGGTGGCATCATTGGACGGTTTTTTTTTTTGAGACGGAGGCAGAAACGTTAGTGTGAATGATTCATACAAAAATTTTATTTTTAACCAAAATAGAAAAACTGGACTTCGCTGTCATGTGGTTTCAACCAGAGGGTGCCACATGACTAAAAGCAGGCGAAACAATGACCCAATTGAGAGCTACTGATTTTGGAGCCGTACTAAATTAAAGTTTTTTCAAGTTACTTTGCCAAAAAGTAGTATTTAGAATTAATTTAAACTATTTTAATTAGGAAAATTTTAAAACAAGACAAAACGTGACTACATTTGAAAATTAATCCCGAAATGTCTCAATATCAGTGTGACATTCTTAAGCCTACGATCTGGCAACATATCGACACCATATCGGCCAAATAACTTAAAATCTGCATTTTATTTAACAAGAGAAAAATTATTGTAAGAATATTATTTAAATATAAAAAAACCCCGATAGTTTAAAAAACTACATTTTAAAAAAAGTTGTTTATTTTTCATGCAAAATTGGCCCAGCAAGACTTCTTAATACCCCTGGTGCAATTAATTAATGCATGACTGCATAATTAAATAGCATTTCCAACAATTAATTAATAACAATTTGCCGACGATTGTGCGCTGTTATTGTGTGCTGAATTCAACCTTCTCATAGCCGTGATCGTCTAGTGGTTAGGACCCTACGTTGTGGCCGTAGTAACCCAGGTTCGAATCCTGGTCACGGCAATGTTTCAAATAAACATTGTCACGGGAGAAGTGGAATTTTTTTAAATTTAAAATACGCAAACACAATAACAACAAAAAAAAATTTATTAAAATATAACGAAAAAATTACGGAAAGTGCATAATTAACGATACTGTCTTAAAAATAATGAACTTTAATTTCAACTAAAAACCGGATTTCAGATATACAAATAATTTTTACAATTTCATAAGGCAAAAAAGTTACTTTTTCATTAAAAATTTATTATTATAATTTTAGAAAAGTCATCTAACAAACGCAGATAGACATATACCAACACATTAACGCTGGCGATAAGGCTTGTAGTGGATTTCGGATAGTCCTACTTTTGGTTATTATTCCGTGACGTTCTTTTCTTTATGAAATAGTTTTTATTTTTTTATTATTATTATTATTTTTTTTTTAAATTCGGCTGTTTTTCAAAATAGAATTAAATTAAAAGGTAACAGAAATGATGTATTATTTTTTGTTTTAAGTTTGGGTTGTGACTCTTTCTGGTTTAGGGTGCGATATGTATGTGTGCATGGGCATAATTTTCTTAGTATTATACGCACTAAAAATGAAAAAGAAGAAAGAGCTTTATTTACCTTTTTGAATATGTGAATTTCATCCATATTGAAAATCATGCACGATCGTGCACAAGCATGCACGCTCCCTCACGTACGCATGCATTATTTCAATATTTTTTATCCACGTTATCACTCCTGATATGAAGATATTAAAAAATTTTCACACCTCTAGTCTAAAGTTGCATTCTAAAGAATAGTATTAAGTATCGCCATCCGAATTGCAAAAGGGTGTAACACCCAAAAAAAATCTCTATATTTAGTTTTTAACCGATATGGATAAAAATTTTTAGCTTTCTATTTTCGAAGATAACCGCTTTATTAAGGAAATTCGGTGGGACGTAACAACACGTGATTATTTTTGACAATTCAAAAGAGCATATATATAAGGTGTTTTTTATAGAGTGATACAACTTTGAGTTGGCATCACTGCGTTGTTTGACCACCCATTTAACAGCTGATTGTTGCTTTTTATTTAATTTGTTTTGACATTTTATTATGGATCGACTTATACCAGAGCAACGTGTGCAAATTGTGGAAATTTTTAATCAAAATAATAGTTCCGTTCGTCAAACTTATCGTGCACTTCGTGCATTCAAAATTTTATTTGCCGATGAAGCCCATTTTTGGTTTAATGGGTACGTAAATAAACAGAATTGTCGCATTTCGAGTAAGGAGAATCCACAAGCTTTTGTCGAAACACCTTGACATCCACAGAAAATTACTGTGTGGTGCGCTTTTTGGGCTGGCGGAGTCCTTGGCCCATATGTCTTCAAAAACGATGATGGTCAGAATGTTACAGTTTGTGAAAATTGGTGTTCCAGATTGCGTCTTGTACGCGCCAGCCGTGGCGGCCACATGGCCGAAATCATATTTTAACGTTAATGTCATAAAATTTTCTATCCAGTGAAGACCGCTTCATTGATATCAAAAATATATTTCTATGTTTTATTATGATTTAAACTTGTATCACTCTATAAAAAACACCCGATATTTCAAAAGAATGTAAACAATATTTTTTTTAGTGTGGAAAAAAACTAATCATTTTATTTTTTTTATATTTAAAAACTTATATTTCTAACAACAATACTCTTTTTTATTTCTTTTGCATTTCATGTCAAAATTTTTAGAAGTAATAATAGACCCTTTTGCTTTTCAGGTGACTATATAGATTTTCGTTTGTTACTTAATGTTGAAAATTCTTTTCATTATAGTTACAGTTACTAAAACAAAATGTAATAGTATAGGAAAAACCCCTTTACAAATTTGCAATTGAACAGAAACTAAACAGCTGATTCATGGTGGACTAGAACGTACAATACGTTACTACTCTGTTTCGCCAAGTAGCTTGACGAATTAAATTGTTAAGATTTTCTTTAAAGATCTTGATCATGTGTGAAAGAGAAATATCCTAAATTAATTTATTGAAAAATTGTTAATTCTAAATGTTCATGACAATCTGCACCACCCTAATAGTAATTTTAGTAAAAGGCACAAAGACATTCAACACACGTTCCCAAAGAGAAGCACAAAAATTTTATATGAAAAATGTATCATCATGCCCCAGCACCAGGCCATTTTTCTTTCGATCTGTAGTTCGGCCATTTCTCCACAATATTCCTGGCCGAAATGTCCATAGCTGAGTGCGTGCCAGTGCTTGTGTGTGTTTGTGTGTGTTGAGCAAGCAAGAGAGGGCAACTGCATATATTTTTGGGTGTGTGTGTAAGTGTTGCATATTGGTCGTGTTTTGTAGAAGGATTTTAGTTTCTGTTGTTTTTTCTTTTTTCCAAAAAAAAAAAAAAATTTTTTGTGTTTATGTTTTTCTAGTTGTTGTTTTTGTTGTTATTAAGTAAGCTTGCGTAAAGGATTATAGACGAGTGTGCTTGGGAAAGTGAGTGGCAGTGCAAGTGTGTGCGTGTGTATTATATTACTGCTGCATTTTATGGAAGAGTGTGTGTGTGTGTGTGTGTGTTTAAATGTTCATAAGCCCACTCGAAACTTTATAGTTGTGTATGACTTTTTTTTCTGTTTCCTTTTTTATTTTTCAAATTTTATTCTATCCTTTTATTCCTCTTCTTGTTTTTTTTTTTTTGGTATATTTTTATCATCGTTAGTTTAAAATTTTTGTTGGCGTTTTTTGTTGAAGTTGTTATTATTTTCGGATTTCTTTCCTCGTTTGTGAGGAGTATAAATGATGTAGTTTGGACTTTTTCGGTTGGTTCGCATGTGTATGTGCCAACATACTTCGTTACTTGTGTATGTTTTTTTTTTGTCTGCGTATGTGTGTGTATATATAGTTATGGTTTAATGTGTGTGTGTGTATGTCTGTCTACTGGTCATAACGACATAAATGAGGCTTTAAGCTTGTTAATGTTTTTTTTTTTTTCTTTATTTGGGAGTGGGGCTTTTTGTTTCGTCGTTGCAACTATCATTTGAGCTGTTTTTGTGCAAATGAAATAAAATCCTATTTAGTTTATGATATATAATTTTCCATAACGAATATTTATGATTTGCAAAGATACATTTTGTAGTTGTTGCTGTTTTACCTTCATGCAGACAAACGTACTTAAGAATGTTTTCTTTTGATTTTCAAAGTTTTTTTTAAATTTATGAAGAAGCAAATATTTCGAATTAGTGTTGGAGTAATTTTGTTGTAAATTCAACTATTTCGCAGGAAACAAAAAATTATTATCTTTCTTTCACATGGAATCTTAAAGGTTTTCTCGCTAATTAGTTTAATTGATTGTTTAAACAAGAGCAGTGGATACTCATTTACAGCGCCCAGTGTTGGAAAATAAATTTAATTAAGAA
This sequence comes from Linnaemya vulpina, assembly GCA_963675445.1. Lineage (NCBI taxonomy): Eukaryota > Metazoa > Arthropoda > Insecta > Diptera > Tachinidae > Linnaemya > Linnaemya vulpina. Next base: position 8,255,759 of record OY776280.1, on the reverse strand, counting down.
CATTAAAAATTAAGGCAGAAATATTGGCTATACGAAAGTAGTCTAGCAGATTAGAATGACTGGATAGTAGATTATTCAGAGAAATGAACCAGGAGACGTAACTGCAAGCAGGCGGGAACAGAGAGTAGGCCTTTTTGTAAGAACTGAGAAACTATAATTTATTCTTATAAAAAAACTATTTTCGAATTTGTTTATTTAATATTAATCTAATTCTCGCTTAAATGTTGTATGACTTGTTATATTTGTTTGCAACATATTCATTTTTGCAGCTAAACGGAAAAGTAATAAAACAATATTCTATTACAAAATCACTGCATATGAATGAGAAGTACAAACAGACACAAAAGTTTGAAGTTTATTTAAATAAATCCTGGCAAACCAAAGGCCGAAAGCAATTATTTTAGCAATTAATGAAATTTTGGCTGAAGAAAAACAAAAAAAAAAACAAAAAAAAAAATCAAACGGCAACGCAGGGGCTTAATAAAAATGTGTAATAATTCTCGTATCCTTTTTTATAATAAAATTGTTAAAAATAAAAACTGTTATCACTTTCAATGAAGCAAGTAGTTAAAAATAAAAATGCACATGGGTAATTATGATGAAAGTGCAGCGGCCTTCGAAAACAGCTGTTCTGCTCTCCGGTGTAAATTGAATATATAAAACTTATGATGATTTTCCTCATGCTCTGCAACATTTATCAAGTCTTTATGAATTGAAAACACTTTTCCAACAATAAGCCTACTTCAATTAAATTTAATTAATTTCTTTAATGATTTTTAAAAGCCCTTCGATTAATATTTAATAAAATTTCCAAAAAAAATATATCGTTGATTCTTTTTAACAATTTCAATAAACAATCTATTTATTACAATGACTTGCCTTACTTCTTTGGAATATTAATCATTTGAGTCGCTGAGTGACTGCCTGAGCCAAATAAATATCCGTATTCACACTTATGTCAATTTCTCTTCTACAAAATAATGCAACATTTTTCACACTTTTTAACAGAAAATGGCAACATTTTGCCATTTCAAAATAAAGAATTTATTAGAAATGAGCCCAACATCTCCAACGAAAAATAATTTCTGCTTTAAAACTTTTCCAAACTTCCACTTTTTGGAAAATAAATGAAAATATGTTACATGTTTTCTAGAAAAGAAAACGCCATTAATTTGTTTACTAACATAGAGTAAATTAAAGTAGTATCGATTATAAATAATACTATACAGCACATGAGGATAAAATAATTTGTCTTACCTTATAATTTAATTGTGTTAACTTCAGTTTTGCAATGCTGCAATTCTCGTATTCAAATTCATCTTAAAGTTTGTATTAATGGAAAGTGGCATCGTCGCAGGGAGCAAATCCAACTAAAAGAGAGTGATAAACGTTAATAATTGCGGTACTCAATTAATCAAAGTTTCGTTTCAATCGATTAAACGCTCGATTAATTAATAAATATTATATTATAATTAATTAATAATCGGTTATTTTTTTAGTTAATGGGTTAACCGTTTAAAAAATATGTTTTATTCATTTATTAATTTCCCTTCCTCAAGTTCTGAGTTCTTTCTCTTAATAATACAACTTGCCAAGGCCAGATTTGAACTCAGAGACCGGTAAATAACATTCGACTCAAGTTACGGTCACATTCGGCCAAATGTTTGCTCAGAGAAACGTGGCCACTAAATTTTGACTGAGAAACATTTTAGTTCAGACAAGTGTTTACTGAGTTGAACAGTTTTCAGTTGTATGGGTTTCTACGCCACTGACTATTAATTATAAATGAAACTGATTTAGTTAATATATTCAGAAAGAAATTATTTTCCCTTTAGTGGTTACGCTTTTTGGGCAAACGTATTTTAAATAAGACCCCATCTCGAATTAATTCAGTTGTTGTATGACAACTATAAACCGTAAATGTTTATTTTTATGAGGACTCGAGTTCAAATCTGGGGAATAATTTTTATTTTTTATATATTTCTTAAAGTTTTTAAATTATTAATAAATAAAATATTTATAACATCGCTTGCAACTTGATACGACATTTTTGGTTCGTGTTTTTTAGGTGATAAGTCTCGGCTATGTTCAGTGAGTTGTAACAGATAAAATACTTGTTGCAGAGTTGCATTTAAAATTGTCTCAATTTTATAAACAATTATGTACTAATTAAGCAATTAGTTAATTGATATAATATCTTTTTAATTGAGCTCAATAATGCTGCTAATTGTTATTGAACATTATCGCCTCGTAGTCAGCTACTTAACTATTTTTAGAACGACACCACCAAATCAATAACCATGAGTTGTTGTTTGTAGTAGAATTCTCTTCAAAAGCCAGTGTAGCAGTTTTCATATATTTAATACTCTTATATAATGTTATTCCAATAAAATATATTTAAAGTCCACAATATATGACAAGAAATCATTTCATTAGCTTGGAAATTTAGTTTGTTGTGTAAAACCGTATATTTTCAAGTTTGCAATAATATAATTTATTTATGTTATACTGGCAACATTGCATTTACTCATTGTCGCTCACCAAAATAGAAATTAGTTTAATTTGTCTATAACAATCTAATAATATAAAAATAATCATTCTCATGTACGCTCATGTATTCTATTTTTGACAAGTTGTAGTCTGTAGTCTACTGTCGTTATTGTGTTTAATGCTTAAATTTCATAGAATTTTTTTAAAACCCAAATTTTTTGGTAAAATATAAGACTTTGGTGAAATCTTTATAAAATAGTTTTTAAAAGAAAACCAAAAAATTCTGCAGCAATTTTAACACGCATCATTCTTAAACAGAATGATATTTTTTATAAAGTTGTCTTGGCAAAGAAAATACATAATCGATAACTGCCTTTAACTCCAACCTGGAAAGCAAAACTAATCATGCAACAATAATCCACACACACACGCACACACACACTCTCCCCCTCAAAGCCAAGCAAAATGTTTGTTGGTGCGCACAACAAAAAATGTTGTGTTGCTGAATACTTGCCAGTAAGTATGAGTGTGTGTGTGTGTGTTTGATTGGGTTATTTTTCGACGTTTGCATTAAACACTGGACGCACCAAAATCCAACAGCACCTACAGTTCACACACTCAAATACATATACAGTCGCGCACACACACACACACATAAAGGTAAAGAAAGTCATCAGGAAAAAATGAATTGAAACAAACAAACCGATATGCAGATATTGACACTAGAAAGAGAAAGAGATATCTAGTCATGCACAAGCAGAAAATAGAAGATCCTTGAGTTTCGTAGGCTTTTTATTCCCTCAGTTCGCACACGTCAGCACACACACAACCATAACCAGCAGTCGTCAGTCATGCATGTAAACTATACACACACACATAGTGTGTGAGCAAGGATGAGTATGTGTGTGTGCGTGTGCGAGTGTTAACTTCAACTGACCCCTTGCAAAGTTTTTCAACTCCCACCGAAACAAAAAAAAAAGTACCAGGATGCATGCATGTGCACAACACATCACTCTGTTGCTGATGTTACACACACACACACACATTCCCATACGACTGGGCACGAGTACCGGAAGGCAGCAAAGTTCAAAATGAATTCAACAGCAGCAGAAAAAAATATTGGAAAAAATTTCGAAATAAAAAATACAACAACAAAAACTTGCATAAAACAAGGACTATAGTCCTTTTATTAATGTTGTTTTTCTTGTGTTGTTGCAGTTGGACGAAAGAGACAGGAATACTGGCAGGACATTTGCACTTTCCATAGTATCCTAAATGCACACACACACACACACACACACAAACGATATTCAGGGACATATAAAACCCACTTACTCGATGTGTTAATTAATAAAAGGAGGAGAAGAGAAGGATAGTGAAATAGTAGTACGTGTAGCCTCCACCTGCCTGGAAACGATATATTTTGTAAATATTGAAAATCGTAAAAAGTTCGACCGACCGACCGGTGGCTGCTGTGAATTTCCAATTGCGTATCCATGACAGCATTAAGTTTTGGGTGTAGTCAATAAATTGGATGCTTTTTTTCTCTGTTTCTTTTTGTCAAAGAATTTTCATAAAACCTGCTGAAAACTTAAAGCCAACTGAATCGGTGATGGAGCCAACAGTTGTAATGAAATTTATTATTAAACGAAATTTTTCTAAATTAAATAGTAATTTGAAATATTTTGATATGAAAAAATTATAATCCTTTGGAAAGAATTTAAATTATGTAATTCAATAAATCATTTTCGTTTGGCGGCTTAAAAATGACTTTGAAACTGTTTCGTTTCTAAGAATTAAAAGTTTAAAGCATTAAACACAATAACGACAGCAGGCTACACGAACATCGACTACAAAAGCCGTTGGCTACAATCGTCGCCTCGTGGTCAGCTACTTAATTATTTTTAAAACGACACCACCAAATCAATAACTATGAGTTGTTGTTTTAGCAGAATTCTCTTCAAAAGCCAGTGTAGCCGCTTTCATATATTTAATGCTCTTAAATAGTGTTATTCCAATAAAATATATTCAAAGTCCATAGTATATGACAAGAAATCATTTCATTAGCCTGGAAATATAGTTTGTTGTTTCTCTTTGTGAAATAAAACAATATATTTTCAAGTTTACAATAATTGAATTTATTTATGTTATACTGGCAACTCTGCATCTACTCATTGTCGCTCACCAAAATAGAAATTATTTCAATTTGACTACAACCACAAAAACATCAGGGACAACAACCAGTAGCCTTGTTGCCTGTAGTACTAAAAATAATCATTCTCATATAAGCACATGTATTCTATTTCTGACAATTTGTAGTCTGTAGCCTGCTGTCGTTATTGTGTTTAGTGCTTAAGTCCATGATGTTTTGTGGTGCACTTTGTTATCAAACCACGCCACTGGTTTGAAAAAAATGTGTGCCATTTTGAAAATATTAAACTGAACATGTGCCGAATGGTATAATGGGTCCAAATTGTTGGGGAATTTTCGCTGTAGTCCTTCTTTATAAAAAGCGTTATATAAAATTTAAGAAAAAATATATTATTTTTTGTCAAATTTTTTCAAAATTTTTTCTTTTAATAATTAATATCGAATATTAAATATTAATATAAAAGAAGCTCAAAACTCAAACAAATCTATTTGTTATTTTAAAAAAATTATTATTCCAAAAAGGATTTTTTGAAAATGTCCTTTCTTTCAAATAAAAGTAAAAATAATTTTAAATTAGGAAAAGTGAATATTTCTAAAATCTTAATTATTATTTTTGTATTTTATTCGACCTTGTTTTTTTATGTAAATTATAATTGTAATTATATTTCAGGCTCCAGGTCTAAGAATCGAAAATAAAACTCTTATTATGTTTTATATCGGTATATGTGTATATATTTTTATTTATTTCGATATTTCGAATACTTTCGGTTAAATTAATTTATACGAGGGTTGTTTGTTTTCTCCGACACTAGCGGATTAATTGAAATTTTTTTTTCGAGCTAAAAATTAATTTAGTAATTTTGAAATCAACCGATTTCCACGTGAGAATTGAAGTTGTTTACGATCAAAAGCTCTAACATTTTGAAAACTCAAATTTGTATTAAAACTGAAACAAAATGGGAAATTCCACACCGGACAATTAAAACTGTATGGACCAAAAGGGTAAAAAATCGTACTGTAGTACAAAAAACCACATAAAATTTAGGATAAAATTAGCAGGCGGTTGCAGGATCAGCGCTTTTCCATAAAATTTTATTATCAAAACTTGACATTTAAAAACTACGTTGATCACTTCACGTTTGTGAAGTATCGCACAGATGGGTTGTGTGCGAACAATCAGTAGTTCGAGTTATGGCGTTTTCTTTTCTGGAAAAGGTGTAAAATTTTTTTACTTCTTCTGTAGAAATCAACAGTTTAGAGGAGTTCTTAACTAGAAATAGTTTCTCGTAAAAAATGTTGGATTAATTTCTAATAAATTCGCTATTTTCAAATTATCAGTATTACTGATCCGTAATACTGACGTTTTCTATTAAAAAGTGTAAGAAATGGTGCACTATTTTTTAGAAAAGAACACAGTATTAGATACTCTACTGCTACCGCAAATAGAGACTCGATGTTTGACCTAAATTAATATTTTCCAACAAGACCATACGAATAGAAAACAATTGGACCTGCTTAATAATATCAAACAACAATTATTTGCTAAACAGATCGTTAGTAAAGCAAATAAATTAAAGCTTTCGACGAGCTTATTTTGTTACCTTTTTGTTAAGACCAAAATATTACAAAAGTTTTTATACTAAAACAATTTAAAATTTTAATTTTTATAATAAAAAGTGTGCGTCGGCCGGGAATCGAACCCGGATCAACTGCTTGGAAGGCAACTATGCTGACCATTACACCACCGACGCCTCCGAGGGCAAAGCGCTTATTGCAAATTTTATAATTATAATTTTTTGAAGATCACGAAAATATATTTGTTTTTCATAATATGATTTTTTATAAAATTTTTTTTAATTGTTGTTATTATTAATTTTGTTATCTGCAGCGAATTTCCCCTCTCAACAAAAGTTTAATAAGAATATGACGATACACCCTTTTGCTGATAAGATGCCGACACTCGATTAGAATTATTATCGTTACGCACTGTGAATTTCAGTTTAATTAAATATGGAATGTCTTTTATTGTACCCAAGTTACAGTTTAAAAAAGATTTCTAAAAAGATATGAAACGAGGCCTTGATTTTGAAACCATGAAAAAATTAACAATTTATTTTACAAAACAACAGAAAAAGTTCACATCAATTAAATAAAAAATAAAAAAAAAATTAGCAACGAAAGATATTAAGACATTTAACTTCCCGCTAGGAAAATAGAAAATATTAAAAAATCGGGAAACTATTGGTTTTACTCCGCCTTAAAAACAAAATCGAATTCTTATCAGATTTCCACGATTCGAGGCCATGGAAGCTTACCCGACTAATTCTGAGAGCCCGTCGCTATGTTTGCATGTGTTTGCTTAAGTATGTGTGTGGTTCAACCGAATTAAAATAAAGTGGTTGTGAATTTAAACCGATTTTGAATTTTCACATGATTAGTGTGGACTGATGTATATAGTTTCCCGAGTCCTATAAAATAATCGAGAACTTCGGAATTGAAAAATACATCCCTTTTCTCTAATTTTTATAGCTGACGATATCTCACGAACGGACAAACAGATTTTGATCCTATTTTGACCCGATTTACAGTGGCCGTCGTTGACTTTTAATCTAGAATCGATCGGTAAAGCCACTTCAAGGTTATTTTCAGGAAACCACTTTAAAGCTTTTTCCAAGTTTTCTTAAAATTTCTTAAAATCTACCAGTTCGACTCGGTTCAAGTTCACGGGATTTAAAAGTTCAGTAGATCCCTTTAGAACGCCATCAGATTGGTTGACATCGGTCAAGCCGTTTCAAAGTTATAAGCAGGTCACATGCCTACACACACTCACACACACACACATACATACATCAACATACATAGAGACACAGAGACGGGTTCTGAGAATAAGTCAGAGAAGCTTCCGAGGACCCCAAAATTTCGAGATCTGACGAGAACTCGATTTTTCAAAATGGAGTAAAACCAATAACTTCTTGATCTTTTAAAATGTTCAATTCTCGTAGAAATTACTTAAGGGATCATAAAGGTAAAAAGAAAGAAGAAGCATAAAATAATATATTAAGTTTTTTTTCTCTTAATTAACAACAGAAATTACGTCACTGTTTTTATGTCACAAAAAAAGATCATGTAAAAAAGGTTAAATGGTTTTTGTGCGATCCCAAGAAAACAGTTTTTAATTTTCGTTCAAATTCTGCAACGAACAAATTAATAAAAATTCAGGCTCTGCTTGGTTTTTTAATTTTCAAAAATACCTTTTAGAAAATTGCTTATAAAGGAATCAGGAAAATGTGATCATTAATGATGCTCTGCAGAGTGAGAGGATCATGTGTGATCGCGGAGAACGAGATCAAATGCTACGACGATTCCCCAACGACCCGAGAAAAGAACTGTTTTCAGATTATCGCTGTAGTTAGAAATGAAATTAACGGTGTGAAGTCAAATTCGAATGTATCGAAATTAAATTTCAAAATTTTTACTGGTTGCGCACATTTCGAATCGGTTGGAAAGTGTAAAAAGGAGGGACCGCAACGGTTGTGTGTTCTGTTTTAAAAAATCTGATTTCAATCGTTAATTCCTGAATCTTATTTTTCGCTTAGAAAATAAAAGTTATTTCTTGATTTTTATTTTTTGATCAGAAAATAAAAGTTATTTCTTGATTTTTATTCTTGATGAGAAAATAACAGTTATTTCTTGATTTTTATTTTTTGATCAGAAAATTAAAGTTATTTCTTGATTTTTATTCTTGATGAGAAAATAACAGTTATTTCTTGATTTTTATTTTTTGATCAGAAAATAAAAGTTATTTTTTGATTTTTATTTTTTGATCAGAACATTAAAGTTATTTCTTGATTTTTATTCTTGATCAGAAAATAAAAGTTATTTCTTGATTTTTATTTTTTGATCAGAAAATAACAGTTATTTCTTGATTTTTATTCTTGATGAGAAAATAACAGTTATTTCTTGATTTTTATTTTTTGATCAGAAAATTAAAGTTATTTCTTGATTTTTATTCTTGATGAGAAAATAACAGTTATTTCTTGATTTTTATTTTTTGATCAGAAAATAAAAGTTATTTTTTGATTTTTATTTTTTGATCAGAAAATTAAAGTTATTTCTTGATTTTTATTCTTGATCAGAAAACAAAAGTTATTTCTTGATTTTTATTTTTTGATCAGAAAATTAAAGTTATTTCTTGATTTTTATTTTTTGATCAGAAAATTAAAGTTATTTCTTGATTTTTATTCTTGATGAGAAAATAACAGTTATTTCTTGATTTTTATTTTTTGATCAGAAAATTAAAGTTATTTCTTGATTTTTATTTTTTGATCAGAAAATTAAAGTTATTTCTTGATTTTTATTTTTTGATCAGAAAATTAAAGTTATTTCTTGATTTTTATTCTTGATCAGAAAATAAAAGTTATTTCTTGATTTTTATTTTTTGATCAGAAAATAACAGTTATTTCTTGATTTTTATTTTTTGATCAGAAAATAACAGTTATTTCTTGATTTTTATTCTTGATGAGAAAATAACAGTTATTTTTTGATTTTTATTTTTTGATCAGAAAATTAAAGTTATTTCTTGATTTTTATTCTTGATGAGAAAATAACAGTTATTTCTTGATTTTTATTTCTTGATCAGAAAATAAAAGTTATTTCTTGATTTTTATTTCTTGATCAGAAAATAAAAGTTATTTCTGGATTTTTATTCTTGATCAGAAAATAAAAGTTCATTCGATTAATATAAATATCAGAAAAATAAATACTGCACAAAAAGAGGAATAAATAAAAGTCAAGATATAACTTTTATTTTCTGACGAGGAAAAAAGTTAAGAAGAAATTTTTATTTAAATAAAATGCAAAGAAATAAAACTTAATACATCCGGGGGCAAATTACGGCATTCGATACGATTCGTAATTTTCAAATGATTCCATATAAACTCTACTGAAATATTTCGAAATTTCGTTCGTAAACGAGTGCTGTAATTTGCCCCCTGGAGACAGTCCCTGTCGTTTCATTTCCTTAAGTTTTTAATTTTAAAAAATATTATTTTCTTAAAATTTTTTGCTTTTATTATAATTTTTATTTACTGCTTTCGAAAAACTCTACATCTTTTATATCGCACAAATTTATATATTTAATAGCATAAACAGGGTATTTTCAAAGAATCTACTGGGAATGAGTGAACTTCATATTTTTATAATAATTTTTTGGAAGATGAATTTCAAATCATCAGTAACAAATGCCAGTTACTTCCTTGATCCATTCCAAAAAGCTGGTAACGCGAGTGAAGCCAACTGGCCAGCCTGTATTACAGCCGCCTCCGGACACAAACGATTGTACTCCGATTTGAATGTTGCGGCCTTCCAAAACTAATGGTCCGCCCGAATCGCCTGTGCAAGGTGATACACTTTCAGAAGTGGCTACACACATGACGGTTGCTGGAATTCCAAATAATGAGTACGATTCGTTGCACTCTTCATTGCCGATGACTTGAAAGCTTTCCCATCTCAGATCGTCGACAATACTTGCAGAGTCGCCGGCTGCAAGGCCCCATCCAGAGGCGGTAACTGTTTCACCCTCATAAGAGGAGTAGGTTTTGGCCAGAGCAGGCAATTGGATATTCTTTATATTTTGCGAATATTTGGTGCATGGGATCTTAATTAAAGCGATATCGTTCGTTACGGGAAAGCGTACAAACTCCGGGTGAATGATGAAATCTTCTTTGGGAATCGTGTATTTTACTGCCGGCTGTAAACGGTTATTGGAGCCCAGGCCTACAATGACAGAGTCATGATCTGCGACACAGTGAGCAGCCGTTAACACCCATTCGTGATCGATCAAAGAGCCTCCACAAAAGGCGTATGGAGATGTAGAATCGGTGCTCTGGGCAATGCCAACTTGATAGGGAAAATCGGTGCCTTCAGCATGTTGAGCGTTTGTCATGCGAGTCGACGGGTGTTGTGCCTTCAATCTATCGTTGCGTAACTCAAACGTAGAAGCGGTGGCCAATGCCAGAGCGAAAAATATTAAAACGTTCATGTTCTTCAGGCTATTGAACGATACAATTAAAAGTTTTCTCGACTGCGTCCGTATTTATAGCAGAGATTCGAGTCTTGAAATTGCGAAAAGAATAACAAAAAGTTGTTTGTCTGCACAATATTGATGTCGATAAGAATTATCGACAAGGTAAACAAATTTTAATTATTTAGTTGAAATAATAAAAAAAGAAAAATTACGCACAATCGAAATATTTTTTTTTTAATTTGTTTATAACCAACAGTTTAGTTGACGCTTCTACGCATTTTCTGTCTGTATGTCAAGGCAAATTGGCGCTTGGTGATTTATATGGGTAAACGGAAATGGTGTAAAACCTAAATTTGGGTAGCGTACATGTGCTAAACAATTGCAGATGGCTGGACGCTTCTGGGTGCTTGTCTTGAAACGAATATTGAATATGTTTTGGAACTTTTTGAAAATTTGCAATTATGAGGGGTAAAATCGTGCCCTTTCTCCGATTAATTTATAAAGATAAAGTTCGAGTGTACATGCTTCGGCAAATAATTTCGACTTTCAACCATAATGAAATCGTACACAGGATGTTGAAGAAACAACTTAAAAAAAGGATTTGGCTTTAATATCACTTTTGGAATTAAGACATTTTAAAAAGTGTGCTTTCGGAAATGGTGTATTTGGAAAATGGTACTTTTATTTTAATGTAAGAAACATCATTTTTCAATATATAATTTTTGACAATTGAATATTGAATTCTTCGGCAAAAGTACTTTTGGAAAGGATACTTTTATAAAACTGGTACTTTTTTTTTATATATAAGCAATATTTTGTTGACAACGTCCTGTTGAAATATTAATTCTAAAAAGTACTTTAGCAAATACACTTTTCGGAAAAAGTACTTTATAAAAAACACTTTTTGAAAAAGGTATTTTAGAAATTACATATTTTGAAAAAAGTACTTTAGAAACTATAATATTTGAAAAAAGTACCTGAGAAACTGCACTTTTTAAAAAAATTACTTTGGAAAATACACTCTTTCAAAAAAGTACTTTAGAAAATACACTTTTTAAAAAAATTCTTTGGAAAATACACTTTTTGAAAAAAAGTACTTTGGAAAATACATGTTTTGAAAAAAGTACTTTGGAAACTACACATTTTCAAAAAAGTACTTTGGAAAATACTCCTTTTCCAAAAAGTACTTTACAAATACCCTTTTCCAAAAAAGTACTTTGGAAAATACATATTTCGAAAAAAGTACTTCAGAAAATACACTTTCTGAAAAAAGTACTATGAAAAATACACTTTCTGAAAAAAGTACTTTAGAAAATCCCTTTTTAAAAAAAAGGTCTTTAGAAAATAAAATTTTTCGAAAAATTGCTTTGGAAAACACAACTTTTCCAAAGAGTACTTTTCCATGTACGCTTTTTCGCAAAATACGCTTTTTCAAAAAGTACTTTAGAAAATACACTTTTTGAATAAAGTACTTTGGAAACTACAGTGTCTAAAAAAGATACCTGAGAAACTGCACTTTTTTATAAAAGTACTTTAGAAACTACATTTTTTGAAAAAAAGTACTTTGGAAAATACACTTTTTCAAAAAAGTACTTTGGAAAATACACTTTTTCCAAAAAGTACTTTACAAAAATACCCTTTTTCAAAAAAGTACTTTGGAAAATACATTTTTTGAAAAAAGTACTTTAGAAAATACACTTTCTGAAAAAAGTACTATGAAAAATACACTTTCTGAAAAAAGTACTTTGGAAAACACACTTTTTCAAAAAAGTACTTTGGAAAATACGCTTTTTTGAAAAAAAGTACTTTGGAATATACACTTTTTTGAAAAAAGTACTTTGGAAACTACAGTGTCTAAAAAAGATACCTGAGAAACTGCACTTTTTTATAAAAGTACTTTAGAAACTACATTTTTTGAAAAAAAGTACTTTGGAAAATACACTTTTTCAAAAAAGTACTTTGGAAAATACACTTTTTCCAAAAAGTACTTTACAAAAATACCCTTTTTCAAAAAAGTACTTTAGAAACTACATTTTTTGAAAAAAGTACTTTAGAAAATACACTTTCTGAAAAAAGTACTATGAAAAATACACTTTCTGAAAAAAGTACTTAGGGAAATACACTTTTTCAAAAAAGTACTTTGGAAAATACACTTTTTCAAAAAAGTACTTTGGAATATACACTTTTTTGAAAAAAGTACTTTGGAAACTACAGTGTCTAAAAAAGGTACCTGAGAAACTGCACTTTTTTATAAAAGTACTTTAGAAACTACATTTTTTGAAAAAAGTACTGTTGCAAATACAGTTCCTGTGGGTTAATGTAGTTTTTCGAGTCCTGTAAAAGGATCCAGAACACTAACTGATCAAGTACATAATTTCGGAGCTTAAAAACAAATTTCCTTCACTATATAGTTAAACTAAATCACAACAAAATGACAGCAAAGTTGAGCTGCCATCTCTAGGATAGACTGTGGAAATTCTATAACAGAACATCAGCTGAAATATTTCGCAAATTGTACCATTGAACTTTGAAGTCGGAAACTGTCCCACAAAAAGTACAATTTTCAAAACCACCTCCAGCAAATTCACCCAATTTAGCCCCCGGCTGCTAATTTCGGTATTCTTATGAAATGTTAACAACTTCGAAAGAGTGTCTGCATAGAAGAGAGTAAACACGCCGACTGAGAGCAAGAGAGGGATATATTCTACTCTCTCAGAACAACACGTTAAATTGACAATTCATCGGTAACAGCTGCGGTGTCCGAGTGGTTAAGGAGATGGACTTGAAATCCATTGGGTTCTACCCGCACAGGTTCGAATCCTGTCCGCAGCGTTTAAAATTTTTTTTATTATTTTCTTTTATAAAAATTTTTTTAAAATTAATATAAAAAAAAGGATCAAATATATGGGAACAGAGTTGTTTTTACTGGTGATTTCCTGGGTAAATTGGGGTCCCCCTTGAATTTTTACAATTGAAATTTTTAAGTAGCGACGGTAAATCGTATTTTTGACGTTCTTGAGCTTTTCAGTGATTCCAAAATGTTTCACACAAGTACCCCGTATCGCATATATGATTTTCTATTCTATTAAATAAAGGATTTCGTACGGAATTTTTAAAAAATGTTGCAGTTGTTTAGTCACCTTCTCCAGCAAACTTACAATTGTTTGACTTTGGGCCTTTCCAAAAGGGACCAACGATATGTTAAGCACCAATCACGAGCTTTTACACAAAACAACTCAATAACAATAGAATTCATTTAAGATTCCTTGTTACGATTTTTCTGATCTTATTTCTTCGCAAGAAAAAAGTCTTAACTATTTTGCTGATACTCTTTGAATTTTGTGAGCCAATGAAGTTAAAATTTTTATTGCTGCGAGATCTCAATATGTGGCTCAAGTAAAAGCGGCAAGTTATTGACTTCCTCTAATATCAGATATAGTTTTAATGGTAATAAAAATATTCAATTTTTAATAAAAATATTAGAATTAAAACAAATTAAAAAACGATTCCCAGACTGCAGATTTGAACTCAGAGCCTCTGTAAAAATTTGCAAGTTGATAATAATTTATTTTCGTTGGTTGAAAACATTTCGGCTGAAGTAAAAATTTTTACATCGATATACCGGAAAGAAAAGACCTTTTTCTGAAATAAATTATTATCATATAAAATTTTAATCTTCGGAATGGCCGTTTTTTTTCTTTCATTTAATGGCGTTTTCTTTTCCGGAAAAAGTGCAACATTTTTTCACTTCTCTTCTTCAAGGCGTTTGTTTAGAGGACTTTTAAAATGAAAACAATTTTTCGTAACGAATGTTGGAGAAATTTCTAATAAATTTTTCATTTTTAAATGGCATAAGGTTGCATTCTTCTACTAAAAAGTGTAAGAAATGTAACATTCTTTTTTAGAAAAGAAAACACCATAATTTTAGCGTGCTAAAGCCATTTCCAAATGGGTTAAAAATTCAATGTGATCAATCATAAGCGGTTGTTTTCTTCGTATCTCTTACAACTACAGGGTTGGTACAATGGCAGCCAGTGCTGAATAGTCAAGGTAAGATAATAGAGAGGAAAAGTGATCATTGAGTTCTTGTGCTGAATTTAATTTTAATTTTTACTTTTTAATATAAAGTTTGAAATAATATCTTTAGTTATTCCAAGATATATTAGGAAATAAGTTTCCAGGAGATCTGCATTAGCCCTAGTGAATTGAGCATAGGAAGGAGCTACAACTCCTCAGGAGATCACTTTGAATTGATGAGAGATTTAGAAATAAAATTCATGAAGGAGTAAAAATAATTATTGCGCAAGACAAATTGACAAGTTTTCTATTTTAGTTTTTGCGAAGTTGAGTTTTATAAATATTAATTGCAGCAGCAACAATAAAATAAAACAGATAAGTTTTGTTTATCTTTCGACTAAGATAGACAGATAGAGAGAGAGAGGGAGAGAGAGAGAGTGAGAGAGAGAGAGTGAGAGAGAGAGAGGAAGTGAGAGAGAGCAGGTGTTATAAGCGTTGCACAAAAAGAAGTGTGCGTCGGCCGGGAATCGAACCCGGATCAACTGCTTGGAAGGCAACTATGCTGACCATTACACCACCGACGCCCCTGCATTCAGGGGGAATTAAACATCAATAAAAACATTTTATTCAGTTTTTTTTTTTTTTTTTTTTTTTTTAAATTAAATATGATATATTTGAAACTTTTTTATTTACATCGTGTACATAAATACCTACTCCTTAAAGCTCAGCCAACCGACTGCAACGGAATGAAACTGCAAAGGGAAAACA
The DNA here is from genome assembly GCA_963675445.1 of Linnaemya vulpina. Lineage (NCBI taxonomy): Eukaryota > Metazoa > Arthropoda > Insecta > Diptera > Tachinidae > Linnaemya > Linnaemya vulpina. The sequence continues at coordinate 8,240,308 of OY776280.1, read as the reverse complement.
ACAGCTGATCGATTTTTATATAACAGCTGCTTAGAATCAGCGTTGTCAACTTTTGAAAGTAGAACTAAGAGATAATTAGTTTGATGGAAAAATATATTATTTCTGAGCAAAATATATAGAATTGAATTATTTAAAAAACAAAATTTATAGACTATTCGAAATTGTAGCGTTCCATGGCTGAAATTTCCCAACTTTTTACTAAATAGATGTCCAAAGATGCCTTGGGCAAGAGCCTGACAATTCGTCATCTGACACTCAATTTACTTCCTAACCTCAAATTTGCCCAGCTGAAAATAATTAAATTAACTTCCTGAAACCAGTTAATCCGGACCGACGAATTATATACTTTTTTATTTTTACTTACCATGACAATTTTAACACGTTCTAATAATTTAGAACTAACGAGGGAAGAACCCTCCCACTTTATCCTATAAAACGCGTCAAATCATATAAAATTTTTTATTTATATTATAAAACCGATTTGTATTTTAATAAAACAGTGTGCGTCGGCCGGGAATCGAACCCGGATCAACTGCTTGGAAGGCAACTATGCTGACCATTACACCACCGACGCCCCTGGGTTAAGGGCTAACAGAAGACTTATTTCAGCAGATGGTGTATTTTATTGAGTTCGTTATAACCGAGTCTTTCTGTTTATTCTGAAAACAGTTCTAATTATAATTAATTTTTATTTTCAATTAACAACGAGGAAGTCTTCATTATTTTAAAATGTGTTGGTATGTGTGTATATATTTATTTCTACTTCATTATTTCGTGGAACGGTTTTAAAAGTCTGGAATTCGTTTAACTGAAAAAAGTTTCACTTATTCCAACTCCTTTTTATTTAAAGTCTCGCAGAAACGAAACAAACTTCTTTTCATATTCCATTTGCGCTTTATATTTTACAACTTAATTTAAGAAAAAAAAAAAAAAGGCGCAAGAACTCTCCACGATCTTCCAGCACGTGAATACGAAACTCAAAAACGTATTTAATTCATGTGCGCCTCACTTCGCTGCATAAGTTCTGGAATTAATCAATCACAATTCCTATTTTGCACATTCATTTCGTCTTTCTTTCGTTACATTTCAAAACAAGGCCCCGCCCCTTCATATGATGCATTTCAAAAGACATTAAAAATGCCGCCTCTTTTTTATTTAAAATCAAAAGGAATTTCAAACATTTCCCTGCCGAGAGCTGTATGCCCCCAGTATTTCAGATGAAAAACTATTGACTCAATTTATTTACAAGTAAAATCCGGAAGATTTCTTGTTTAAAAATTAATCCCGATTAAGTATAAGAAAAATCTCCAAAAAAAATCTTTACAATTCCAGCAGAATCTGTGCATGAAGAAATTAAATTATAATTATTTTAAATGCAAAGAAATTTAAAGGAAAATGCCAGAACACAAAAATATACAAATACAGTGCCGGTCACGAATCTAGCAGAAGTGTGTACAGCAGCTACAATTTTCAATTACTTGGCTTTAGCAAAGAGATATTTAGCCAGATATAAAAGCCTTTTCACCACATTCATAAAATATTAAAACGTTTTTTTAATCTATTTCAAAAGAAATTTTTTTAAATATTTTTAATTTAAATAAATTTCAAACTCGTCCCATATATTATGAATATGGGGGTATATGTTTAGGTTCTGACTAGCGAGAACAATTCGCCATTCCCATCGACCTTTAAGAACGTCCAACTGGAAAACATTTTCTTGATTTTAAATAAAATTCTTGGGTCTATTTTTTTCTACTACTCAAAATCGCAAAACAGGCAACACTTTTCAAATAAAAGATTTTTTTAAAGAAAATAAAAGTTATTTTTTTTATTAAAATTATAAAAGTTATTTCTTGATTTTTATTTATTTCTGAGAAAGGAAATTTAATTTTTTTCATTTTTGTTTGTTCATCAGAAAATAAAAGTTACTTCTGGATTTTTATTTATTCTCCAGATAATAAAAGTTATTTCGTGACTTTTATTTGGCGGTCAGAAAATAAAAGTTATTTCTTGAATTTTATTTATTCTTGGGAAAATAAAAGTTCTTATTTGGATTTTTATTTTTTCCTCGTGATATAAAAGTTATAAAAGTTTTTTCTTGCTTTTTATTTTTTCATTAAAAAATAAAAATTAATTTTTGATTTTGAATTTCCGATCAGAAAATAGAAGTTATTTTTAGACTTTTATTTTCGGATCAAAAGTTGTTTCTTGATTTTTATTTCCTCATGAGAGAATAAAAGCAATTTTTTGGTCACCAGAAAATAAAAGTTACTTTTAGATTTTTATTCATTATTCAGGAAATAAAAGTTATTTTTTAAATTTTATTTACTCCTGACAAAATAAAAGTTATTTTTGAGGAATAAGTACTTCTGGGAATATAAGTTATAGAAGATAATTTTTGATTTGAGTTTCCCGATCAAGAAATAAAAGTTATTTTCGACTTTTATTTTTCGATCAAAAGTTCTTTCTTGATTTTTATTCGTGCATGAGAATATAAAAGTAATTTTTGCAGTTTTATTTGTCCATCAGAAAATAAAAGTTACTTCTGGATTTTTATTTATTCTCCAGATAATAAAAGTTATATCGTGACTTTTATTTTGCGGTCAGAAAATAAAAGTTATTTCTTGAATTTTATTTATTCTTGGGAAAATAAAAGTTCTTATTTGGATTTTTATTATTTTCTTCATGATATAAAAGTTATATATATATTATATATATTTCCTGATTTTTATTTATTCCAGAGATAATAAAAGTTAATTTTTGTTATTAAATTTTCCATCAGGAAATAAAAGTTATTTTTTTTACTTTTACTTTCCGATTAGAAGTTGTTTCTTGATTTTTGGATTTTTATTTGTTTATCAGAAAATAAAAGTCACATTTTGAATTTTTATTTATTTCTCAGACAATAAAAGTTATTTCTTGACTTTTATTTTACGGTAAGAAAATAAGAGTTATTTCTGGGATTTTGTTTGATTTTTATTTGTTTTTTATAAAATGGAAATTATAAAAGTTATTTCTTGAATTCTATTTATTCCTGAGAAAATAAAAGTTATTTCTGAATTTTTATTTGTTACTCAGGAACAAGTTATTAAAAAGTTATTTCTTGATTTTATATTTATTCCCGAGAAAATAAAAATTAATTTTTGATTCTAGTTTTCCGATCAAGAAATAAAAGTTATTCCGTAACTTTGATAAAAGTTATATCTTGATTTTTATTTATTCCTGAAAAAATAAAAGTTATTTTTGAATTTTTATTTGCTACTCAGAAAATAGAAGTTATAAAAGTTATTTCATGAAAATAAAAGGCAAGTTTTTGATTTTAGTTTTTTGGATGAAGATATAAAAGTTATTTCATTCTTCGATCAAAAGATAAAAGTTATTTCTTGTTTTTTATTTATTCCTGTGAATATAAAAGTTATTCTTTTCTTTTTTGTTTTCCGATCAGGATATCAGTCAAAAAATGACTTTTATTTTTCGATCAGAAGTTGTTTTTTGACTTTTTAATTTAACACCCGCAGTCACCATTAATTTTTCTAACGATGGTTACAAGTCACTTTGAGCCACCATGTCATTCGATATCATTCTGGCGACATAATACATTTTACAGGTTACAGTTCGTAACGTGTTTTTAATTCAGAAAGATCATCCTAAGATACAAATAATCATTCTAAGATACAAGAGAAAGTATACTTTAATTTAACTATTAAATTTTTGGAGCAGAGCAGAACAGCTGTTTTCGATAGCCACTGCACTTTTATTACCAGTAATTTTGTTTATATCTGCTTATGACCCCTTATTAGGTGGCTTCGTTGTATGTGTTGACAGTATCGAACCGATGGTATTTCAATTCAAAGAGAAAATTATAACCCTTTACATAATTGCTTTTTTAGTTGGTTGCTATTTATTTCCACTCAACTGCAAATCGGCCATAAGACATGTGGATGCTTTTCTGCGATTTACTTGCAATATAGACGTTGTAAAACACACTTTAGAAAAAGATAATAATTAGTCTTTTAGATTTGAAATGCTTGGACAGCAGCAATTTTTCCTCACATCATCATTAAATTGCAATTTTTCACAATTTTCAAATTGTTTAAATAACAAACACTCAGTTTTTTTTCTCGCTCTTTATTTTCTTTAACTTCACTTGTATTGCATGCACACACTCACACACACACACACACACACACACACACACACATTCCTCTGTGGCCACAAAAAAGAATGTTGCTCAAGTCTGGAGGAGAGTCAAAAAGAAATGTAGCGAAGAGTTGCATGAATGAATAAGTACGTTATGAAAATCTATTTAATGTTTGAATATGATGGACGAGAATGCAGCCGATCTTAATGTCTGGCGAAATAATATTAAATAACGAACATCAAACAAGGAAGTTGGACGAGGTAAAAGTTTGTATTGGGAAGCCACAGTCAGAGAAAATCAGCTTGAAAACTTTGAATATTAAACAAAATCGATCCACCACTAACGACGCAACTTGATACAGTGTGTGGGCAAAATTGAGGTTAGGAAGTAAATTGGCTGTCACATAATGAAATGTCAAAATTTCAACTGTCATCGTTTGACATTTATTTAGTAAAAAGTTGGGAAATTTTAAGCACTGAACGTTACTGTCTTGAACAAAGAAGTTTAATATTAAAAATTAAAAATTGTTTGTTTAAAAAGCTGAACGCAAATAAAAATTATTTTAACAAAATTGGCTTTAATCATGAGGCCCATCTCCAATTAAGCGGTTTTATAAACAAACAAAATTACTGCGAACGAGGCCCACAAAGTCCACGAAAAGGTCCTCTAAAATCCCGTTATATTACAAAGAAGGTGACCATATGGTGGGGTTGTTGGTCAGTCAGGTGGCATCATTGACCATAAATTTTCGAACATCAGGAAGGATACAACGTCACCGTGAATTCTCGGCGCTACCAAACCGTGGGAGCGAGTTTTTGTGGCCACAAGTGTTACTTTTAGACATACTTTGGCTCCAAAATTTAGGTCTTTCCTGAGAAACTTCCCAGCAGCGTAATTTTTCGATTTGGCCGTGACGTACTTGTGATTTAACGCCGCTTTATTATTTTCTCTAGGATCACTTAAAAGATCGGGTTTGAAGGAACAAACCACTGGCTCTTTGAAAGATGGAATTCATTGCTGCATTGACCAGATAAGTGAAGAATTCTCGCAAAATGTGGTTCAAAATTTTGAGACAAAAGCGGACGTGTACCCACTTGCTACAGGTGAATAGTCGCCCGACATCATATTCCGTAATTAATTCCCAAGTCTCTACTTTACAGTGGCAGCAAAAATAGCTGAATTTGTCTAAGAAAATTTGTATTTTTCAGCCAATTTACTTCCTAACCTCAAATTTGCCCGCCAGTTATTAGTCTCGTTCACAACCTCATGCGTTTGAGATTGCAAATCTTTGATTTTATAAATATTTTATTTGACACGTAAAAATATCGTATCAAAATCTTGCATGACTCTGTTAGATTACACGTGATTCACATGATGTGGAATCATATTTATTCACTCGTCCGCAGCGTCAGCGTGTGTGAAATTCAACTGTGTACGAGGTACACACTGAAATGTAGTGCAAGCGAAACTATTTGAATTGCCTACAAAACTGACAGCCTACAAGAAATGAAAATGTTTTTCTTTTTTTTTTTAATTTCATTTATTATTCGCCAGTCTTCTGTGGTTGTTAATAGTTTTGCTCTATGCTTGTCCCACTTGACCAACGATTCGGAAAAATATTTGTAGAGGGAAATTCACTAAAATTAAAAACTTCATTTACAATTTGGAAAGATTTTAAGAGTTCGTGCGACGATCTCATCTCGATGTTGCCAGGGGGGCCATTTGAGAAATAGCTGAAACTATTTAAATTTTACTGTTTCAGAATTGCCCACGAAGTGTCAATAGTCTTCTCGATTTTTGTTAAATACTGACTTGCGAAAAAGAAAAACAATTTCATAAAAAATATTTAAATATAGTGCTAAAATGAGAACAATTTTCTCTGCGGCAACACTGTTTTTGGCAGCACAGCAGTTTTTAGCAGATCAGCTGTTTTGGACAGATCAGCTATTTTTGGCAGATCAGCTGTTTTTGGAAGGTCAGCTGTTTTTGGCAGCACAGCAGTTTTTGGCAGCTCAGCTGTTTTTGGCAGCTCAGCTGTTTTTGGCAGATCAGCTATTTTAGGCAGCTCAGCTGTTTTCGGCAGCTCGACTGTTTTTGGCAGCTCAGCTGTTTTTGGCAGCTCAGCTGTTAGTGGCCCCTCAGCTGTTTTGGGCAGAGTAGCTGCATTCGACAGCTCAGCTGTTATTGGCAGCGCAGCTGTTTTTGGCAGCTCAGCTGTTGTTGCTTTTAGCACCTGAATTATTTTTGGCAGCACAGCAGTTTTTTGGCCCCTCAGCTGTTTTTGGTAGGTCAGCTGTTTTTGGAAGGTCAGCTGTTTTTGGCAGCTCAGCTGTTATTGGCCCCTCAGCTGTTTTCGGCAGCTCGACTGTTTTTGACAGCTCAGCTGTTATTGCTTTTAGCAGCTGAATTGTTTTTGACAGCTCAGCTGATTTTGGCTGTTCAGCTGTTTTGGTTTGACATTTCCCTATTAAACATGTTTAGTTTGGTCCGTAATTAAACCTGAATCCGACTTACGAACGAACAACGCTTGCAGATTATAAAATTTTATAATAAAAATTCACGATCGTTAAAAAAAAGTGCATCGTGCTCGATACTGCGTTTAGTAACGACGCTTATTTCGCAGTGGGAAGAATTTTAATAACTGCCACTGCATTCAAAAAATTCACCGTTTGGTGTAAATTATGAGCGGGTGGCATCATTGGACTGTACCATTTTTTTAAATGCAGAAAATTTACTGTGAGTGGCGATTTATAAGAGTCCAAAATAGAAGAACTGGAATTGACTGAAAATGTGCTTTCAATTAGCGAGAGAGTACAGGAATGGTGTTTAGGGTTAAAGGTTTTCCAAATTTTTGTTTCTTTTTTATTTTTCCAGTCAATATCGCAATCACAATTGTTGGTCAAGTGGGATGTGGTACAGAGAGATCACATTAATATTAAAGTCTGTCTGCGTGTTTGTGTGTGTTTGTGTGCTTGTGTGCAATAATTAATAACTTAATCCAAGCGGAAATACAAGACCCATCAAATAAGTAGATTGACTGCTAACCGCTAGACACACAACTTGCAAAAGTTGTTTGTGTTCTTGGCAAGATCGATGGTTGTTTGAAGAATGGAATAGAATTAGAGGAACGCGTTTGCTGCGAATGGTCTGAGAGAAAGTTCTGCGATATGAATGGTTGAGTGGCGAATTTGGTAAATGAGATTTCAATGAAGATTTATTATATTCCATATCGAGACTTTTGTTGTTTTTGCTTGAATTAAAGTTCTTTTTTTTTTTGTAAATCAAACACGCTTTTCAATTCTAAATTTAATACGCTTTTATAAACATCACTGGGCTCACAAACAATGTAGTGAAGTCTCTTAATGTAGTTTTTAACGATTTAAAAATGTACTTCAAAGTAGGAGTATTAAGAGTTTCAACAAAAAATAAATTAATAATATTTTTGAATCAGAAAGATAAGATAAATAAAATTTATTAACCCTGGATGTTTACAGTTCGTCGAATCAATGCAGCCCATTTACTTTATATCAGTAACTATTTTTTCTTTTCTAAAACTCGTCTCGAATTTTAGAGAGAGAGAGAAAAATGTTTTCATGCTAAATTTTCTTTTTATTATTTTTTTAATAAAATTTTTTTAAATATTTTTGTATATTTTTAACTTTTCTGAAAATGTTTAATTTTCTAAAGGGAAGTTAAAAAGTTGTTTAATACTCTTTTTGAAAAGGGTTTTTAAAAAGGAGCCTTTGAAAATATACACATTTGTAAAGGTACTTTTTGGAAAAAGTACTTTTTTAAAGTAAAAGCTTTAAAAGTATGTTTTTAAAACGATTCTTTCTTGGAGAGGTACTTTATCAAAAATGGTACTCTTTTACACTATAATTTTTTCAAACGCACTTTTCGGAAAATTCACTTCTTTAAATAAAAACATTGACATTTAAAAAGAGAAACGTGAAAATTAACCAACCTTTTGACAATACACTTTTCGCAAAATACACTTTCCCAAAATGTGTTAACCATCGTTTTTTTTTGAGACACAAAAGTAAATGTTTTTTTGAATATTTTAATATGAAAATAAACGCATTCATGGGTTTTCCTAAATGGTACCATGTTTTGAAAAGTACTTTTTGCAAAGTACCATTTGAATAGTATTTTTTGAAAACATAATTTTTGGAAATAATATTAACCAAAAGGTACTTAGGGGATATAAAACCTATTTAGAAGGTACTTTCTTATAGTGGTACTTTATTAAAAGAAAAAAAATACGTTTTTAAAATGGAGATTTATTTAAAAAAGGATTTTGGAAAAATCATGGCTTTTCAAAAAATACTTTTCGCAAAAATTACTTAAAAAATATATTCTAAAAACAACACTTTTCTGAAAAAGTACTTTTTGATCATTAACATTGAAGACACACTTTGAAGATTGATTTGGTACCTTTTTGAAAAATAACTTTTCGGAACAGGCAAGTTCAAAAAATGAGGTTAAGAAAATCTTTTTGCTTTTACGATTTTTTGTAACAAAATATGACTTTTAAAAAAAGTGAGTTTTGGTACCAGCATATTATTTTAAAATAATTTTCCAATCAATTTAAATTTATGGAAATGGAACTACATTTTGAAAATTTATTTTCGAAAACATTGTTTTCGGAAATATTTTTGTTTAAAATGCTCTTCTGGTATATAAAAAATTTTTTAAGAGGGCCTTTCTGTTAATGGCACTTTACGAAAAGAGTACTATATTTAAAAAAAGTACTTTTAAGAAAAGGTATTTACTTTAAAAGCTATTCTTGGGAAAGGTAAAATTTTCAAAAACATTAAGAGGAAAAAGTACCTTTTGGAAAAAAGTACCTTGGAGAAAGTTAACTTTTTGAAAAAAGTACTTTTTCAGCAGGTCCTTTTTGAAATAGCATTGTTGATATCAAAGGGGTGCTTTGGAGATGAATTTAGAGGCAATTGCAAAAATGAATAGTATCTTTTTGAAAACGTACCTTTTGATAAGGTACCTTTTGGAAAAAGTGCTTTGGAATTAGGTATTCTTTGAAATAGCATTGTTAACAATAAAGATGTAATTTGAGGATCAATTTAGGGGCAACTGAAAAATAGACTATTATCTTTTGGAAAAAGTACCTTTCGGAAAGGTACCTTTTGGGAAAACAATTTTTTCAACAGGTACTTTTTGAAATAGCAATAGTTGACATTAAAGGGCTGATTTGAACATGAAATGAAAAATAAATAGTATCTTTTGGAAAAAGTACCTATGGAAAAGGTACCTTTTGGAAAAAGTACTTTTTAATAAGTACTTTTTGATATAGCATTGATGGCATTAGAGGGCTAATTCGAAGACGAATTTAGGGCCAATTGAAGAAGAGATTTGCAATTGGGGTACTTTAACAAATATACACTGAAAAAAATTTTTTATATGCCTTTTGAAAAATAAACCTTTTGTGACTCCTATTTTATTCTATAAGAACAAACGAAGATATTGAGCTCTCGAGTCAAAATTAATTTGAATCAAAACTACGGATTGAGATCATTTTAAGAAATCTAAATAATTTCGTTTTCAAAATCAGCTGGACAAAATAAATTAAAATCATTATTTTCTGCTAAACAAAATTCACTTAATGGGAAGAATAACCATAAAAAGTTGTTGACACTTGTGTAAAGAAGGGAAGCCACAATCGTTAAAATGAATGATTTTGTTCGTGCTGCTGTAAAACAGACTGAAATAATTTATAAACAACATGTGCAACATCGAACACATTCAGTCAACTCGACTGCACAACCAACAACAAACAAACACACACATCAGCAGTATGAGAAGACACGATGACATTAATTGTTGAATGTGTGACATTATTTTACACGTTAAAAATTCTGCGTAATCTAAAATTTTTAACGATTAATCGTAAATGAATTCACAATTTAACGCAGAATAAACGTGCAAACAAGAAACGAAATCAAGCAGCAGCCAGCAGCCACTTTTGCCAAAAAAAAGGAAGAATAAAAAACAACACCAACACTATCGACACTAAAATAACAACACGCGTTCAATATAAAAAGCGTTAATGAACACGACAGACCTCAACACAAGAAAAGAAGAAAAAAAAAAGGAAGAAAGAAAAATAAAAGAAGAATGGAAATAAAAGCTGGGGGAGCCAATCGAGCAAAACCTGAGAAGCTTTTTGAAATACAACGAGACCGACAGTCAAACAGACAGTCAAACAGACAGTCAAACAGTCTGTCATGCGGAGGGACAGACTGAATGATGATATTTTCGTATGAATATTGTGCGGCAACGAGGTGGTCATACAGGTGAATACGACTGACTGAATTGATATGGAAAACCGTTGCTTTCGAGGACACTTGTGCAGAAACGCCGTCTGTCCCCGTGTTCATCTTCCAGCAAACAGAGATCGGTTTAAGTAAATTGTTTGGCATGCGCAAATTTACACACGCATACCAGCACATGTAGTCGTGTGTATGCTTCACAAAAGATCATCAATAAACTACAGCTTTTCAGAGTTCTAAAGGAGTGCTTTCTTAATGCTCTTGTAAGTAATTCATTTGCTTGTGTTATTAAAGAACTTTGAAAGTTTGTAGGCGCAGATAATTCACAAGATATACGAGGGTAGCCCATGACAGGCGTTAGTGGCCGCTGGCATAATGTTGTTGTCAATGAAAGAATTTGAATTTTTCTTTTTTAATTAATTTTTCTAGTTTTTTTATATTTTTTACCGTCTCTAAATATTTTTAACCTTAAGATCTTTTGATTTTTATTAAAAAATATTATTTTCACTCAATATTTCGCCACTACTTTTTGGGGATTTTTCAGGAAAATTTTTATATCTCATATGAAACAAAAATATTAGATTATTGTGCATGCAGCGGCATGGCAGTAACCGTATTAAGATAAACGATGCACAGAATTTGATTATTAAAAACTGCAAATTCACTGCGACTTTTGAGTGTGGGCAGTATCCCTGTTGACCATGCCTTTTAAGACATTTTACAACACAGATGCGCGACGTAAATCGTGGTGGGGGGGTGTCATATCTGTTGACGACTGATCAAAGAGACCAGAGAAACATTTTCAAACGAATGGACGCAACAACAAGAGCGAAAACTTTCGCTTATCATTTCCTACTCCCTGTGGAACTCACGCACCGTCTTAATATTATCCTTTTTGTAATGATCCTCCTTAAGTACCGTTACTTTTTTCATTCGCTTCTTTTTGTAATTCTTGTGTAATTTGATGATTTCTTTCGCTCAGTTTTAATAGATACATAATTTAAGTGAACTTCTCAACAGTTCGATTTTGTTTGATTTTAGCAAATTGAATTAAAATTATTTAATTTGGTGACAGGCTGACCGATAATATTCGCCACAAGTTTGATTCATAACAATTTCGGTAGTTTTTCCTTTACTTTGTTCTTGATTATAATTCCTTTAAGGTTGTATTAAAAGCTTTAAGTTTTAGCCAGTTAGTGGATGGTGCTGCCCCATGGCTGGTGTAGGTATTGTGGGGAACCAGAAGCTCCTGATTTTCTTGGCATTAAAATTCTGACTGACAACATGTTTCTAGTCTCGAATGAACCATTCAAAAGCCCTGGTTTATTTCGACGAAAATATATTCGCAAGTCATTTTTTTGAATTTCTTCAAACAATTCCTTTACAACTCTGGCCATCACTCACCGCAGAGATCATGATGAACAACATTAAGCATGTGCAACTTTGCAACTTGGCAGCAGCCACATACACACAAAATTTAAGATACTTTTTGTTGTTGTTGCAATATTGAAATGATCCCCAAACCGATCTCTACCCATTCATGTTGATGCACTTACAGCGTGCAAAAACAAAACAAAAATAAAAATAAAAATAAAGAACAGAAATTGTGCGAATAATGTTTGATTTGTGATTTCACAGAAACCAAAAACAGCAACACTCACACGAACAGGAACATATTCGAAATAACAAAAAAAAAAATATATTAAAAAAATCGCACAGAAGCCATGCAAGTCAAAAGGCCTTGCAAGCGATCGTCCGACAGACGATCTGGTTGTTGTACATTTTTGTTTTTGTTCTTCCTGAAATGAAGAGTGTTTAAATAAATTAAACGAATGCTGTGGCTGAAGTGTGTGAGTGTGCGCGTGTGCTACACAACAGAAACATCCGTTACAGTTGCCCCATGCGTTTCTTCAAATAAGCCCCAGTGAAATTCTCATATTTTATTTATGGATTCGAGTGACCAGAGAATGTTTGTTTGCATTTCGCAGGGGCTTCAACATCGTCAGCAACATCATGCACCACTAAAACCGAATGGAATTATTAAAAATGAAGATCAGCACAATAAAGTTGTTGCCGGCAACTGAATGCATGTGATGCACGCCTGCCAACGCAGTTCTGCTCTTATCGGTTTTGCGCTATTCAAGGCGAGAAAGCAAAAAAAAAAAAAGGAAAAAGAAGAAGACCGTAGATGGTAATTTTTATTGAATTTATGAACAACTTCCAATCGTCCAATTAAATTGGAGAAAAGCAATTAATCACATGGAAATCTTGTAGAGCACGATTTTTGTGTACAAAATAGGAGAAGGCGCTCCACAAACTGATCAGACAGTTGGGTTGATCAGAGCAGAGATGGTATTGATGCAGCAGCTCCTTCATATTTTAATGGAAGAGAGTGTTCGATTAAAGATTTTCCATGAAAATTAAAATTCTTTTTCTGACGCTGCTTCACACTCGTGTTAAGACAGAAACCGACTTCTATTTCAACTCGTTTATAAAAATAGTTGACGAAAATTCAAGTTGCTAAAGAAATTTCAGGAGTCATTTAGACTTGCAAGAAAGATCTCTTCAAAATTTCTATCGAATTTTGTTTACGCTCTCTAGAGAAATTACGAGGGCTAACTGTCAAGCAAACTGTCATACTGCATTCCAGGAATTTTAATTAAATTATTCAATTGCATTAAAAAACCTCGCCCATATTATGAATGGCTACAGCGACGTCACACCAACACGACAGCAAAAAATTGTCACTTGTTATTGAATTGTCGACAATAATTAATTATTATTAACAGCCTTTTGGTATTTTCTAAGGCGTATAATACTAATAGAACATGTTGCCAGAAGTCAAATTCTGTCGACAAGGACTAGGCAAATGACAATTTTTCGCTGTCGTGTTGATGTGACGTCGACGTCGTCATTCATAATATGGGAGATTATATCATTGAAAATATTTTTTCCAATTTTTTCTCTTTATTATCATTTTTAAATAATTAAATTATTAAAAGAACTAATTAAATAATTTAATTGAATTAATTATTTTATTTAATTAAAACAAATAAATAATTTAATCTAATTAGTTAAACAATTTAATTCAACAAAATTATAATTTTAATTAATGAACTGGATATTAATTAAACGAATAATTTACTTAATTAAATTATATACTTTTGCATTAATAAAGTTATTAAGCTAAAAATTTATATTTTTAAAATTTACAAGTTCTTGGTTGATCGAACCAATAAAACAATTTTATACAAGCAATTTTTTTTTTTTTAATTTTATTAACTTTGATTAATGAAATGAATTTTAATTTAAAATATTTAATTGAATGAATTATATTATTTAATGGAATGAAGAAAGTCCCATTAAATTATTTAATTGAAGCAAATAAATAAATTGATCGAACCAATTAAACAATTGAATTAATCATATTAAGTAATTCAATTGAAACAATTTTATTAATATTTAATTCAACCAATTAAAAATTGTAATTAATGAATTGAATTTCAGTTTAAAATATTTAATTGAATCAATTATGTCATTTAATTGAATCAAAAAAGTAATTTAATCGAGGCTATTGAATAATACCATTTAACTAATTAAAAACTTTTATTCATTAAATGAATTTCAATTAAGCTAATTACATAATTAAGTGAATTAAAGATATTATTCAATTGAATTAATTAAATTATTGAGTTGAAAATGTTTTTTTCCGAATTTTGTCTGCATATTAGCAGTTCTGGAAAATGAAATAATTCAAATGAGTCCTTTAAATAATTTAATTAAGTCAATTATATTATTTAATTGAAACATATAAATAATTTAATCGAACCAATTAAACATTTTAGTACAATCATTTGATTAATGATTTAAATTCTTATTTATTAATTGAACGAAATAAATAATTTAATCGAGCCAATTGAATAATTCAATTCAACTAATTCAAAATTAAATTGACGTTTAATTAAACTAATTACATAATTAAATGATTCAATAAAATTACTTAATTGCTTTAATCAAATTTAAAAATCTTCTTCTGAAAATATTTTATCTGCATAATTGCAGTTCTCTAAAATAAAATAATTTAAACGAGCCCATTAAATAAATTAATTGAAGCAAAAAAATAATTTGATCGAAGCAGGTAATTTAATTGAACCAATTATATTATTTAATTCCACAAAAGAAATAGTTTAATCGAGCTTATTGAATAGTTCAGTTCAACTAATTAACAATTTTAATTAACGAGTATAATTTTAATTAAATTAATTACATAATTAAATGATTTCATAAAGTTATTCAAATGCATGAATGAAATTGTTAATTGAAAGTATTTTTTTCTGAATTTCATCTCAGAATATCTCAGTTCTCTAAAAATAAATATTTAATTGACTCAATTATATTATTCATTTGAAGCAAATAAATTAAAAATTTTAATTAATGAGTTAAATATATTAAGTAATTTAATTGAACCAATTATATGATTTAGTTAAACGAAAGAAATAATTTAATCGTGCTTATTAAATAGTTCAATTCAATCAATTAAAAATTTTAATTAAACTAATTACATACTTCAATGAATTAATCAAGTTATTTAATTTAATCAATTAAATAATTTAATTGAAAATATTTTTTGCTCTAATTTTACCTGCATGATAGCAAATTTGAATCTTATGAAACATTATATTTTGACGATTGAATCTGGTTCTAGATACGACATGACAGTCCGTCAGTCTTGAGTAAATAGAAAATCGCTCTACAGAGTTGTAGAAAAATTGGGGGGTTCCATTCCGCCACATATAATTACAGAAACTTTTATTAATTCCTGGTGATTGTGAGAAACTTATTCGGGCAATAAAATGAAATTAAAGACTCTTCTTGGTTCCTGATAAAATCTCCAGAATATTGAACGAGAATATAAATTTCTCAATTTAAAACCCTCGTACTTCTGTTGGCTAACCCGAGTCCCATTCCTCCACATGCACTGGCGTAATTGCCTGCCTCCATTTTGCAGGCGAACTGACAACAGCAACAAACTTCCCTCAAGTTTTCATGCAAAAAAAAAAAAAAGTTGCACGTTTTTAATTCGTTTTGTTGTAATTTTTTGTTGTGCATCTCTGGACAAGCGCAGGCCTTTTGATTGCACCCAACAGGGCTTTTCCTGTTATTAACATCACGCAAGCAAAACAAAACTAATTCGATTAATCACCAGCCTCCCCGTATATTTCTTCAGCATTTTTTGTTTTTTCTTCCTTTTTTATGAATTTCCTTCGTTGTGAACTCTTTTGTCATGTCAGATAACGAAAAAGGAAAAATATTTTACAACTGACAGCCTTTTTTGGGAGTTCAACGAGGAAAAATAAAATAAAAGCAGCTAAACAAGAGTTTTTCCAACCAGCAACTGCAGGATGCATGTACGACTCCTTCTAATCCTTTAAGCAAAACGAAATGAATAGAAGAGCAAATCCTTTAGCAGCAGCATCTAAACACAGTCAGTCATTCACAGTCAGCAGCCTTTGCTTTCGGTCATTTATAATCATTTTTTGTGCAACTTTTTCTTCTATTTATTTTAACTTTTTTTCCCGTTTCTTTTTCTGTTTCAATTTCTATTTCTATTTCTAGTTTCATGTCAAAGTTTTTATGCGTTTTCACCAGTTTGTTTTCGTCAGGTCCTTTTGCAAATCCAGTGGGGAAAATATTTAGAGATATTTTGTTGCTGCTGCTGTTGTTGTTGTTGTTATTGCACAAAAACGGTACCCAATTTTTTAGTTGTTGCTGTTGGAACACATGCATGCTTTTAGTGAAGGGTTGTGCTGGTGTCCTTCTGCTTCGGCCGTGGTGTAAATTGGTTAGATGCTTTTCTATTATTTTTTTTTATTTTTATTTTCCTATTCGAACGTTATTTTTTGCATCGCACGCATTCGCTGGCCTTTAGTTTTCCCATTTTTGTTGCTGTTTGTATCGCACTTGCATTCCCTGCCATCGACAATTTGTTTGCTTATTTGGCCAGTCAGTCGTTTTTAAATGTCAGGAGCAAAGAAATAAAAAAAAAGAGTTGTTGAATTTGTAAAATTATCAAACATTCGGTTTGGCCAATGCCCACGAGACAAATGCACTGTTTTGCAAACAGGAGTTGGTTGGTTGTGCGGTGGAATTTATGTCGACTGTTACCCTTTACAAATACACGGTGGGGGCATTATGCGATTAGCATCAGCAATAAATTTGATTTTATTTGAATGTCCTGCAGAAATATTTAAGCTTTCGGATGGTGTATGAATTTATTCTTTTAATACAAAGAAAATCAAAGAGTGTCCTTAAACATGCTGATCTACCAGGATGAATCCTTCACTCCTTTACCAGGACTATGTAACAACTCCGTGACTTTTTAATTTAAAAAAAATATGGAAAAGCTTGACCCCAACAGCCATCCATCCCTGTAACTCTATGTGTTATTCCCTGATTTTGAGCTCTTCAAGTCAAAAAAAATTATTATTTTAATTTTCAAATCAACCTATTCCTAAATAATAAAAAAATCAATATACTAACTGATATATAATTTCGGAGTTTTAAAAATAAATCTCTTTTCCGAATTAGTTTCATTGACGATATCTCACGAACGGATTAACCGATTTTTGACCCGATTCGCACTGGCCGACGTGGATTTTTAATCTTAAGAATTGAGTACTTTCTGGAACCGTCCAGTAAGGCCGTTTAAGTTATTAAAAACAAAACACTTTAAAAAACGTCATTATGGTGTGTTCTTTTCTGGAAAAGATGTAAAATTTTTTCCTATCTTTTAAAAAAAGTGGCAGTTTGGAGCAGCTTTAAGACCGAAGTTAGTTTTCGTACACGATATGGGATTAATTTCTAATGAATTTTCTATTTTCATAGACACAACGTTGCCCTTTTTTATTAAAAAGTGTAAAAAATGTTGCATTTTTTTCTAGAAAAGAAGTCATCAATCAGAAGTTATTGAAAAAATACTTTAAATTTCTTTCTAACTTTTTTCTTTTAATTTCTTGAAATTTATCGGTTCGAATCGTTTCAAACCCTTTAGAAAGGTTGCTCAAAATCGGTCAAGCCTTTCCAAAGTTATAAGTGGGTCACATACTACACGTACATACACACATACAGACATAGTGACAGATTCTGGGAATAAGTCAGGGATCTCAAAACGTCGAAATCTGAAGAAAACTCGATTTTTTCAAAACGGGGTAGAACCAATAACTTTCTGATTTTTGAAAATTTTAAATTTTCTTAGCGAGAAGCTAAAAATCTATTTTTACTTTTTAAAAAAATCTCGTCCTTTTTAAAAAGTTTTTATTTCATGGTCAAGTGTCTCCAAATAGGTGCTTTTTTGACTTGGACTAGGGGACTCAGGGGATGACCCCTATATAACAGATGCACTGTACTAGAACTGGGAAGGAGAGAATTGTGCCAAGACAACAGATGAAAAGATACAGAATTTGTTGCAGTTATTTTTTACTTGTTTTAACGCCAGTGAAGTTTTTGGTACGGGTAGCGACGAAAGAGGCTTCTCTTTTTATTCACATGACGGAGGCAATCGCTGTCCAGGGAAGAGTGCAACGCCTTTGCTATTGAGACGAGCCGGCAAACAATTAACACCATATTTCACTACAAATTGTAGATCAGAAAAATTCCACACCATTTCCAAGACTACGCGCGGAGTTGAGCTCGGCTTAGGCTTCGTAGTCTTGTCTGAATCGCTTCAGTTAGGACCTCCTCAGACGCCCACAATCTTTTACTATTCAACCATTTCCTCAGGTTTGGAAAAAGAATCGAGAAGCAGAGAGCTAAACATGGGAAATATTCTGGACGGGGTAGCAAGACTTCGTAGCCCAATTTATGTATTTTTTGCCACACTGACTTCCACTGGTGTGCACCCGAGCATTGTCGTAATGGAACAGCAAGAGTTTCAGTCAAATTTTAATAATCATATTTCCTTGGCTTCCACGATATTATGATGGATCCCTGTTTCGTCTATGGTTATCGAACGCCGTGAAAAATCGTCTGGATTGCGCCGAAAAATCCTTTTAAATGGTCCAAAAGGTGCGTTGATAACAGCGTTCGCGGTACCCATCCCTCGGAAAGCTTTTGTCATGTCCTACTATTCCTGTAAAATGTGACGATCATGATTTAATAATCCCCAAATTTTATAGCGTGACTAAAATAAAACGCTAATCGAATATGTACTCACATTCGATCAAGCTAAATTTTAAAATTCACTTTCTCTTTGAACACACCTCGTATAAGCCGAATTTCTAAGAAAATTTGAAAACTATAAGGTTTCTAAGAGCGTATGCAAGTTCGCATCTATAGTAAAGAAATTCAAGCAAAATTTTACAATTCACTTTCTTTTTGAACGGACCTCGCATAAGCCGAATGTGTTAGGATATTTAACAAACTGGATGGTTTCTAGGAGAGTATCCAATTTCGGATATAAAGTAAAGAAATTTACGCAGAATTTTAATATTCACTTTCTTTTTGAACACACCTCGTATAAGCCGAATTTGTAGGAAAATTTGCAAACTATAAGGTTTCTAAGAGCGTATGCAAGTTCGTATCTATAGTAAAGAAATTCAAGCAAAATTTTACAATTCACGTTCTTTTTGAACGGACCTCGTTTAAGCCGAATTCGTCAGAAAGATAAACAAACTGGATGGTTTTTAAGAGCCTATCCAAGTTCGGATATAAAATAAAGATATTTAGGCAAAATTTTAAAAATTCACTTTCTTTTTGAACGGACCTCGCACAAGCCGAATTTGTAGTAAAATTTGCAAACTGGATGGTCTTTAAGAGAGTATCCAAGTTCGGACATAAAGTAAAAATAATTTATTAGAAATTTAAAATTCACTTTCTTTTTGAACGGACCTCGCACAAGCCGAATTTGTAGAAAAATTTGCAAGCTAGATGGTTTCTAAGAGCGTATCCAAGTTCGGATATAAAGTAAAGATATTTAAGCTAAATTTAAAAAATTTACTTTCTTCTTGAACGGACCTCGCATATGTTGAATTCTTTAGAAAATTAACAAACTGGATGGTTTCTGGAAGAGTAACAGAATTCCAAGCAGAGTTAAAGATATTCAAGCAATTTTTATTGCGACCAAGATATCAGAGGCAACCCATAGTGCAACACTGCACTGTAACATTTCTATTACAATAATTTCCTTCTGCTAATAATTATTGAAATAAAAAAACGAAAACTGCTCTTAACGTCTACTCAACATGGATTAACAAAAGAAACTACTAAATTTCATATCACCCACTCCCCACCTGACGGCCTCGTGTGTTTGTGTCGAGTAAATAATTTTTTTTCTCCTCTTGAATTCATCTCAAAAGAAAACTAAAAGATGTTTTTATTCTTGTAATTTTCCATTATAGTTTCATCTAATGAAGATTCATGTTGCAGGAATAGAACAAAAAAAAAAAAAAAAAGAGGCAGTAAACAAAAAATCTTTCATCAATTAAGAACAAATTAGAAAGAACGGCAGTGCGGGTATGCACGTTTGTATCACTGCCGTTGCCGCGTCTTGGCCTCCTGCAACTATTTTGCTGTTAATGGCCAAAATGTGCACACAAAACAAAAAAAAAAGTTAGACATCATTCTGAGCTTCATTCCATTTAACAACGTCCATTGATATTAAAATCTTTCATATTAATGGATGCTAGAAGAAGCTGACACTTTTTCGTCATTATTGTAAATGAAAGACGAAACCATAATTTTTGGAGAAACAAAAAAAAAAAGAAGCACGAAACGAGAAACAGCCAGAATGAGTGCACAAAAAATCGCAAGTAAAACGAAAATAGAATTCTTACAAACTGCAAAACGAAAGGAGTGAATGTAGGAATTTCCAGGCAAAACAAAAGAAAAAAATCGAGAAAAGAACATAGAAAAGGGTAAAAGTTGCAAGAGTGTGAGTTACAGTTGTATTCATCACTTGCGATGGCAGTTCGTTGCAGCGATTGTGTTGCAACAACCCGATGTTTCATCACTTTAAGACTTTCAATAGCCGAAAATTGCAAGTTGCTGGCCCAAAGGCATGTCTTGAAGCGCAGCTTTTAGCCGCCCAGGCTCGACCCGTTACAGGGATAACCCTCATCAGGCCGTACATTCGTAGAGTGTTATTGTTAGTGTTAGATTTTGTATAGGGTGTTTTTTATGGAGTGCTACAACTTTGAGTAGGCATCACTGCTTTATTTAACCACCCATTTAACAGCTGATCGTTGCTTTTTATTTAATTTGTTTTGACATTTTATTATGGATCGACTTATACCAGAGCAACGTGTGCAAATTGTGGAAATTTTTAATCAAAATAATAGGTCCGTTCGTCAAACTTATCGTACACTTCGTGCATTCAAAATTTTATTTTCCGATAAAGCCCATTTTTGGTTGAATGGGCACGTAAATAAACAGAGTTGTCGCATTTGGAGTGAGGAGAGTCCACAAGTTTTTGTCGGAAATTACTGTTTGGTGCGCTTTGTAGGCTGGCGGAGTCATCGGCCCATGTATCTTCAAAAACGATGATGGTCAGAATGTTACTGTTTATGAAAATTGGTGTTGCAGATTGCGCCTTATACGCGCCAGCCGTGGCGGCCATATGGCCGAAGTCATATTTAAACATTAATGTCATAAAATTTTCTAGCCAATAAAGACCGTGTCATTGATATCAAAATTATATTACTATGTTTTATTATGATTTAAACTTGTATCACTCTATAAAAGACACCCTATACATGAAAAACAAATATAAAAAAAATACAAGATGATGGTGCCAGCAGCATCTTTCGTAATATGAACCGTGGCAACAGCAAACACACACACACACACACACACACACATACATACACACACACACACACACACATACACATACACACACTCTCTCACACAAAAACCCTTTTTTCATATACGGTTTTTGCATGAATTTTAAACATTTTCTATGCACAAAAATAAGTCTGTATGTATGTATGTGTGTGTGTGTGTGTATAGAAGTGTGTGTGTGTGTGTATGTGTGTGTTTGTGTCCATTTGTTTTTATCTCGTATTTTCGTTATATTTTTGCACACTTCCATTTCGTTTAAGTTTTTGGCAAAGATTGATGAATTTTGTTGATGGTGATGACTGTGTTGATGCTTTTCTTGGTAACAACCCTCCCTTAACAAAAAAAACCTAAGAAAATAATATAAAATAAAATAAAATAAAATAATATTGCACTTACCCAAATAAAAGGGAGCAAAAAAAAGTTTAACACACAAGAAAAGTAACAAAAAATCTTCAAGTTTCTTTCTTTGGCTCTCTCCCCCCTAATTTTCTTTTTGCTGTCTTTTGCTGCAGTTTTTCCCTAGTATTTGGGGATATACTGGCAAGTGTGTGTGTGTGTGTGTGAGTTTAAGATCCTTAGCATGCATCCTTGAAATAACCTTAATCCGTGCTGCGGCGTAAAATGAATGATGTTTATATGAATTCACATCGCGCTGGCAGTTGCAGCACAAAGAAATAAAAATAAGAAAAAAGCAACAACAAAAATATAGCAAAAACGTCCGCTACTATCAACTGCATTCAGTGTATCAGCAGCACCTCAACTTCATAGTTAAAATGAAAAAAAAAAAAAACTGATCAGCTTAAAACGTTTCCTGGTGACTCTACATTTTCTTTTATATTAATTTTAATAAATAAGAAAATATATCCTCGAATTCGATCACGTTGCAAGTCGCCATATTAAATCTAAAATGAAGCCAAAACGAGAGAACAAGTCCCGCAACAAAAAAAAAAAAAATATGTATTTGGGAATTGTTGTTTAAACTTCTCATTCACTTCAATGAAACTTTCAAATAATATCTCCAGTTATTCACAGGAATTTTGGGTACAGGACCCCTGCTGATCTGCTTTAAGGACAGTAAAAACTCCTTAGGGATTTCAGAAATTTAGGAAAAGCTTTTAGTACTAAATCAAAAACATTTACGTTTTTAGAACACCACGATATATTTCGGCAATTGTATACAAACAGTCAGTGTACCATTTTTCCGAAGATCTTTCGATAGGGATTTTCAGTTTCTTTATTAGAAACAAAAGTAAAGCGTGCTATCCTTTTTCGAAGGATAACATTTAAAAGCTTAATATTTTAAGAAATTATAGCAACAGAAATCTAATAAAGTTTCACTGCCGTAATCATATTAAAAATAGTTGTACTTTAGAACAACAGCTTCTGCATCAATTTTTCTTAACTAATTTTTTATGAATACAGTTAAATTTTTTAGTACAGCATTTTTGCTCTTCTACAGCAACTGATCAAACAATAATATATTCTCTATAATATGGAAATCGCTTATTTTATAAGAAAAATCGATTCTGCTGCAATATATAGTTTTTAGTACAAACTTGTTCTCCTATAAAGTGTTTAGTACAAACATGAAAATTAATTAGTAAAAAATGAACATGAATTTTTATACAAAATTTGTATCTTGCACCACAATTATTTTAAACAATATTGTATTGGGAATAAAAAAATATATTAGTTTTAGTACAAACATAATTTATTAGTACAATTTTTTTTTCAGAAAAACATTTTTGAAGCAATACTGTGCTCTTAACATAAATAATCGTTTTTAGTACAAATATAAGTACTAAAAGTTTTTGCACTGCACAGAAAAAAATGTTTAAGCAGGACTGTATACTTAATAAAAAATATAAAATTCAGCACAAATCTAATTTGTTAGTACACATATTTTTTGTCCACTAACAAATTTTTAAAGCATCACAGTCCTCTTAGCACATGTAATCATTTTTAGTAACAACGCAGTTTATTAGTTCCAAACATTTTTTAGCACAGAAAAAAATGTTTGAAAGCAGTAGTCTTCATTTAACAACGAAAATACTTTTTAGTACCAAAAAAAAATATTACTGATAAAAGTGTCTTCGTAGGAAAAATAATTGATTTTAGTACTAACGTAAATAATTAGCACCAAACATTTCTTGTATAGAAACAAATTTTTAAAGCAGTAGTGTCTTCTTAGGAAAAATACTTGATCTTAGTATCAACGTAAATAATTAGTACAAAAAATTTTTTGGCGCAAGAAACTGTACAATGAATTGCGAAAACTACTTTTAGTACAATTATTATTAGTATACATTTTCTCACAGAAAGAAATTTATTAAGCAATGCTGTGTTCTTGGCACAAATAATCGTGTTTAGTACGAACGCAATTTGCTTGTACTAAACTTATTTTGTGCAAAGAAAATAAATCGTTCTTAGCACAAACGTATATGATCACTACAAAACCTTGTTTCGCAAAACAAATTTTTAGAACAATCTTGTATATTTAATAGCAAATTTTTAGTACATACGCAATTTATAAGTACAAAATTTTTTTTTTTACAAAAAACGAATTTTTTAAACAAGACTGTATATTTAAATACAAGAATCGTTTTTAGTACAAACCTAATTTATTAGTACAAAACTTTTTTTACGTACAATATTATTTGCGCCAATACAGCATTATTAAAAAATTAAAAAAAAGCAATTTTTTAGTACTAAACTTATTTTCTCATTTAGTGAGGTCTCTGTGGACCAAAAGCATTAATAGCATTTTTTTCTAAGTGATTTGGCACATTTTTTTTCACCTTTTACATTTTTTATGTTCTTTTCTAAAAAAATATGTGTAAGACGTTGTTTTCTATTTGTTTTTCCCTTTAAAAATAAAAGGCTACATAATCTGCACTTTTTGTCATTGATGTTGTTTTCGAAAAAATATGTGTAAAACTTTGTTTTCCATTTATGTTCCCTTTTCAAAAAAATGTTACATATTCCGCACTTATTTTCGTTGAAGGGACAATAACAGCTGATTTTCTTTTGAGCTGTTCCATTGTTATTGTTGTAGTTGCACTTAATTTAATTAATGCAGAAACTTGCACTTTTTTGTGTGCGCAATGAATCTAAGTCTTTTTCAAATTTTCGGTCAGTGTTGCCAAATCACATGTAACGTTTTTTATTTAAAAAACCAAGCTTCAGAAGAGTATACATCGGATCCTCTTTTCAAAGCACTTAACCAGCAACGGCCCGCAATGTAGGGTGCAAATAGACATGCAAGACAGCAGTTGGTAGCATTTAGACGAGCATGCGAGACTATTCTCATTCATTCATTCAATCTTTTTTCCTTCAGTTTGGTTTTCCCTGTTACAGTTTAAGCAGTTTTTCCTTGGCTTTTCTTAAAGTGCACCGGGGGTTCTTTTTAAATAAATTTACTTGCTGTTTTTGTGTTTGTTTGCGGGCTTTATTTCCTTTCGCCCCAAACAATGCGTGCAAATGTTTAAGTGTATGTGTGTGTGTGTGTGTGTGTGTGTGTGTGTGTGTGTGTGAATATATTCGTTGCATTAGTTCTCCCCCACTTTATGTTTTATGCATGTTAATGCGTTTCTTTCTCTATTTAACAAGACTATTTCATCTCTTATTTGAGGGTAACCGTTTTTAATGTTCTAAACGCTTTAAAATTTCATAATTTTTTTTTTCCTTTTTCTTATTTATATACGTTCAGTGTGAAGGGGAGGTGGCTTTAACCCATGGCTAATAGATTTGGGGGCATATTTTATGGAGCACAAGAAACGTTCAATTTGCATGATATTTGAAGGAGTTTTGGAATTTGGGTTTTTTTCAGAGGGCAAAAAGTAGTTGCGTTTTATGTGCTAAAATCCTTGAGAAATCCTTTATCTCATAAGAAAAATTACTGAAAGTTTCAGGACAATTATTTAGAAAATCAGTTGACTGTATGTGGCGATATAGTTTGAGTCTTAATCCGACTCAAATCGTACGAGAACTTTCGAATGGGTTAGCTGTCAAACGATATATCGTGCAGCTGTAAATTTTTGATTTTTATAAAAAAAAGATTTTAAGCTCCGCGTTAAAAAAAATCTACGACGTTAAAAAATCGGAAAGTTATTGGTCTTGCCCTATTTTGAAAAACTCGAGTTCTCATCCAATCTGCAAGTTACGAAGTCCGAGAAAGCTTCCCCGAGTAATCCTGCGGGCCATTCCTGATCTCTGTGTATGTATGTGTGTGTTTAAGTATGTGGCCCACTTGTAAATTGGGAACGGCTGTACCGTAGAGTGTTCCTGTGCCGGTTTGAACCGATAAATTTCAAAAAATTTCAAAATAGCTTACGCTGATTTCTTTTCTAAAAAAGAGTGCAACATTTTTTACACCTTTTAACACAAAATGGCAACATTCTGTGATATGAAAGTACAGAATTTATTAGAAATTAATCCCTCTTTCTTCTTTCTTAACAAAAATAATTTTTATTTTAAAACTACCCCGAATCGCCATGTTTTAGAAAAGAAGTGAAAAAATTTTACATGTTTTCCAGAAAAAAAATATAGTTTTTTAGAAAAAAAAAATTATTTTTAAATTGTTTCTCATAATAACTTTTAAACGGCTAAGCCGATTGATTTTAGAAACTAATCAGTTCGTTGAAAATATTAAATTTTCTTAGAGGAAAGTTAAGAATTCAAAATAATAGAACATAAGGGAAAATATTGAAATGGCAACACAGATTGAGTTACCATCAGTTTGAAACAACTCTCGTACGCTTTTTCAAAATAAAATTGGAACAAATAGAAACTGTTATCCCATCCAATTAAGCCAACTAACACACGGTAGTAAATAAAGTATCTGATTATGAAAGTGTAGCGGCCTTCGAAAACAGCTGTTCTGCTGTGTGGTCTATGATGTTGACTTTCCGCTGTTTTTTCAAATACTTTTCCCACAATTAGAATAATATTTAATTAAACTTTAATACCTGCTGGCAAATGAAACTCTTACGGCCGAATTCAGAAAAAATATTTGATAGTTATAAGTTACTTATAAAACAAATTTTCTAGACGACATATTAAGTTTGTTTTTTTCCTTAGAAAGGCTCTGACGGATTAATTATGTTTCTTAAAAAAAAGCTAACAAGCGGTATTATATAAAGTGCCTGATTATGAAAGTGTAGCGGCCTTCGAAAACGACTGTTCTGCTGTGTGGTCTAACTTTAATATATATAAAAATGATGTTGACTTTCCGCTGTTTTTTGAAATACTTTTCCCACAATTATAATAATATTTAATTCAACTTTAATACCTGCTGGCAAATGAAACTCTTGCGGCCTAATTCATAAAAAATATTTGATAGTTATAAGTTACTTATAAGACAAATTTTCTAGACGACATATAAAGTTTGTTTTTTTCCTTAGAAAGGCTCTGACGGATTAATTATGTTTCTTAAAGAAAAAACTAACAAGCGGTAATAAATAAAAAGCCTGATTAGGAAAGTGTAGCGGCCTTCGAAAACAGCTGTTCTGCTGTGTTGCCTAAATTTATTGCATTAAATTGATTTTTCAAAACATTTCCCACAATTAGAATTATATTTAATTAAACTTTAATGCCCGCTGGCAAATTAAGTTCTTAAGGCCTAATTCATAAAAAATATTTGATAGTTATAAGTTACTTATAAGACAAATTTTCTAGACGACATATTAAGTTTGTTTTTTTTTTCCTTAGAAAGGCTCTGACGGATTAATTATGTTTCTTAAAAAAAAACTAACAAGCGGTAATAAATAAAGTGCCTGATTATGAAAGTGTAGCGGCCTTCGAAAACGACTGTTCTGCTGTGTGGTCTAACTTTAATATATATAAAAATGATGTTGACTTTCCGCTGTTTTTTGAAATACTTTTCCCACAATTAGAATAATATTTAATTCAACTTTAATGCCTGCTGGCAAATGCAACTCTTACGGCCTAATTCATAAAAATATTTGATAGTTACTTATAATACAAATTTTTTAGACGACATATTAAGTATGTCTTTTTTCCTTAGGAAGGCTTTAACGGATTAATTATGTTTCTTAAAGAAAAAACTAACAAGCGGTAATAAATAAAGTGCCTGATTATGAAAGTGTAGCGGCCTTCGAAAACGACTGTTCTGCTGTGTTGTCTAAATATATTGCATTAAATTGATGTTGACTTTCCGCTGTTTTTTTTTCAAATACTTTTCCCACAATTAGAATAATATTTAATTAAACTTTAATGCCCGCTGGTAAATTAAGTTCTTTAGGCCTAATTCATAAAAAATGTTTTATAGTTATAACTTGCTTATAAGACAAATTTTCTAGACGATATATTAATTTTGTCTATTTTCCTTAGAAAGGCTTTAACGGATTACTTAAATTTCTTAAAGAAAAAATCTTAAATAGTCTTTTGCTTTTTTGCAAAAACAATCCACATCTCTTGACCGACTAAAAAGCAGCACCAACATTTTCAACGTGGCAACGATTCGTATTAAAATTCCTTACGAATTGACGGTAAATTCTCTATTATCATTTTCACCATTCAAGACTTTAAAATATTCAAGATGATAAAATAATTAAAATTCTTTATACGACTTAAAGAGGCTAATTTACTTACCTGAACATTTCTGAAGTGGACCACAGTCATTGAACCAACAAATAAACACTGTTTATGGCCAATGAAGTCATGATGATGATGATGATGATGATGATGATGCTGCTGGAGTAAAAGTAGAGGAGTCTGCAAGAAATAAAAGGAAGAGAGAAACAAACCAGGATTATAACATCGACCAACAACGCATTTTACTGCTAAATTTTAAAATGTTTTGGCTAAATTTTCAAGTTAAGACGACGACTAATCGTTCAATTGAAATCAACGAACAATTCATTTACACAACAGCATCCTCAAAAGTTGAATTAATCTTTTCCTTTTTAGTTTTCTTTTCTACCACATCTTTTACGTTTCTCTACTGGACGAGCGACTACTGCCAGAGTCGTTCGTCCAGCGATGAAATCGAGTAAATCCCCCAGACAAAACTAAGCAGGCGCTATGCACCAACAACAAACACTCCAGTGGAAGAAGAGTGTGTGTGCGAGCGAACAGCTACTTCGAACACAAACTGTGGAGAACAACGTAACGAGATTATCTTAATACACGTTGTGGGAGACTAATGAGTGCTGGAATTCTTAAAACACAGCAAAAGCAAAAGAAAAAACTTCAGAGCCCACTAACACACACACACACACACACAAGAAACAAATTAAGAAGGTTAGACAAAAGAAGGAAAAGTGAAATTATTATTCAGGAGATTAAAAAATAAAGAAAATCGGCTAAAAATAACGCAACAACATGTTCCAACAATGAAAACGTTTTATAAAACAGTTACTGCTCTTTTATAAGAGATTTATTTTCATGAAATTTATATTTTATAAAACACTTATTTAGTTTTATAAATACGCCCGTTGGGCCCCAGTTTTGTGAAACACTTTGTGATAATGAAATTTGTGTGTAAACAAAAACAACATTTCGAATGTTGTTACTCTCTTCGCTCTCTTTTCTTTAATTTTATTTTATTTTTTATAAAAATTTCAAACATTTTGATAAAACAACGAAGGCATTAGTTTTTGTTATGAATAAAACAAAAACTAATTAATATATTTTTAGAAATTAACTTAAAGCGACTTACATAATTAGGGCTTTACGACTGTCGTGCAAAAAAGCGCCATTTAAATATGTATATGAAGCGTTATTTTATTCAACAACGAATTGAAAACATTCAAAGAAAAAATTTTGCAAAACTTGTGAATTTTAAAGGTTTGAAACGGCTGGAAAAACTAGTGTGATGTGAAGCATCAAACTCGTGCATGCCGCTGCAGAATTAATGACAATATTTTTGTTGCTGATCGCAACATTCAGGGGGAGAGAGAGGGCGGTGGTGTTGGGATTTATTTTGTAATACCATGTATCATTTATTAAAATATATTTGTATTCGAGTTAAAAGTTTCGAAAAATAGTTTCTAATCGAAGATTTTCAATCAAATAATATTAATCGAGTATTCCATTTCGAATAATAATGTTCGAATATTTTTATGGTCATTATATTAGAAGAATATTTTTATTCAATTCAGACATTATTATTGCAATAAATTATTCCGAATATTATTACTCGATTAATAATATTCGAATATTTTTATTCTATTATTAGTAGTCGCATATTTCTATTTATATAATATGTATATTTTTATTTATATAATATATTTTTATTAATATAATATTATTCGAATATTTTTTTTTTGTTAATATTATTCGAATATGTTTATTCCGTATATATTATTCGACTATTTTTATTCGCATAATATTATTGAAATAATTTTATTCAATCACTATCAATCCAGTAAAATTGGTCAAATACTTTCATTCGATTAATATTATTCGAATATTTTTATTCCGTATATATTATTCGATTATTTTTAGTCGAATAAAATTATTCGACTATTTTAGTTAACCTTCATTATATTATACGAATACTTTTTTCAATATTAAATTATTCGCATATTTTTATTCGATGAATATTATTCGATGAATATTATTCGATGAATATTATTCGATTAGCAATATTCGATTATTTTTATTCTATTATTAGTATTAAAATATTTTTTTATTAAAACATTTTTTTCCATGAATATTATTCGAATATTATTCGAATAATAATATTCTGTTAATATTATTCGACTAATTTTATTCGAATAATATTATTCCGTAATATCTATTCAAATAATGTTATGCAAATACTATTATTCAAATAATATTATTCGACTATTTTTGTTAATATAATTTAATTCGAATATTTTAATTCGCCATATATTATTCGAATATTTCTTTTTTATGTATTTTATTCGAGTTAAAAATATTTATCGAATTATATTTTTCCAATATTTCTATTGAAATAATATTATATAAATATTATTATACGAATAATATTATTCGAATATTTTTAATCGATTAATATTATTTGAGTATTTTCATTTAATTAATATTATTCGAATATTGTTATTAGTATTTAATATTTTTATTCGATTAATATTAGTCGATCATTTTTACTCGATTAACGTTACACGAATATATGTATATATTCGGGTAATATTATTCGAATATTTTAATTTTTTCTTAAATCATATTAAAAGAATATTTTCATTAATATAATATTATATGAATATCTCTCTTTCATTAATATTATTCGAGTATTTTTATTCGAATAATATTATTCCACTTTATCTATTCAAATAATGTTATGCCACTACTATTCTTGAAGTAATATTGTTCAAATATTTTTATTCGATTAATATTATTGTAGTATTTTTATTTGATTTATATTATTCGAATATATTTATTCGATTTATATTACTCGAATATTTTTAGTTTCTTCTTATATAATATTATTAAAATATTTTTATTTCATTAACATTATTCGAGTATATCCATTCAAATAACGTTATACAAGTATTTGTATTGTAATAAAATTATTTAAATATTTTTATTCGATTATTATTATTCGAATATTTTTATTCCATTGATATTATTGGAGTATTTTTATTCGAATAATATTGTTTCAATATATCAAGTCAAATATCAAATATTATTATTGTAATATATTTATTCAAATATTTCTATTCGATTGTTATTATTCGAATAATTTTATTCGATTAATATTATTCGAATTTAGAAAAAATCCACTAAAAAATTGTTTTTTTTGGTTCGTTTGAGATATCTGGAAACTTAACGGCTGAAATCGTTTCAAATTCACAGCAAACCTAAGTTCTTCAGACCGCCATCAGAAAGGCTTAATCCAGCCCTTCAAAACTGAGCGGGTCACATATTTACACACATACATCCATACATACACACACATTGACGGGTTCTCAATATCAGTCAGGGAAGCTTCCTAAGGCCTAAGAACTTGGAAATCTTTTTCCAAAACGGGTTAACACAAAACATGTTTTATTAAATTTTCAATATACAACTTGGCAGCACTAAGGACTAAGTGCAGCCAAAAACAGGGAGGCATTTCGTAAAACCTACTAAAAACCAATTAAAAATTGTTTTAAATTTGTTTCAAATTATTATGTATGATTTATTAATTATTATTAATTATAAATTATTTTGTATAGTAAAACCAGGTTTTAACGGTTGGTCTTAACCTAAAAACTCATGCCAGTGTGCAGACGCTTTTGAACGGAATTTTTGCGCTGATCATTTTGTCTCTGTTTTTTTTTTCAGAATGTTAAAATCAAGATGATCTATTCATTTATGGCAGTCATTTGAATAATTTTTTATATTCAATTTCCTTGGCCTTTCTTTGGCTATTTCTTGTTGTCTTTCTTTGTTTTTGTTGAAATTTTTTATTTTTTTTAATTTTATTTATTTATTTGTTTCTTCTGGCAGACAAATAGCATGCGTGCGTGTGCTTCATGTGCTCTTGTCAGATTACTCACTTTAACGAGCAGCATGTACAACAATTTTATGCATATCAAGAAAACTCTTCTTGTTGTTGTTGCCGTTGTTGATGTTCTTCTTCTTCTTCCTTTTTTCACTTAAATATTCAGCTCAATTTTTTAATTGAATTAGTTAAGAGTTTTTGTATTTTATTTCTTGCAGCCTGCCACGTCTGCCGGCCCAGCCATTTGTCGTCCATTTACGAACATAAACAAACGCTAAACTTATCATAGAGTGCGTTTAAAGCCATCATTAATTGTGGCTCGCATATGGCATGTATCCCGCCGTATATTGTTAGTTTGTTAGTTTGTTTGGCTGGATGTTTGTTGTTCGTTATGGCCATAAAGTTTTTGCTAGCAAATGCAGTTTGTTAGGCTTATCAGTTTACGCTTCTTTGGTGCGTTTCTTTTTTCTGCAGCATTTTCTTGTGTTTTGTGTCGTTTTTAATTAGGCATAAATTTCATCAACTCAGATTAAAATATATGATTCAAAGGCATACCACCACACTCCCTCGTAGCCACTTGGCGGCGGCACTGCTGGTAAATTTTAAGTGAGAAAATTTATATACTTTTCAACTACAGTGAGCGCTAACTGGCTTTCCATTCGCATGTGAATGAGCGAAAATTTATTTGTTATTACAACGATTTTGTTTTGACGCAACAAAAATGTTTTGGGAAATAAAAATGATTGAAATTGAAATGGTGAGTAAAATGATTACTGGGAAAGAAGTTGCGGTTAAACTTTGCAAGTGAGTATTAATCGATTAATCAGCGAATTATGACCCGATTAACCGTTTGATAGATTTCAAATTGACAACTTTTTAAAACTTCTTTTTCTTTACTTTCATTTATAAAAATTTATGGAACCACTGGCCGTGGCTATAAAAGAACTTGATAGAGAAGGTTCTAGTACTATAACTGTGCCTGAAGACATTCCCAACCTTTTAGTTATATAACTTGAAGAACGCCAGTTTTGTAAGCGAATGCGGCTGCTACCACAGAATTTAATCGATTAATCAACTTATCAAATTTTTAGTTCTATAACTTGAAGAGCGCCGACTCTATTGTAACGAAAGATTTACTTTAAAAAGTCTAAAGACTCGATTTAATATGACAAGAATTTAATTTTAAATAAGACTTGAGTTTTTAATTTTATAGGCCCACTGTGCGGAAAAGTGTTTTCAATTCAGCGAGATAAAATAAATATTCCACGGCTCAAGGCACAAGTCAAAATCAGTTTTTATATATTCAACTTTCAAACAGCAGAGCAGAGCAAATGTTTTCAAAAGCCGCTGCACTTGTGACATGATAAATATATTAAAGCGAAATTCGCTGCATTTGCGACATGATATATATTCCAAGGAAAGAGGCAAAAGCCAGCATCAGCTTTTATATATTCAACTTTTAAACAGCAGAGCATCTGTTTTCGAGGCCCGCTACACTTGTAACATGCTAAATATTCCAAAGAAAAAGGCAAAAGTCAATACCAGTTTTAATGTATTTAATTTTTAAAAAGAAGATTGGAACAGCTATTTTCGAAGGCCGCCACACTTAAGACATGATAAATATTTCAAAGAAAAAGGCGGAAGTCAACATCAATTTTTTTGTATTAAACTCTTAAATAGCAGATCATAGCAGCTGTTTTCGAAACCCGCTGCACTTGTAGCATGATATACATATATTAAAAAAAAAAGGCGAAAGTTATCATGTTTTTATGCACTCAACTCTTATATAGCGGAGCAGAACAGCTGTTTTCGAAAGCCGCTGCAGTTTGACTACTCAGATTTTCCCACAAATAAAAAAAAAAACACCGATGAAAATCGCTCAGAAATTGTTGAGTGACGTTGACGATTCCCACGACATTAAAAAGTTGTGTGAAAAAATTTTTTTAATCGGTAAAACGATTAATTGTACCTTAAGCGATTATAAACCGATTAAATCATATATTCGATTAATTAATCGAACTAACATGCGGTTAAAATTGAAGGCTGATTAAGTGAGTTCTTGGTGTAGTTGCCATTAAAAAAAAAGAAATGCAAAAAACCGTTGGTCTTTGCTAGATGGTTGGTGTCTCTGCTATATGCTACTGATCGGAAAATAATTATTATTTCTTTATTGTTTCATATCTTTTATAATTCCTTATAAATTATTACTTTTTATTTATCATAATAAAACTGTTTTAACTGAAAGCAATTCTAAGGACTTCTCTTTGTTTGTGTTTATAATAAAAGGCCACACGATTTTTTGCGACCCCTTTTACAACCAAATTAATTAATTATATGGAGATAAAAAAATAACATTCCATAGGTCTTTACTTGCACAAGTGCAAACTATATATTTTATTATAATTTCCTGTGTACTTTGATATATAGTTTCAATGTTATAGGTGGCCGACTTGGCCGATATTTCATACTTGCAACTCCGGGACCAATTGTTACCTGATTTTTTATATAAAAGGAATTGCAACTTTTACTAAAATATTTTGCAATTTCGTTTTGATTGTGGCGTTTTTCAAACATTTACAATTCCAAATAAATTTCCGAATTTTTTCTCTCACTCCAAAAATTACACAAAAAGAAAAAAAAAACTTTTTAAATACAACTGATTTTTATTAAACTTAAATCTCTCATTGACAAGGACTTTGTGTGCGCGTACAAAAAGATCTTAACAATATTGAAAAGTTTTTGTTGTTGCGGCAGGAGGCAACATGTCAAACTTGCATAGCGACTTATTTGTCACAAAACAATGACTCAATACAACACCGAACAACAGCAACAACAGGAAACAAAAATAACAACAAAAAAGGCCACAAAATATTCTTTAGCTACAAGACTTAAAGGCGTCCGTTGAAAAAAAGAAAAAACAGAACGCAAAAATCATAATTTGCTTCTTTGGCTTTTTTATTTGCAAATAACGAAAAAAGTTACTGAGAGAAAAAAAAGACAAGTTTCAATGCAAACAAGGATATCATTATCCTTATGAAAAATATGTTTTTTGTTTGTCCAAAAATACAAGCGAATTTATGAACTCATAAATTAGTGGCAAAAATAAAAATCCACAACTTTTTGGGGGTTTTCATTTTTGATTTCAGCTAAAAACTTTTACATACAAATTAAGTTTTGAAGCGGTGGTCCTTCGAAGGCTTCTCTACAGGATCATTACAAAATCCACCTGTTTAATAAAACTAAAAGCAGACCTCATATGCCTCGTGTGGTCGTCGCAGCGTTGGAAGACTAGTAATTGTCGCATTTTATTTGCTGTATGACAGCCAGACAAGTTTGTTTTGGCAATTGTACACCATTTCCAAGAGACTAGTGAAAGAGTTGGAAAAAAAAATTTAAATTTGATATCAATTTTCTCTAACGTTTAGCATAACCGAAAGCAGGTATATTCGAATGTCCGAAATCCGCCAACAATGTCGTGTATTTCCAGCCCCGACAGAGCACTTACGCCGATATTAGCAAAAACATGCAGCTGCATGTCAGACATTCGTCTAGTAAATTATGCCTGGAGGCAAATATCATCCCTTTAACCCTCTAGAAGGCAGGTTGTATTAGCTTTTGCCAAAAAATAAATTAAAATACTGAACGCAGACTGTCAGAGTGTAAGAGAACAAGCAATTTTAAAAGAGAGTTGCTGCAAGAAAAATTGCCCTGTCTAAAACATGACAAGTTCAAGCTTTCATGCGATCCCAGTAGTACTCAATATCAGTCATCCCTAAAAAAGAGAGAAAAATATATGGAAAACGGTTGATCATAAAGGCGATCCCTGTAACTGCCCGCTAATTTTAACCGCGTTTTAGCTGTTCGAGTTGAAACTCTATTATTTTAATTTCCAAATCAACTGATGCTCACGTGATCAGCGGTGATTGATGTAGTTTTCGAGTCCAATAAAAGGATCGAGAACACTAACTGATCAGGTTTATAATTTCACTGTTTTTCAAAAACAAAATCATTTTTATCGAAGTTTTTCATTCACGATATCTCACGAACGAATTAACCGATTTTTACCCGATTTGCAGTGGCCCGAAGTGGTTCTTTAATATTGACAGCTGATTAGTTTCTGGACTCGATCGGTAAAGGCCGGTAAAATGTTATTTAAAAAAATTATTTATCTAAGATTTTTTAATTTCTTGAAATTTACCGGTTGGAATCGGTTCGAATTCGCAGGATATCAGTAGAATCCTTTGGAATGATTACAGTTGGGTTCCAAAATCATAGGCGGGTCACACACCTCCACGCACAGCCACACGCACACTCTCATGCATACAGGCATAGTGAAGGGTTCTCAGAATGAGTCAGGGAGGCACTCCTGCGACCCCAAAACGAGCAGAATGGTGTAAGACCAATAAGTTTTTAAATTTTTTCAAGTTTAAATTTTCATAGTGGGAGGTTCAAAAATTCTAATATTCAGTGTTGCCAGCTCGGTGCTTTTCATACTGTATTTAGTGCTTTTTCGTTTCGTTGATGCAAACAATTTTAAAGTCGGTACTTTTTTGCTTGAAACGGTGCAACTTTAAATTATTTATTACAAAAAAACATTTAATAAATAAATAATTGAATAAATTCAATTATCACACAGGGAATGTTTACTGTGATAAAATCGTTTAGATTTTGTTTTAACATTTCTTACAATTCATAAACAACCGCAGGCGTTAAAAGAAGAATTTTGAAGTCTGGGAACACTCTTGACTTCTTTGTTCGTTTAGAAGAGCCCTACACCCGGTAATAATGATGGGAAAATAGTGGGATTCGATGACTTCGTTTTTCTGTTGTTGCCGATTTTCTCTTGTTCCCTGGGGATAAATTACCGCAATCGATACCGATCGTAATTTAAATATAATTTAAATTAAAATTTCGATCGATATCGGAGGCCGTAATCTGCCTCCTGGTGTGTCGATTCATTTTAATACTGCGTTACAAAACTTAGGCTGACGACCATTTGGGATTTAAAAGCGAGAAAAATTTTCTTGTTTTCAAAATATTTTTTTTAATCGTATTAATATTTTAATTCGTGTAGATTTTGTTTTATTTTATTTCTTAACTCCAGTAATTTTTTATAAAATTGCACGTTTTTTCTTGGTTTTAGTGCTTTTTGAAATTAAAAAGTTGGCAACACTGATAATATATTAAGTTGTTCTTTATTTATTTATTAATATTATTAATATTAATTATTAAAATGAAGTGGACATACAGACTTTTATTTATTCATTTTGTATTTGAAACAAGAAACGAAAAGAATCTGTATTTTTAATAATGAGTAAATAAAAATTGTTTTTGAAGAATTTTTTTAGAAAAACAGTCTGGCAACTGCAACACCACTGTGAAAAAATTTCTTTCTATAAGATTTCCTTCCTAAATGATCTGTAATTTCCTTTATACTTCTGAGAAATATTTTCCCTCACAACTAATCTGATTTCATTTTCAAATCAGCTGTTTGCTGACCATCTGGAAACGGTGTTGCCACAATTCCTAATACAAAAAAGTTTTTGTTATCGCAAAAAGCGTCATGTTAAAGTTTTCCTTTTCGTGGCTCTTGTTGTTGTTTGGCTTGGTAACCTTTATTAGCTGATTTTCCATATGCCAAAGCAATAAAAGTTGAATTTATAACCGAAATGATGTCAAAATAAACAAACACGAACGGGATACTCGTTTTAATTTTATTTTTCTAGTTCGTTCTATATCACACACCTTCAGGTAAATCGGCGAGTTTATATTCATTTTATTTTTGGCAATTTTATTGCAGGTCCTGGCAAAATAAAAACAAGGATTTTTTTTTAATATAGAGAAAATAATGGTCGTTAGACAGGGCCTTTGTAGGGTTGTTGTTGTTGGTGTTTAGTTTTCTTGCTCCTGGCTCCTACTCTCGATATAAGTCCTCTATCCCTGGAGTGTCTGTCTGAATGGCGGGCGAATACTTGAATATTTTAATTGTTGAGTTCGAGTTGAAATTAATTTTTTTTGTTGTCATTTTTGAAATGTCGTGTCTCTTTCAAGAGTCCTGTACTCGTATTTATAATCCTTTGCCATACACACACTCCTGATAGCGATTTCTTTATTGTTATTATTGCTGTCGTTTCGTTTGTCAGAGCGATATGTGGGCGTTGACGGTGGCGGCGACGGTGGCAAGGCAATTGTAAATGTTCTTTTGAACTTTTGTAAATTTGCTTGTATCCGGATTAATTTTCGGCAAACAATATTTAGCAAGTTGCCTTATTTATTCCTTTTAATTTCACAGGAAAAATACTTTAGCCTGGGCAAAAACAAAACAAAAACAAACAACAAAAAGTGGCTGCTTAAAATAAAAGGCCACTGAAAAACTTCTTGTCTTTGCCAGGGATAATCCAGTCGTTTTAAAAACAGCCGACTATGGAAAAGAGTCAACAACAACAACAACAACAAAATGTTCTGAACAAAAAGCCACAATTTAGCTGTTGAAAAAGAAGGTCTACAACATTCTTTTAGTTTATATTTTATGAATTTTTTCCTGCTTTGCCACCAGCAAAAATCCACGTTGCTTTTCCTTTTGAAAACTCAATTGATAGACGAATTAATCCTGAAGTATTTTAAACGGATCTTGAAGTTTAAGTATAACTCGAGGGGCCTTTTAAAAATATTTGCGACCATTGACTCTTTGCAATTTTATAATTAAACATTCGGCGCTTATTTATTTGAAAATGGTCAGGGGGATTGAATTTTTGTTATTCAAAATTGATCAGTCCAACAATAAACAAGGTTTGGTAGCAACAGGACGCTACAACTTGTCCTTTCAACACGCCCAAAAAATCGTATATATTTTGTAAACAATTTGGGCAATTTTAAATTATCGATTTATGCCAACAAACCAACGACAGACTCTTTAAGTGTTGGAAGCTCATCGCCCTTATTCTGTAACTACTTGTCGTTGTCAACGTCAAGACAATATTAAAAATAGGAAAATTACTTAAACTTTTTCTTTTTCAATTGTTTATTTTTAACAGCCTCTTGTTAGTTTCTATGGGTTAAGCAACAGTGAGAGACTACTAGCAGGACGTCGACACGTAGTTACAGAATAAGGAAATATATTCAAGTCACCATCGACGCCACTAGTGTTGTCAATCGTATAAAAACTATTCAAATGCTTGAACACTATTTAAAAATTTTCAAAATCGGGAAGTTATTGGTTTAACCCCATTTTGAAAAAGTCGAGTTTTCATCAGATCTCCACGTTTTAAGGTTCCAGAAGCTTCCTTGACTAATTCTGGGAGCCCATCTCTAAGTCTGTATGTGTGTATGTATGTATGCCTGTGGGAGTATGCGATCCACTTCGACTGAGCGCAATCCAACCAAACTGATAGCGTTCCTAAGAGCGTTACCGACCATAGATATCATGTCGATCTAAACCGATTCGACCCAGTAGACTTCCGGTATTAAAAAAATATTGGAAAAGAACATTTTTCAAGCGGTTTTTTTTCAACTTTGAAACGGCTTTTCTAATCAATTTTAAAAACAACGCAAATTTGTTAATCCGAGGTTCATCCGTTCGTGAGTTACGGGAAAATTCGAAAAAAGTGATTTTATTTTTTAAACTCCAAATTTTATATCTGATCAGTAGGATTTTCTTATAGTAATCGAGAACTACATCGGTGGCCGTTTATCACGAGGGAATCTATTGATTTGAAAAATAAAAAAATTGTGTTTCAGCTCGAAGGCCTTGAATTTGAGACAAAGTCACAATAAAATGGCGGTTAAAATCAGCGGGAAGCTGCCGGGATAGTGTTTAGGGTCAACCGTCTTCCAATTTTCAAAGTTATTTAAATGAAATTCTTTTATTCTTCATGTGGTCGAATATCCGGCAAAAATTTTTAAATTATTGGACTGTTCGTACAAAAAAAAAATTATATTATAAAATTTAATTGGAACGATCATACAAGTCGAATAATTGACAGCACTAAAACAATAATGCCAGATGGATTGGAAAAGTAGTTGAAATAAAATAAATTTTTAAAAAAGTGAAGTCATTAAAAATTATTTTTTGCGCAAAAAAACCGCCCTTCACAAAAAAAAAACTTGATCAATAAATTGGTCTAGAAGTGATTCACTGAGTTGCGTTGTTGTCGCAACGTCCTACGTTCAGGTAGTGGCCATCATGCAAAAAAAATCTATAAAATTCATAATAAAATTTTAGACGATCGGAGAATGAAAGAAATTCGAAGTGATTCAACCGTTCGGTGTTTTTTATTTAAAATTTAAAATTGATTTTTTTAAATAGGAAAAGAATTTGTTATTCCTGATGTTGTTGACAAATTGTTAAAGACGTATTAAACAAGCGAACCAAATTTGATTCGACTTTGTTTGTTTTTTTTTTTTTTTGTGAAAAATATACAGGGTGTTTTTATAGAGTGATACCACTTTGAGTAGGCATCACTGCTTTATTTGAGCACTCATTTAACAGCTGATCGTTGCTTTTTGTTTAATTTGCTTTGACATTTTATTATGGATCCACTTACACCAGAGCAACGCGTGCAAATTGTGGAAATTTTTAATCAAAATAATGGTTCTGCTCGTCAAACTTATCGTGCACTTCGTCCATTTAAATTTTTATTTACCGATGAACCCCATTTTTTGTTGAATGGGTACGTAAATAATCAGAATTGTCGCATTTCGAGTGAGGAAAATCCACAAGCTTTTGTCGAAACACTCTGACATCCACAGAAAATTATTGCTTTACGGGCTGGCGGAGTCATTGGCCCCCTTGTCTTCAAAAACTATGATGCTCCGAATGTTACTGTTTGTGAAAATTGGTGTTCCAGATTGCGCCTTGTACGCGCCAGCCGTGGCGGCCACATGGCCGAAGTCATATTTAAACGTTAATGTCATAAAATTTTCTATCCAATAAAGGCCGTTTCATTGATATCAAAGATATATTACTATGTTTTATTATAATTTAAACTTGTATCGCTCTATAAAAAACACCCTATACTAAACTTATTTTAATTCTTTTCTAAAACTTGAGCGTAATTTGAAAACGAAAATTAACTTTCAGCAAAAATTTTAGTCAATTTCTTATAAATTCTCTGTTTCCAAATGCATTGAAGAGTGCAATAAATGTTGCATTATTTTCTAGCTGAGAAAAGAACACAAACGAAAGGCCCCTCAAACACCTCTTGCCTATGCAGCCGCTCTTAATTTTTAATAAAATTTTTTTGTTGTTGTTAGTTTGTTTGATTTCTTTGTGCTCAACTTTTCGTTCGTCTTTTTCTTCGGTCTAAATGTCTGGGAATTTTTATGCTGTTTTCCTTGAACCACAAAAATAACGGAAATTTTAATTCTTTTTATTTGTTTAATATTTACAACTGAACATCAAACTAATTTACGCTAAAATGTCAACGAATTTTTTATTTATCTTTATTGTTGCAACATTTCTTTGTCATTTTC
Source organism: Linnaemya vulpina (assembly GCA_963675445.1). Lineage (NCBI taxonomy): Eukaryota > Metazoa > Arthropoda > Insecta > Diptera > Tachinidae > Linnaemya > Linnaemya vulpina. Next base: position 8,199,141 of record OY776280.1, on the reverse strand, counting down.
TTAAAACGTTTCAAGTTTCGTTATTTTTTATTTAACTTTTTTTTGTGGGTTTGAAGAAAGTGCAACAAGATATGTAGTGGGGGCATATCCAAGACTCCCTCGATTTGTGGAAATGCTCAGATGCAAAAAGAGAAATCCAAAAACCCCAAAATAACAGAATGAAAAAAACGCCAACAAATTATGACATATCATTTTTCTTTGGCGCCATCTTGGAATGGAATTGTTTAAATTTTGTTTGTTGGTTGGTTGGTTGGTTGGATTGTTTGCGCTGCAAAGACTACGTCACGACGACAAAAACCCTGCCATTCCCGACGACAAACTTTAAAACAATAAGATAAATAATGAATGCAAGAAGATTTCCTTCCTTCTCCCCTTTTTTTTCTTTTTTTGGTTACATTTTGTAATTGAATGCATTTGAAATCGAAATATCAACCAGAAAATGTGATTTTCTTTGGCAAATATTTTATACGTTAAGCTTTTGCTGCGACAACTGCTTTGGAAGTTGAGACAACAAATGACAGCTGATAAATTAACACATCTTTACGTCACACTCATGGTTTATTTGGAATTATTGGTTGCAAAAGATTTGGACAACAACATTTCAAATGGTTTTAGTTGAAGGAAACTAACCACTGAAAAACTAGGCCGGTGTTGGCCCTAACCAAAGCAAATAAATTCATTAGAAAAGCTTAATTAATCTTCTTCTTTCACAAACAAACAAAACAACAACAACATAACTTGTGTTCATTGTTCTTCTGTCTCGAACAACAACAAATTATTTTTTATCTCTTAAAATGTTCATATTTTTGTCATTTTTATTTATTTTCATTTCTGAGATAAAAAATTCTATTCTCGCACTCTCTCAGTGGGCACCGCGCTTCTTATCGCCAAGCGAACGAACGAACGAACACACACCACAAAATAATTATTATTATCTGTTTGTTTTTGTTTTCAGACGCCTCTCCGACAGACAGTGACGTACAGAGTTTCTCGAATTCAAGGTGCATGTTGGATTATAAACAACCAATAAATTCATTCATATCTGACATTTAATTTGTAATAACGAACATGAAATGGCTGTTGGAGTGTTTTACGAGAGTCTACACAAACATTTTTTTTTCTTTTCCTTCTCTGGACAGTTTTCAGTTCTTTTTTTTTTCTTCTTCTCAGCAACAATATGAACGAGGAAATGAGCTTAAAAAATATAGTTAATTTCAAGTCATAGTTATGATGTTGTTGTATTTAATTAATATTGGGAAAATATATTCATTTTATTCGCATGAAAATGGTCTTAAAAGCCTGGATAGAAAAACTAAATAAATCATGCAACTAAATAATAAGTTTATGTTTGGAAAATGGTTGTTACAAACATGTCAAGAAGATCGCCCCAAGTGTTTAGGACGTGTGCTAAATAGTGTTTTCACTTGTTGCTACAACATTTATTTACTAAAATGCTGGAATAACTTATCGATGCTTAAATGTAACCGGTTAAGTCAGCGAATTTTATGGAATAACCGGTTAACCGCTTAATAACAATTATTCATATAGAAATAATCGCTCGTATTATGAATGACAAAGTCGATGTCACGTCAACACGACAACAATTTTCACCTGCCTTTTTGATTTCAATTGGCGATAATAGCTCGCCCACATTATGAACGACGTTGACGTCACATCAACACGACAGCTTGTTATTTAATTAGCGACAATAATTATTTATTATTAATAGCATTTTGGTATTCTCTAAGGCGTACAATATTAATAGAACACGTTACCAGAAATCGATTTCCGTGGACAAAGACTAGAAAAGTGAAAATTTTTGCAGTTATGTTAATAGGACGTCGACGTCGTCATTCATAATACGGGAGAATATTATTAACAGCCTTTTGGTATTCTCTAAGGCGTACAATATTAACAGAACACGTTACCAGAAATTAATTTCCGTCGATAGAGACTAAGCAAGTGAAAATTTTTTGCTCTCGTGTTGATGTGACGTCGACGTCGTCATTCATAATACGGCAGAATATTATTAAAAGCCTTTTGGTATTCTCTAAGGCGTACAATATTGATAGAATATGTCACCAGAAATCAATTTCTGTCAAAAAGTCTAGATATGCGACAATTTTTTGTTGTCGTATTGATGTGACGTCGATGACGTCAGTCATAATACGGGAGAATATTATTAACAGCCTTTTGGTATTCTCTAAGGCGTACAATATTAATAGACCACGTTACCAGAAATCGATTTCCGTGGACAAAGACTAGAAAAGTGACAATATTTGCGGTTGTTTTGATGGGACGTCGGCGTCGTCATTCATAATACGGGAGAATATTATTAACATCCTTTTGGTATTCTCTAAGGCGTACAATATTAATAGAATATGACACCAGAAATCAATTTCTGTCGAAAAAGACTAGACATGTGACAATGTTACATCGATGACGTCCTTCATAATACCGGTGAATCTTAATTTATTAAAAATTTGAACACACTTTCTTTCTTATTGTGAATGACGACATCGACTTCTTATTACGACAGAAATAAATTTTTTTTTGTTTCAGACCAGCACTAACCTAAGGAGGGCATTGTACCAGAACTGGAAAAAGTTAAGCGGCGAGATGAAGACAGAAAATGTTGATGTAACAACTCTGTCGATGAAATTTTTGCTGCAGGTAGCGACGAAGGAGGGTGCTGTATTCTAGTCTTTTAGTACCTGACAGTGTCAATTATTGCTGGTAATGGTCAGTGGCCAGTGCTATGTGTCATTGAGACAACACGACAATAATTAACACAATCCTGCACTGAATCACATCAGACAGCCCTTTGTCGACGGCAAGTGACTGCTATTGACGTGCTCTATCAATGCTACACGCCTTGGAGAATTCTAAAAGATTGTCAGTTGTAATTAATTGTGGTTAACTAGCAAAGAAGTGACACTTTTTTGCTGTCGACTTCAGGTGCTTTCGATATCGTCTTACATAATAGGAAAAAATTTTTGTTAAAAAAAATAAATCCCCTCCCTTGAAACCCAACCTAACTTAACTTAAAAGTGTTTTTACATGGTAAGACCATGTTGCCGTCTTCAAAAGTAAATCTATTTAGCAAGCCTTTAAAAATATAAAAAAAAGAATTAATAAATAAATTTAAAAAAATAATCCATGTCTGGCAATAGTTTCTACCCAATTCATAAATTTAAATATCATCTGCCTTCTGATGGAATTATTTGACACGTTCACTTTTCTACAGCCTTCAAACAAAGAAACCGCCGCCGACAACCAAAACACGAACAGAACAATAAAATAATTAAATACTCCTCCTGGTCTTAAAAGCAAATTGCTGTAGAATTTAACTTTTTTAAATTGTTTTCCATAATTAAGAAGAAAAAAAAACAATAACAATAACAGACAATTGGGCATGACCCAAATGCAATTGCATGCAAAAGTGTTTGCGCCGGCGCATCTCAATATAATTTTATTACACCGTTGTTGTTGTCGTTGTTGTGCCTATCGCTGCCGCTCATGTCCATCATTATGTCAACGCATTGAATAAGCGTGTCAATCAAGATGCAACTGCCACTGATATGCGATGGTAGAGTACATTCTTCTACGTGCAACTCTTAAGTAGTTCTTTATTGCATGACTCTCTCATGCACGTTGCACACAAACCGCATTGATGGCAATTTCATTTAGAGTGCTCTGTGGCAACCACTTACCTGCAGACACAAGCACACAAACGTGTATGCAAAAAGTAACACCGACAGCGGATAAGTTGAAAAATGACGAAATGATTTATCGGTTTTAAATTCAATTTTAATGAGATACGACAAGTACGAACGTTTCTTTCTGCTGTTTATCATTCGATACGAACGAGTGAAAATTTTATAAAAAAAGAAATAATAAAGTTTTTTTTTCTTGTAGCTGTTGTCCGGTGTAAAATCAGTGTGTGAATTGCGATCATAATAATTTAATTATTATTTCACATTATGAATAGCAGATCATCAGTGTTTAAAGGAGTGATTTATTTATTTTAAATGGGATTTTAATTTTTTGAGTTTTTATTAAGGAAATTGTTTTAATTCTGAAGATTTAAAATTCACTTGATAAGTCAATATTTTATTAAAAGTTGTGGATAAATAATTGTCTAAAAATAGATTTCAAATCTATTTATTAAGGTTCTCGATTCGACTTGGGAGTTTGTAAGAGATCAAGGAAAAATTTTGTGTTTTTTTTAACTCTTACAAACTCTCGAGTCGAGTCGAGAACCGCAATAAGGCTTAATAATTATGACAGTGAGCCACAAAATAAATGAAACTATATAAAATTAAATAGTTTCTTAGCTAATTTAGAGTCGCATAATGCGAATGATGTTATTCAATTATTTTTAATCAAGAAGTTTTTTCGAGATATTCGTAGAATGACAACCGAGTTTTTTGCAGTTCATCAAAATATTTCCCAAAATCTTGGGAACTGTTTCTTCAAATCAAAAACATCTTACGCCACTGCAAAGACATGTTTTTCTTCTATCAGCGCATATTTAATTTGGGTAGATCGGTTGAATATTCAATAAGTTACGGCTGTTTAGATTTTAAAGAATCTGTTGGGCTTTTTTAAAATTCAGTTTTTCAATTTTGCCATTTAGGCGAAGAAAAAACCATGATTAAACAAATTAATTTTTTTTTTAAATGTGTTCGGAACCTTTTAAAAGTGATAATTTTAATACCAGACAATAAATAAAAAATTACAACAGATTTAGTTTTCAGAAAAATGTTTGAAGTTGTGGAAAAATTACGTAAATTTTGTTACCTCGTGTGATTTGTTTTAAATACTCTATTCAAAATTATTTTTGTAAGTAGATTTCGTTTTAATATTTTATAAATGAAGTCAATAATATAAAACTGGTTAGACATCTCTTGGGTGTAGTTAATTAAAAAGAGATGTACGCATGCATGAATGCTGCTTGTCTTGTGCTCATGAAATATTTTTGTTTATCTTTAAAGAAACAGTTAAATTAAATTATAAAATAATTTAATAAGATAATATTAAATAATAGATAATATTAAATTTCCAAAATCACTGCATGTCGGGGAAGTTGCTAACCCTTCTGTAGCCGTGATCGTCTAGTGGTTAGGACCCTACGTTGTGGCCGTAGTAACCCAGGTTCGAATCCTGGTCACGGCAATGTTGCGATAAACATTGTCACGGAGGAAGGGGGTGTGAGTGGGCATCATTTTTTAATATAAATTATCGGTTACATGTTCAAAATGTTGTGATTATTTCACGTATCACATTATAAAACCAAGGGTGCATGACTAAATACTAAGACGACAATGTGTGATTTGTAATCCGTGTAATATTTTGCAATTTTATTGTGTTCAATTAATAAATTAAAAATATATTTTTTAAGATTTTTTATGACTGAGCTAAAACACTGATATTTCAATTTGCAAATCAATCGATTCCCACGTGATAAGCAGCGATTGATGTAGTTTTCGACGACTATAAAAGAATCGAGATCACCAATTGATCAGATACCTACATATATAATTTCGGAGTTAAGAAAACTTCCTTTTTTCTAATTTCTTTTTCGCGACATATCACGAACAAATTAACCGTTTTTGAAACGGCTTATGGTGATGAAGCAAAATAACGCATTTGTAACAAGTGCTTTGGAAATTCTTCTTAAAAAATTTTTAATCAAACATTCAAATGCAGTAACGCAATAACTTTTAATTTATTTCAACTATAATTGACTTGATTACAGCAGCTTTAGCCACTTTCTAATTGTAAGCCGGCGGAAGTGAAGTGTTTTCGAAAGTGATTAACGACCTTCCGATAGCCGTGATCGTCTAGCGGTTAGGACCCTACGTTGTGGCCGTAGTAACCCAGGTTCGAATCCTGGTCACGGCAATGTTGAGATAAACATTGTCACGGAAAGGAGGGTGTGGCTGGTAATTTTTTAATTTAAGTTCGTCAACGCGGTAAAAACCCGGTCTATAAAAATATATTAACTAAAATTCACAAAATATATGAATTTTTCTAAGTAAATTGATTGCGGCTGAATACCTACTAACGGCACAATTTCCTTATTCATCACACTTATGGAAATGTCACTTAGCAACTGTGGATTAAAAACACAACATTTCACAGCGATCTGGCACTTGAACACATTCACCACAGCAGGCTACGGACTACAACGACAGACAGCATGTGTCGCTGTGCGGTCAGCTATTAAATTATTTTGAAAATGCCACCACGACTGTTGTATTAGAATTCTCTACATACGCCAGTGTAGCAGCTTTCATAATTGTAATCTTCTTAAATAGTGTTATTCCAATGAAATATATTTAACACCTAGAAAATAAGACAAGCAACTATTTAAATTGCTTAAAAATATAGTTTCTTATTCCTTTTGATTTAATAAAACAATATATTTCCATATACTGGCAACATTGTATCTGATCATTGTCGCTCACCGAAATAGAAATTATTAAAACTTTAAACTCAATAACGACTGCAGGCTACACGAACACCGACTACAAAAGCCGTTGTCGACAATCGTCGCCTCGTAGTAAGCTATTTAATTATTTTTAGAACAACACCACCAAATCAAGAACCATGTGTTGTTGTTTGTAGTAGAATTCTCTTCAAGCGCCAGTGTAGCCGCTTTCATATATTTAATGCTCTTAAATAATGTTATTCCAACAAAATATATTTAAAGTCCACAGTATATGACCAGAAACCATTCCATTAGCATGGAAATATAGTTTGTTGTTTCTTTTTGTATAATAAAAAAGTATATTTTCAAGTTTACAATAATTGAATTTATTTATGTCATACTGGCAACACTGCATCTACTCATTGTCGCTCACCAAAATAGAAATTATTTTAATTTGGCTACAACCACAAAAACAGTAGGGACAACATCCCGTAGCCGTGTAGTCTGTAGTAGTAAAAATAATCATTCTTATATAAGCACATGTATTCTATTTTTGACAAGTTGTAGTCTGTAGCCTGCTGTCGTGATTGTGTTTAATGCTTTAACTTGACTATAACCACAGGAAAGAGCATGGACAACAACCAGTAGCAGTGTTGCCTATTGTAGTCAAAATAATCATTTTCATATACGCACAAGGATTCTATTTTTGACGGGCTGTAGTCTGTAGTCTGCTGTCCTGATTGTGTTGAATGCACAATGCATTAATATATTAGAGCCAACGACGCTTGATGTTCTCTGATTCAGAGTTACTTTGCGACTCAATTTTTACGTATTAAACGCCAGTTCCTTATTTGCACACTGTGGAAAACAAATCACAGCACGATCACTATCAAAGAATATTTCTCTATTTAATTCAATTTTACTTTCCACTGATCATGGCGGTTATTACCACGAGCCATTTTTTGCACTGGATATATATATATATATATATATATATATATATATGCTATTCAGAAGTCTCACTCTGATTGAAAAACAATAGCATTCTCATCAGTGTTGTTAATGTTGTGCTTTTCGCAACATTTTGGGAAATCAAAACATTTCCCAGTTGGTGCGAGTTGCCCTATTTTAATTTTAATACGTTTTTGGTAGCACCAAAGCAAATTCAACACTGTTTTTCTTTTTTTTTTGCGTGAGAAAACAAAATTTTCCAATAAAATACAACCGATTAAATACCAAATCATTTAACAGTGCAAAATGTTGCCAATTGCTTTTACAGACCACAATAAGAACGGCAAGTGGTGACTTTTAAGGCAACTTTTTAATTACACAGGAAATGTCTGTTTTATTAGTTTATTATTAACACAAGCTTCTGATAAAAAAAAATAAAAAAATATATATTTAATGGAATAGAAAATACTGAACTTTTGATAAAAATTATATTTTAAAAACTTTTATAACAGAAGGGAATATGAGAAAATGCTAAAAATTTTAAATTCTTAATTTAATCGCTGTTGGATTTGTGTAATTAAAAGGGGAAATGCCGTCGTTTCTAGCACAATTGAAATAAGAAGTTTTTGTTTTTGTTTTATTTTTATTTTTATTTTTGTTAAGTTTTAATTCTTTTCGTATGAAGCCCGATATATAACGGACTGGTTTAATTGTTAATCCTTTTTTAATACAACTGAAAACTTTATATCAGATAAGTGAATCATTTATTTAGATCATCTTTAGTTATCATTTTTAATACAATTTTATCCTTCTGCTTTATTTTTGTCTTTCTTAAAATTTTTTCTGAGAATATTAAAACTAAAAAATTATCCTTCCTCTCCGTGACAATGTGTATTTCAACATTGCCGTGACCAGGATTCGAACCTGGGTTACTACGGCCACAACGTAGGGTCCTAACCACTAGACGATCACGGCTATGGGAAGGTTGTTAACGAAACGAAAAACATGAAACAACCGTCGGCTAATTATAATTAGAGAATAACTAAAGCTGCTCTCATCAAGTTAATCGTAGTCGTTGTGTTTTTTTTTTCATGTAAAATAAATGCTGATAAAAAATTGTTTAATAAGTTTTTCCAAAGCACTCGTTACAAGTGCTTTACAAATTCATTTAATTTTAAACTTTTGAACGCGAAGAGAGGAATTTAATTCCTACGAATTCATGTACATATTTTGATAGCTGCCGATCCATCTATTTAACTCCTTAAAAAAATTTTATTGTATTAAAAATTTGCAACAGCAACGGCAGAAGTTAACTAACGATTTCACAATATCGAAAGTCTACTTTCTCTCGTACAATAACATTTGAAACAAAAACAATTTCTAAAATTCCTTTTAAATATATTTTAAAAGAAAACTAATTTTTAATTAAATCGAAAGAGGTAATTAAAATTGGTTACATAGAATCGAAGTAGACAGTCTTTTATAGGTGAAATTAACTTTATTTATATATTTATTTAGTTTTCTGGAAAACGTGTAAAATTTTCTCAATTCTTCTCTAGAAAGCAACAGTTTAGAGGAGTTCAGAACTCCGAGTTCTTAATTAGAAATAATTTTTCGTTAAACATGTTGGATTAATTTCTAATAAATTCGCAAATCACATAATTTTGCTATTTCCTAATAAAAAGTGCAATAAATGTTGCACTCTTTTTTAGAAAAGAAAACAAAATAACGTTTTTAATGAATTTCCTTAACAGAGAAGAAGATTAAATAAATACCGATTCTTAACACGTCCAACTTTGTATGAGGCCCTTTTCAGTTGTTGCATTTGAAAGGCAATTGAATAAAAATCATGTTGAAGCAGGCCTTTAATAAGGCCCAACGTAGAAAAGTGTTCAGAGTTTTCCTGTTGGGTATATAAAAAACACTTTGACGTCATGATTTATTACGCCAATAAACAGCGTATTAAGAACACCAGCAAGTAAATATTATGCGTGTGTGTATGTATACCAGCCAAGTATTAACAATAATTATTGTTAATATAATGAAAGCTATTTTGTCATGAAGCTTTTTTGCGCCCACAGTTGCGGAGGAAAGTGCTTTTTATTGAAAAGCTTTTTCAAAACAAGTCTTGCACAATCATGTTTTGTTAGGCAGCTACAAGTAAATAATGTAAACTTGCACCAGCATGCCTTCAGTAGCCGTGATCGTCTAGTGGTTAGGACCCTACGTTGTGGCCGTAGTAACCCAGGTTCGAATCCTGGTCACGGCAATGTTGAAACATACATTGTCACGGGGAAGGTTTTTTTTTTTTTAATTTCATTAATTTATAACGACAAGTAAATTTGTTAATAACGTTTGATTTACTAAAACGCACAGTGTATATACGAATGCTAACACTGGTATCGATGTTCTGATAACCGAACCAACATATTTTTTGAATTTGTTTATAACCAACCGTTTAGTAACATACAAACATATAATAACAAATAATAATAATATTCAAAAAATATGTTGTTTCGGTTGTGCGTAATTACTTTTATTGTTTGAATTAATTAATTAAATAATTCTATTTTTATCTTTTAATAAACGGTTTTCCCGGTGTGACAAATTATTCACATCCGTTGGAACTTGTTTACCTCAATTCAGAATAATTCGTATCGACGTCAATATTGTGCAGACAAACAACTTTTTGATACTCTCTCCACAACTTTAAGACTCGAATGTGTTCTATAAATACGGGCAGATGTCGAAAAAACTTCAATTGTATCGTTCATTAGCCTGAAGAACATGAAAGTTTTAATATTTTTCGCTCTGGCATTGGCCACCTCTTCCACTGACGCGCTGCATACGCAAAAAGCAGATATCAAGGAGTTTCCCTATCAAGTTGGCATTGGCCAAAGCAACGATTCTACATCTCCGGACCTTTTTAGTGCCGGCTCTTTGATCGATCACGAATGGGTCTTAACGGCTGCTCACAGTGTCGCAGATCATGACTCTGTCATTGTAGGCCTGGGCTCCAATAACCGCTTGAAGCCGGAAGTAAAATACACGATTCCCAAAAAAGATATCATCATTCACCCGGAGTTTGTGCGCTTTCCCGTAACGAACGATATCGCTTTAATTAAGATCCCATGCACCAAATATTCGCAAAATATTAAGAATATCAAATTGCCTGCTCTGGCCAAAACCTACTCCTCTTATGAGGGTGAAAAGGTTGCCGGCTTCTGGATGGGTATTTGAATCAACTGACCCTGCCAGCATTTTCACCGATTTGAGACGGGAAAACTTTGATGTAATCGGGAATAAGAAGTGCAGCGGGTTCTATACCTTTTTTGGGATTTCACCATCCATGATGTGCATTGACACTTCCCATAAAGCTTCGCCGTGCACGGGTGACTCTGGCAGTCCATTTTAGTTTTGAAAGAACGCAACATCCAAATCGGACTGTATTCTTTCGGGTCAGGTGGTGGCTGTCATACAGGCTGGCCAGTTGGCTTCACTCGCGTTACCAGCTTTTTGGAATGGATCAAGGAAGTAACTGGCGTTTCTTACTGAAGATTTGAAATTCATCTTCCAAAAAATTATTATAAAAAAATGAAGTTCACTCACTCCCAATAGATTCTTTGAAAATACCCTGTTTATGCTATTAAATATATAAATTTGTGCGATATAAAAGATGTAGAGCTTTTCCAAAGCAGTAAATAAAAATTATAATAAAAGCAAAAACATTTTAAGAAAATAATATTCTTTTAAAATTTGAAATTTAAGGAAATGAAACGACAGGGATTGTCTCCAGGGGGCAAATTACAGCACTCGTTATCGAACGAAATTACGAAATATTTCAATAGAGTTTATATGGAATTATTTGAGAATTACGAATCGTATCGAGTGCCGTAATTCGCTCTCAGATGTATTAAGTTTTATTTCTTTGCATTTTATTTAAATAAAAATTTCTTCTTAACTTTTTTCCTCGTCAGAAAATAAAAGTTATTTCTGGACTTTTATTTATTCCTCTTTTTGTGCAGTATTTATTTTTCTAATATTTATATTAATCGAATGAACTTTTATTTTCTGATCAAGAATAAAAATCAAGAAATAACTTTAATTTTCTGATCAAAAAATAAAAATCAAGAAATAACTGTTATTTTCTGATCAAGAAATAAAAATCAAGAAATAACTTTTATTTTCTAAGCGAAAAATAAGATTCAGGAATTAACGATTGAAATCTGATTTTTTAAAACAGAACTCATAACCGTTGCGGTCTCTCCCTTTTACACTTTTCAACCGATTCGAAATGTGCGCAACCAGTAAAAATTTTGAAATTTAATTTCGTTACATTCGAATAAATTTCATTTCTAACTACAGCGATAATCTGAAAACAGTTCTTTTCTCGGGTCGTTGGGGAATCGTCGTAGCATTTGATCTTGTTCTCCGCGATCACACATGATCCTCTCACTCTGCGGAGCATCATTAATGATCACATTTTCCTGATTCCTTTATAAGCAATTTTCTAAAAGGTATTTTTGAAAATTAAAAAACCAAGCAGAGCCTGAATTTTTATTAATTTATTCGTAGCAGAATTTATAGGAAAATTAGAAACAGTCTTTGGCCAGTTTTCGTTGGATCGCACAAAAACCATTTAACCTTTTTTACATGATCTTTTTTTTGTGAAATAAAAACAGTGACGTAATTTCTGTTGTTAATTAAGAAAAAAAAAATTTATATTTTATTTTATGCTTCTTCTTTCTTTTTACCCTTATGATCACTTTAGAAATTTCTACGAGAATTTAACATTTTAAAAGATCAAGAAGTTATTGGTTTTACTCCATTTTGAAAAATCGAGTTCTCATCAGATCTCGAAATTTTGGGGTCCTCGGAAGCTTTTCTGACTTATTCTCAGAACCCGTCACTATGTCTCTATGTATGTTGATGTATGTATGTGTGTGAGAGTGTGTGTAGGCATGTGACCTGCTTACAACTTTGGAACGGCTTGACCGATGTCAACCAATCTGATGGCGTTCTAAAGGGATCTACTGAACTTTGAAATCCCGTGAACTTGAACCCAGTCGAACTGGTAGATTTCAAGAAATTTTAAGAAAACTTGGAAAAATGTTTAAAGTGGTTTCCTGAAAATAACCTTGAAGTGGCTTTACCGATCGATTCTAGATTAAAAGTCAACGACGGCCACTGTAAATCACATCAAAATCGCTAATTCCGCTGGGGACTTGGCCGAAGAGAACGAAAGAAAATTTGAATAATTTTTCAAAGAATCAGAAGTGAATCTTTTTTCAATCCTTCCAGCGATAAATCAATTTTTAATAAATCAATTTTTAATAAATCAATTTTTAATAAGTCGTCAGGTGACTTTTATGTTTGTTTTTTTTTTGCACAATTTTTTAATTAATTATTTTAATTTAATTTAAGCCGACGAAGAAAAGAAAGTGAAATAAACAGCTGAATAATTATTTTCATTATTTGAACGAAATGCAGATGATCGTATTTATTTAATAACTGAATTCTATTCTATTCGATGCAATTTATTTCAGATATTGTCTCAGTTAATTTGTTTTGTTATTGAAACAAATTCAATTCCATTTTAATTAAATAAAAGAGTTTTTTGCTTTTATTAGAATCTGTTTGCTTTGTTTCCCATCGACGTCAATGGAACTCTTTCCACAACTTCAACATTCAGAATCGTGTTATAAAGACTCGAGTTTATTCCGGTACAGCAGCAGTTGCATCGATCATCCACATGAAGAACGTGAAAGTTTTCTATTTTTTTACTCTGGCATTGGCCACCGCTTCCACGGTTGAGTTACGCAACGATAGATTGACGGCACAACACCCGTCGACTCGCATGACAAACGCTCAACATGCTGAAGGCAACGATTTTCCCTATCAAGTTGGCATTGCCCAGAGCACCGATTCTACATCTCCTGACGCCTTTTGTGGAGGCTCTTTGATCGATCACGAATGGGTCCTAACGGCTGCTCACTGTGTCGCAGATCATGACTCTGTCATTGTAGGCCTGGGCTCCAATAACCGCTTGAAGCCGGAAGTAAAATACACGATTCCCAAAAAAGATTTCATCATTCACCCGAAGTTTACGAGCTTTCCCGTAACGAACGATATCGCCTTAATTAAAATCCCACGCACCAAATTTTCCCCAAATGTAGAGGATATCAAATTGCCTGCTCTGGCCAAAACCTACTCCTCTTATGAGGGTGAAACAGTTACCGCCTCTGGATGGGGCCTTGCAGCCGGCGACTCTGCAAGTATTGTCGACGATCTGAGATGGGAAAACTTTCAAATCATCGGCAATGAAGAGTGCAACGAATCGTACTCATTATTTGGAATTCCAGAAACCGTCATGTGTGTAGCCACTTCCGAAAGTGTGTCGCCTTGCACAGGCGATTCGGGCGGGCCATTAGTTTTGAAAGGCCGCAACATTCAAATCGGAGTACAATCGTTTGTGTCCGGAGGCGGCTGTAATACAGGCTGGCCAGCTGGCTTTACTCGCGTCACCAGTTACCTGGAGTGGATCAAAAAGGAAAGTGGCATTTCCTATTGAACGTGTGAAGGACATGTTGAGAAGTTGGTAACAAAAATATGTATACAAAGATGGAGTTCCGGCCGCTAGTGGTAATATAAAGAAATTCTATTGAAAAATACTCAGGAATAAAAAAAGTTGCAACAAACAGTTTTCCTAGTTTTTTTTTCTTCAAATAAATTAAATAGATTTACTGCCAGTGCTGCCAAGTCGGAAGAAAGTTTCGATGGCACAATTTATTTATAAAACAAGTTTAAAATTTTAGAATTTATTTTTATTTTAAATGTAAATTATTCAAACTAAAATTGCTTTTATTTTAGTTTTACGAAAAACTGCAGATTTTAGACGAGTTTTAAGTCGCTTCAATCGCCCAGAGTTTTATCAAATTTCGTTGCAAGTAATTAAAGTAATAAAATTTCTTATTGACTGATTTTTTAAAACACTATTTTTTATTAGAAATGATTCAAAAAGCTTGAGTTTTTGTGAAACTGACAAACAACTTTGAATTTTATAGTAAAAAAATATTTTCCATTTAAAATGTTCAGGATGATGACAAGCAGTTTCATTCACGCGTATGTGTGCATGTGTTAGTGTGAGTGTGTGTTTGTGTGTGTGCTAAAACTTGTGTCTATAGCAGTGCATGGATATGATGTCCTGTTTAATTTAAATTTCCTTTTTAAAAGCCATAAAATACTTCCTTTCGAATATTTCCAATAATTATTATTTTTTCTTGTGTGTGTGTGTGTGTGTGTAAATCGTTAAAAGCTGATAATTTTTTTTTCTCTCCAACAACATGTATCGCAATTCAATTATTTTCCCGTTGATATGAAATAGGAAAATAGAAAAAATTTATTCGACGTGTAAAAAATGGAAAAAATAAATACGCAAAACAAATCAAGCACAATATTTGCTGTACAAGTTACACACACACACACACACACACACACACACTCCACACACAGATACACACACACACACTCCACCACCACCTCAACTCTATTTAGAAGAAGTCTGTTAGCCCGATTTGAATTTTCGTTGATATCCAGAGAGGTATCTTGAGGTTCACAGGCCTTAAAGGGCCCAGTTATTTAGCTGTGGAGCTGTAAAAAAGTTTACAAAATTCTTGTAGTGAAATCACAAGAAGAAGTTTCCAAATTCACAATAAATCCATCGTCGGCCTGTTCCCTTTCGCGGATGGGTGGGGCATTAATTGTTTTTCATCCAGCACCCGGCCAAAGCTGGAGGGAGAGGACGGCCAACAGTCAAATAAGAAACGAGTCATTTGCAAGTGATCTCATGTCAATCTTTGAATGGCGGCCGAACGAATAGGGTTAACGTTAACCCTATTGAGACGCAGTGTTGAGGGCGGCTGGTGGGTAGTGCTGCCCCTTCCGTATTTATGGGAGGTGTAGCTATTGAAAAATCAGAAAGAAGTTTTCGATGCTCTTGACTTGGATAATACTGTGTGATGTTCGATGGACTGGGCGCACTTTTTATGTCTCCAACGTGGCCCCTCGGTTTTTTAAGACGGTGTAAGACATAATCCACTCCATTTGATCTCTTCAATATTTATAGAGCCTGCATCCGACCGAAAATGGACTATAACTCTTTTGTATTGTCCGGTGCTTCAAGTTTTATATCCAAGTTACTTGATCGCGTACAGGAGAGAGCGAAGAAGCTCATCAGTGACAGGAGGGTAGTCAACTCTATTGACTCACTGAAGCATCGGCGGATGCCGATTGACTCACTGAAGCGGGTGTTTAACTGCTTCACCAATACTACAACGTAATGGGCTCCGGTCATATTGGAGAACTTGAATCCGAAATCCTTTTGCGCATCCTGTTGCGATCGAGTTGCCAGTGAACCCGCACCACGCATTACAGACAGAATTCTTACTCTGACCGTACGGTTCGTCTGTGGAATGAGTTTTCTGCAGAAGTCTTTCCGGCCACGTTTAACTTGGGGAAGTTCAAAATGTATGTCGACAAGCACTTTTCCCTCTATTATCCTTCTCATAACAAATTTTTCGACATCTGGCATTATACATCAGACTTGTAGGGGTCCTCCCCTGAGATCTGTTTCAAGAGTAAAAAAGAAGTACCGGAATTAGAATTAAAAACTTCAGTTCCTTGTTGACTCCTTTTATGCGGAATAATGCGCTTTCATTCAATTATTTATTTTTATATCATCTTAAAATTTGTTGTCTTAATTTTGTTGCTCTTAAAAAATCACCCATTATTTATTATTATTTTAAGTTGGAGAACGGTTAACCCTAAAAGCCATCCTTGTAACTTCCCTTTAAGCCGTCGTAACCTGCTTGTTGTGCTGTTCTATGCTTTTGAGCTCTTCGTGCTGAAACACGATTAATTTAATTTTCAATCCAACCGGTTCCCACGTAGTTTTCGATTACTATTAAAGAATCGAGGTCTCCAACTGATCAGATATATAATTTCGGATTGTAGTTATTCAATTTATCTATCGAACGGATTAAGCTCTTTGGACCCAGTTCGTGTTGACTCGAACGCAAACAAAATACTTTTTTTTCGAATTTTTTCGTTCACGATAACTCACAAACGGTTTAACCGATTTTTGACCCGGTGGCCGATGTGGCTTTATATGTTAAGAGGTGATTAATTTATGGAAGCGATTGCTAAAGCCGCTGAGAAGTTATACTTAAAAAAAACTTTAAAAAATTCCTTTTTTCAAAATAGTTTTTTGGGATATTTGAAATCGACCATTTCGAATCGGTTCAAATTCACAGAATATCTAACTTCAGCTACGCTTTTTTTTCGATCACTATAAAAGATTTCAGAACCTTAACTGATCAGATATATAATTTCGCTAACGATATCTCACGAACGGATTAACCGATTTTGACCCGGTTTAAAGTTATTGACGTTGCTATTAAATAATTAGTTTGTGGAATTGATTATTGAAACTGTTTAGAAGTTATTCGATGAAAATCGCTTACTAGAAAAATTTTTTTTCTGATATATTGAAATCTACCGATTCGAATCGGTTTAACAGAAAATGAATATTTTTTGAAATATTTTTAAATCTATCGATTCGAATCGGTTTAAATTAACAGTAAATCTAAGTTAAGAAATTCTTTTCAGAACGCTGCTTTCTGGTTTGATTCGGTGCAGCCGTTCAAAAGTTGTAACATAAGCGGTTCACACACACATACACACACGTACGCATGCATACAGATATAGTGACGGGTTTTCAGAATTAGTCAGGGAAGGCTCGCAGGGCCTCGAAGCGAGGAGATCTGATGAGAAGTCGATTTTTGTTTTTAAACCGGGCTAAAACTAACAACTTCCCGATTTTTTAAAATGTTAAATTTTCCCAGCGCCGATTTAAAAGAAGCCGGTACAATAACGAAGCTTAATAGTTCGTATAACCCTGTAAATTTTCCAGGGCCCTCAATTGTAATTTTCCAATAGGAAATCCTTTTACTAAAAATTAATATGCCAGTCGCTGTGCCTGCGACATGCTGCTGCATGAGCATGAGGTTCTATTTTAAGTCTCTCCTCCACTTCCACATCTGCTGCTGGTTAAGATAAAGAAAAAGACCCCCGAGTGAAGCAGAATTATATCGGGAACACTAAAAATGTTATGCATGCATGTGTGGAGATCCTTTGTTGGACCTTGCACACACACTCACACACACACTCGGGTATCTTGCAAAAGGAATTAAAATGCTGCGATAGTTTGTATTGGTAAAAAGACAATTTTTTCGTTATCAATTTTATTAAGTCCCAACAAACTCCCTCCCTGCTTTCCCACTGCTACCAGGCCAACAAAGCAAACGAACATAACCAGCGCCTTTGATAGAGATTTCAGCGTTGACGAACACGAGAGGAGTCTTTGATATCGCAAAACCACCAGGATATTCATAAAAAAACACGAAAGGAAAACAAAAAAGAAAACCGTCCAGGCCACTTGGAGAAAACTGTAGGAAAATAAAAATGGAACAGGGATGTACAATATTTTTTTCGTTACCCTTTTTTTTGGAATACCAGTAGTTGTTGTACTGATATTTTTTTAGTTTCTGTTAATTTTGCATTCAATAGAAATTTTGTTGTGTAGCAGAGTCGGTGGCCTGCCAATATTTGTGAGATAAAGATGTGTGGATGTGTGTGAGTGTGAGTGTGTATTGTAACGTACTTGTCTCTCAGTCGTAGGTTAGTGAGTTGTTGCAGTAATTAATGATTGCGCCACCACATGCCACCATTCATGTGCCACATATTCATTTCGTATGATTATTCGCACACACACACACACACAAAACTGATACTCGTGCGTTGGAGAAGGGGACTTCCCCGCGCTTGTTTCTACTGCTGCCAATATGTTTGGGTAACTTCTAGGGGCGTTAGCTGACCAAAAATATAATTCCATGCCTCAATTTCATGCTGCATCGATGCTTTTTTTTACTCTTGCACATTCAGAAAAGTTGAGTTTTGTCAGCTCCTGAGAGCATCACCGTCTGTATATGATTGTCTGTCCTCTGGTCGCAGTCAGTCGGTTATCCTTTTCTATTGGTTAGTGCGGCATTTTATCGATGTTCAATTCTTCTTTATTTTTTTTTTTAATTTTTTCCTTTCACTACTGCCCCATCCCATCATGTACGGAGTATGTACTTGCTTGGATGCCACACATGCATGTATCGCGGACTTCGTCGGTGTTCATTTCGAAATGTGGGTGCGGGTATTGTTTTATATTTTGCATATTCATCGATGATAAATAAAGCGCAATGGGTGCACATCGAGTCCTTGTTAGGCTCACACATGCATACACATCGACATGCTCATGCATACATCGGCATGCTCATGCATGCCAGTGTGTGCTATTTTGCATACGATTGTATGAGCCTGTGTTGTATGTGCCTGTAACGGTTAGTGCGAGTGTGCAAGTCGTGTTGTTACCCCTTTTTTTTCTACGGTTTGATGAATACAAGTGAAGTGTGCTGTAGTCCGTGCACCGTTTTAACAGCATATCGATGCGCTTTAAATAGCGAATATGTAGTGAATTGTATTTCATCCCCTTCTTCTTTTTTTTGTTTTTTTGTTTTCGTTGTGTGAAAAGTTTTGTTGTTATTGTGTATTTTAGCCTGTAACAATTAGTGCAACCAACAACAACATACTCGCATGTCGTGCACAATTTGTTGTGTTTATTTATTTGTGGGAGGTTTTTGTGGAGGCTGGTCAAGCTGGTGTTGCCAATTATTTGCTGGTTGTTATCAATAATCGGTTAAAATGCTACATGAATGCCTAAAGGGTTACCCATTTTTTGTTAGGAATAGTGCAAAGTTAAATGAAATGCACTTGATTTGGACACCATTTTAATTGCATTGCAATACTTTGATTTTGTTACTATGCAGGTAACATCATGTCATTTATGATGGTTTCTTTTCCGAAAAAGATGCAACATTTATTCGCATTTTTTTCCTAAAAAGTGCAAGTTTTTAGCACTTTTAAACTAGAAATTATGGCGTTTTATTTTTTTAGTTCTTTCTTAAAAAGTGCTAGTTTGGTGGAGTTATAAGACCGCAATCATGGGGTGTTCTTTTCTGGAAAAAATGCAACATTTATTCGCATTTTTTTCTAAAAAGTGCAAGTTTTTAGCACTTTTAAACTAGAATTTATGGCGTTTATTTTTTTAGTTCTTTCTTAAAAAGTGCTAGTTTGGTGGAGTTATAAGACCGCAATCATGGGGTGTTCTTTTCTGGAAAAAATGCAACATTTATTCGCATTTTTTTCTAAAAAGTGCAAGTTTTCAGCACTTTTAAACTAGAAATTATGGCGTTTTATTTTTTAGTTCTTTCTTAAAAAGTGCTAGTTTGGTTGAGTTATAAAACCGAAATCATGGGGTGGTTTTTTCTGAAAAAAATGCAAAATTTTTTGAAACAAGTACCAGTTGAAGGCAGATTTAAAACAAAAATTATGACGTTCTCATTTGAGAAGAAGCTGCAACATTTTTTCACTTAATTTCTAAAAAGTGGCGGCTTAAGGCTTAAGGATGTAACATTTTTTCTTAAAAGTTGCACTTTAAGACAGTTTTGAAACAGAAATAATGGCGTTTTTTTCTTGAAAAGATGTAAAATTTTTTCTAATAAGTGTCAGTTTAAGGCATTTTCAAAACAGAAGTTATAACGTTCTCATTTCCAAAAAAGATGCAACATTTTTTCACTTCACTTCTAAAAAGATTCAGTTTAAGGCATTTTTAAAACAGAAATTATGTCGTATTCTTTTCTGGAAAATGTGTAATATTTTTCACACTTTTTCTAAAAATTAGCAGTTTAAGGCAGTTTTAAAGCAGAAATTAAGACGTTCTCATTTTTGAAAAAGATGCAACATTTTTCCACTTCTTTTCTAAGAAGTGGCAGTTTTAAAACAAAAATTATGGCGTGTTCTTGTCACGAAAAGATGTAACATTTTTCATATTTTTCCCAGAAAGTAACAGTTTAAGGCAGTTTCAAACAGATATTATGACGTTCTCATTTCCGAAAAAGATGCAACATTTTTTCACTTCACTTCTGAAAAGATTCAGTTTAAGGCATTTTTAAAACAGAAATTATGTCGTATTCTTTTCTGGAAAATGTGTAACATTTTTCACACTTTTTCTAAAAATTAGCAGTTTAAGGCAGTTTTAAAGCAGAAATTAAGACGTTCTCATTTTTGAAAAAGATGCAACATTTTTCCACTTCTTTTCTAAGAAGTGGCAGTTTTAAAACAGAAATTATGGCGTGTTCTTGTCACGAAAAGATGTAACATTTTTCACATTTTTCCCAGAAAGTAACAGTTTAAGGCAGTTTCAAAACAGATATTATGACGTTCTCATTTTCGAAAAAGATGCAACATTTTTCCCAGAAAGTAACAGTTTAAGGCAGTTTCAAAACAGATATTATGACGTTCTCATTTTTGAAAAAGATGCAACATTTTTCCACTTCTTTTCTAAGAAGTGGCAGTTTTAAAACAGAAATTATGGCGTGTTCTTGTCACGAAAAGATGTAACATTTTTCACATTTTTCCCAGAAAGTAACAATTTAAGGCAGTTTTAAAACAGATATTGTGATGTTCTCATATCCGAAAAAGATGTAACATTTTTCACATTTTTTTCCTAAAAGTAGCAGTTTAAGGCAGTTTTAAGACAAGAATTATGGCGTTTTTCTTGAAAAGATGCAAGAATTTTTTCACTTCTTCTCTAAAAAGTGATATAAGATGGCCAGTACAGCAGCCGGTTCTCTTGTGTTAGTTTGGGGGCACTTCTTTGCAGATTTCGGCCTGGAGCTCGGCCATAAGGTTAGAGAAATATAATCTCAAAATCGAAAGTTATCGATAAAATCCGTATTTTTTTGCCTATTTTGAGGAAATAATTTTTAAATTAAGAACGGATGTTCTTAAGTGTCTAACTCTAGCACTCCGGCAGACGTCCCCGCTTTTCGTAAAATGTTAGAACCACATTTTGCAACAAATTTCCGCTTATCTCGTCAATGCGGCAGCGTATTTCTCTACGATTGAAATTATAACATTTCAAAGGATTTTTTTTACAGTCACACAGTGAAATTAGAAAAGCTCGTGATCGAGCAAAATAGTGTTGCAGTTGTTATTGACATCAGGGTATAATCAGATATTCAGAATAGAACTGCATTTACTCAACATGCAATGGGAATTTTTTATTCACATTGAATGCGAATTCAAATCCGATTCAGCCACGCATTCGGTCCAGTATAAACACTAGCAGTGCATGAGTGTGCAAGCAAAGCAAAAACAAAAAGAAACAGCAGTACAACCAACCACACACATGCACCCTCTGGTTGACTTTGGCAGCTTTGGCTGAATATGCAGGTGCGGTTTAACTGAATAAAATGGAAAGCAACAACACAGCGATGATGATAACGGCATATACAACAACAACAACAACAACAACAACAAGGAAAACAAAAGGAGCATATCGCATAAAGACACCCACTACATGAACAAAAAACTGTAAATAAAAAAATGAAAACTTAAATTGCAGGCGGCTCGACTCGCATTGGCAAACCAACAACATGGAAAAGCATTACGAGCCCAGCAAAAACAACAACAAAAAAACTTTAAGAACAACCAAATAAATTTGTTAAATGCCCAACGAATGCAAGTGAAAAATGGGCAAAGATTTAGATGAATGGACGTAATCAAAGAAGCAGCCAATACGCGACTACACAGAAGTCAGTTCGCAAGCTGCGATATAAATTTAGAAATAATTTTTAAATTTCTCTTGTTTTATTAAAAACCTAAAAACATTCACTTCGATCACAGAAACTCTAACGATAATTTAATATATTGATTTTTCCCAATCGCAAATATTTTTTCGTTATTAAATTTGTGACCGGAATGTGTTGTTGTCCACCTCCGTTCCAAAAAAGATTTCCTCTGATTTTTATCTTTTATTTTAATAGACCGAATTCATATTGTTGGCTAAGCAAAAACGGTTGTGAGATTATCCAGACGGAAGGACAGTCGGACTGTTTGCATGTATTTCTGACTGGACCTTTTGGGCTGATGGTAACACGATGGCATGCCTGTCTGCCACGTAACACTGGCCACGACGCCTTCAATCTCACGCCAAAAATATGAATTGAGAAATAAAATTCGTATTTGACATGCATCCGTATTTAAGTCTTTATATCACTTTGATGGGAAATACTTGTTTCAAATTTCAAATATTTACTTCCGTTAGACATTTTTACTTTTAGAAAAATTGGATGAGAGCAAAAGTAACTTCGTTATATCATTAATAATTGGAATTGAAATTATTTTCTTAATTTATTAATTTTTCGTATTGCAAAAGTGCGGATTATGGCTTTTAGAAATATTGGATTGGGGCAAGAGTAATTTCTTTATATTAATGATGAGAAATACTTATCTAAAATTTCATATATTTACTTTACATATTTTTGTTATTTTAAAATCACTGATTTTTACTTTCAGAGATATTGGATTAGAGCAACAGTAGTTTCTTCATATTGTCGATTGGAAATACGTGCTTGGAATTTAAAATATTTACTTCCCATATACACTTTTGGTATATTAAAATCACTGATTTTTTTTTATATTGGATGAGAGCAAGAGTAACTTTGTTATATTATTATTTTTGGAATTTTAATAATTTTTTTATTTTATTAATTTTTCGTACTGTAATTGTGAGGATTTCTGCTTTTATAAATATTAGATTGGAGCAGGAGTAATTTTTTTGGGAAATACTTGTTTAAAATTCCAATTATTTACTTTCGCTACACACTTTTCGTATTTGAAAACACTGATTTTTGCTTTTAGATATATTGGCTTAGGGCAAGAGTAGTTTCTTCATATTATCGATTGGCATTAGTTGTCTAGAATTTCAAATATTTACTTCCCTTATATATTTTTGGTATCTCAACATCAAACATTTTTTTTTCAATGTTCGATAAGGGCAAGAGTAAATTCGTTATGTCATTAATGTTTGATATATAAATTATTTTTATTTCTTTATGGATTTTTCTTACATTAAAACCGCAAACTTTTATTTTATATATATTGGATAGGTGCAAGAGTAATTTCTTCATATCATTGATGTAAGAAACTTGTTTGAAATTACTTATATATACTTCAGTTATACATTTTTTTAATTTAAAATCGCTGATTTTTCCTATTCTTATATATTGAAATAGAGCAAGAGCAAGAGAGTATAATCTCAGATTTGATGAGGGCAAAACTAATTTCTTTGTCATTGAAAACAAATACTTACTTGAAATTTTATATATTTACTTCTGTCATACATTTTTTATATTTTAATATGGTACATTTTTTCCTTTTATATGTATTGGATAGGGGCAAGGGTAATTTCTTTGCATTATTGATGGTTTAAAATTTCTAATATTTAATTCGCTTAATATTCAAATTCGCGTAACAATTAAAGTCGCTGGTTTTAATTTTTTTTTTCAAATATTGGATAAGGGCAAGAGTAGTTTCCTTATATCATTGAAGTGAATTACTTTTTTGAAATATCAAATTCATATTTTCTTTATGAACATTGTTCGTATTTAAAATCGCGGATTTAAACTTTTAAATAATTCGATGAGGGAAAAAGTAATTTCTTGTTAAATGGTTTAGAGAATACAATTTTATTTAAAATTTAATGGAAATAGCTGTCGATAAGTTATTTTTAGTTTAAATTCAAATCGATTACATTATGGTTCAAAACTTTACGCTTAAAAAGAATTGAATCGTTTATTTCAAAAACCGCTTAAGTAGAAAATTTTTGTTACTGTGTACGTTCCGGCAAAGCTTCAGGCAATCTGAAAATCTTTATTAAAAATTGATGTTCATTCTAACAAGATACTTATAATGGCCGCGAAATTTGAGAATTCATTATAAATGTTGAGCTGGCCTCGTATAGGTGTTTTGTAAACTGTTTACTGGACCATACTATTAAATAATTAATTAATACTATTAAATTGTTTTAATCGGTTAATCGCTCAATTTATTAGTACATGTTTTTTTTAATGAGTAAAATAGCTCGATTAATTAATCGGGGAGAGATTTTATTTTTAATCGGTTAATCCGTCGATATAAATTAAGCAAGATTTAATCGATTATTATGGAATTAGTCGGTTAACCGATTAATAAAAATTTTCGTATATTCGATAATTTTAAGCGATCGGCTAGTAATTAATCGATTAACGGTGAAGCGATTTAATATCCTTATATTTACAGAATTATCCTGATGCCACCTCGACAACGGTTTTTAGGGAAAATTTAAAATTTCAAAATATTTTTCTTTGAAAAAATTTAAATCGTGCGATATGACCCCCAGTTGAATTTTTTTTGAGACCATCCGTCTTCTTTTTTCAAGTTTTGGCTCAAGGACATTTTAAATTAATCGAACTTTTAATCGTTTAATTATTAATCGATTAATCGACTATATGTCATACTCAGATATTAAGAATATTGTCAATTACCAACCCAATACTACTGATATTTTAACAGCCCAAAACTAATTTTTTTAGGATTCTCAATATTTACCATCGAACGAACCCCTCTCTCCCAAACGCTGATATGCTCTCAATAATCCCGGTAAAAAAATCCTTTTTCATACACAAAAGAAGGCCAGACGTAGAAAAATTTTTTTTTAATATTCAACGTTGAATAAAAGTAACGGAATTTAATTTTGGTAAAAGTGAAAATATTTTATTTTGGCCCACGAATTTATTGATGAGACATGAGGGACTGACAGACTAACGGACTCGCACGAAGCGATTGAAACAAAACAGTGACAGCATCGAGGAGTTGTGGCTGCCAAGTAAATAAAGTTAAACGAAAAAAATTTAAATTTTTTTTACTAAGACCAACAAAAAAAATTAAGAATGAAACCTGCTCGTATTTATGCATGACTAGCAAAATATTGTTGTTCATAAATGGACAAAAAGAGACTCGATAACACAACACAAACAATTGCGGCGAATGAGGAGGAGGAGGAGGGGGAGGAGGCGGCAAAGGTACAAATATTGATTTTAAGATTTAAATTTGAAACCAATTGTAAAATGTTTACAACTACAACAAAAAAAAAAGAAAAGGTTTGTTTGGCATTAGAACACTTCAGTTGGCCACTGGCATGTCTGCCGGTTCATGTTCTTTAACAAGTTTTAGGTAAAAACGGTTAAGCATTTCCAATAAATTGTTGGCTGTTATTTAGAAATACGATGCAGTTGTAAAACGATTATTCAAATGCTTCAGTTTCGATTTCAAAGCTTTAGAAAAGTTTACTGAAGTTAAGCACTTTAAATTCATTCGCTTTTTTCCCAAAAGGAAAAAAGATGTTTTTATAAGTCTGGCAAAAAAAAAATTTAAATTGAAGTGTTTGTTGTTGCAGTTGCAACACGAAAAGAGGAAATGTTTGAAGCTTCAACGGACACTTTATTTCAAGTAAATAAAAAATTATATTTTAATCCATTAAATGAATCCATTGCGAAAATAAAGATATAAAAGACTTTAAATTATGAAAATAGTTTCGGTCATCTGAAGCTTATTTTTCGGGCAATAAATGATGGCCTAAGGTCTTAGTTTCGTAAGGGGCTTCATACTCCCCTTTGTGCCCCAAGTCTTTTTTTACAGATTATTAAACAAAATGAAAAAGCACACCAGCCCTTTCCGATGAAGCGAGCGTATTCTGTTCCTCCGAAATTTCTTCCAGCTTCCGGGCTATTTCTGTCCTTCGAATCATTATTCGTTGGTGACTCATCTCTATAAAACATGTTGTGGTCTGATAGGAAATTAATAACAGCTTTAAAATCGCGCAACTTTGGACACCAATTCACAGGTCAATTTGTTGAAATTAAAATTCCTCAGACCTCGGGCTTCATGGTTCAATAGGAAACCATGACTTTTGGAAAGTAAAATTTGTCGAAGCCTTCAGTTTCGAAGAAAAAAGGTCCAACGATGCCGCCAATTTATTTTATTTGTTCTTTCGAAATTTTTTCCAGCTTCCGGACTTTTTCAGGCTTTCGAGCTAGTGCAACTTTGGACACCAATTCACAGGTGAATTTCCTGATATTGAAATTTCCCAGACCACTTTAAAGAGTTTATGGCTTCGTGGTCCAAAAAGGAAGATTTGTCGAAGCTCTGGCTTCAGGTTTCAAGAAAAAAGGTCCAACGATGCCACCATCACGTTTATTTTGTCTTAGACTGGCACTCGGGAGATGACGGCAGATGACGTGAGGGTCTTTGAGATGAGACCATCAATTCCTCTGCAGCTCCGATTATGACGAAGATCCCCATCTGGAAGAATGTGTAGACAAACGGCTCGTCTGAGATTAACCAAAAAGTGAAGGTCCCCAGAGAATTATGGTGAGAATTATAGAGCCCACAATTGAACTGAATTTCGTTGTTTGCCCATTCATTCTTTCTAGGCCGGTGAAGGGTAGAACGATGAAAGTCGTGGAATATGAAGGGCCTTGCGAGACAGTGCTGATGAAGGGTGGTAAGTTTGAAGGCAAAGCTGGGAATCAATAGTGCGATGCTGGGTAAGACTGGTAAGGCAGAGCCGATGCTGGCCCAAGCTAAGAACTTATGGGAGGAGATCTTGTCTGAGCAGAGTTTTTCCAAATGTATGACAGAAGTCAAGTAGTGAGTTTGTCTGCTCTGGAAAGCAGCACCCTACACTGAACGGAATATTTTGTGTATTTATTGAAGTCTTTAGGGTCTACAGTGGTTCCATTTAATTTTTTTTTTAATTAAGCTGAGGCGATGCTACCTAAGGCTGACAAAGTATGGGAAGAGGTCTTTTCTGAAAAGAGTTTGTAAAAACTTAAGACAGAAGTCAAGTGGTGGGGTTGTCTCCTCTGGACTTGCCCTGTAACAAGTAATTGAATGGTGGCATGTCCAATTTGATCATGGATGGCTCAGATCCAGTGGGCCTCTTAGCCTGTGGAACCTGTTGGTTAAAACTTCTTAATATTTTGTCAATAATTTTATTTATCAATAATTTGTTTAATAAAATCAATTAATAACGTACTATAAATTAAATTTTTAATTGTTGTCAAAAAAGTACCCCAACCCCTCGAGTTTTAAACTACTTTAAAAAGGCTTCTGCCATCACGGCTACCGAAAATTAAATGAGAACAATATTTTAAAAGTTAATTGAACTTTAGACATGAAAAAAAATTTATATAAGAAAAAAACAACAACAACAAAAAAAAGAGAATTTAAACCAGTTGGATTAACGATTCGATACACAACAACAATAAAACTAACACAGACTGACATCGAACGATACTCACAAATACAAGGAACTCCCTTCGCTTTGAAAGCCCAAAACCAAAATAAAAAATTCTAAAAAATATAAAAAATAAATAAATAAAAGGAAGACAGACACACACACACACACACACTCTCAAACACGAATAATAATGTTGAGGCCAACAAACGGTAAGTTGAGCGTTAGAGTAACACCTGTCTGGTCGGACAAAGAAGAAGACTGACATGAACATTATAACGGCTTAGAGGTATTGTTGCCAAAAATACTTTCGACATACAACAACAACAACAGCACCAGAATTTGTGTAAATGTTGTATGTGGATTCTATATGCTAAACAATATTAACTGAAATGTATCGTGGGTTAGACAAAGAAGGGACACGAAGGAAGTTTCACTAAAATGAAACTGCACGATTTTAAATTTTAAGATAATAAAATATGATCTTTTTTTGGAAAAAAGTTATATCAGATTTTTGAAAATTATAAAAATTTAGCTTATTCCAAATATCGGTTGCTATTTTTTCACATCATTTTCTAAATACAACTTTCGTGTCTCCACTTTGTTGGTGTTGACGGTCGCGGCATGAGGTTGTGGGAACCGGCATGAACTGTTCACTTTTTGAATATTCCAATTTTTTTTTATGTGTTCTGTTAAACGATATTTCTTCAAAATAATTCAAACGCAATATTCCACAGCACATTTGCAAAAAAAAAAGGCAACTATTTTTGCTTTTAAAAGGACTTGCAACAAGAAAAAAATAAACGGATAAAAGTTGCCAAATAAAATAAAAGGTTTCGTTGAAAAGAAAAACAAAAAACAAACTGCGAGCCTAAAAAATAAATTTATTCCACATGTGATGGATGAATTCAAGCCAGAACAAAAGAGTTCGGTAAAGGTACGGGAGTAGACAGACATCTACTGAAGCGTATTGTCGTTGGAAGAGAAAAATTCTCAAAAAAAAAAAAATTGCTCAAACAAATTTTATAGACAACAGACTTCTTCTGAAAGCAAATTTAAAATTTTATGTAATTTTTAATTATTCGGAGCTGCTGAAATGTAAAGAAATTTTAGAGATAAATGAATCAATGGAGGAGACCAACTGAAGAAGGTTGGAAAGAAGACAGGTAGGACAGAAGGGAGGAAGGAAAGAAGAGAGGAAGGAAAGAAGAGAGGAAGAAAAGCAAAAAAAAAACATTCAGTCTCTTATCTGTTCACACGCAAAAAAAAAAGCTGTTGGTTAATCCAACCAATTCTGTTTGTAAATTAACTGTTACGGCAAATTATTGTTGGAATTTACATAATTACAATATCTGTTGGTTAAACTAACTGCGTTACAATAGTAACTGAACTATTTTTGAGATTTTCATAAGCACACTAATTTTCTTGGTTAAAATAACAATTTAATGCAGTAACTTTACTGATAATGTAACCTCTTGCTGCAATTGGTTACACTTAACAATTGTTGTTGGTTAAAATAACCATAAAATGGGGTTCCAGAACTTTCATAGTAAAAATCTATGACTTTTTAACTGAAATCATTGATTAAAGTAACTATTTGAAATTGGTTAAGAAAATTTTATTATAATTTCTTGTTCTATTTTAACTAATTTAATTGTAATTTTTACCAGCATAAAAATTAAAATAGATTTGCCTATTTCTCTGGGTCATGATGGATTAAATTAAATAGCAAAGACTACGACGCATAATATCCTGCGTACGACTCCGCACTCAGCCGTAAATATGGTAGGGAATTTTTCTGACCTGCATCAACCCGTTTTCGTGTTAATTGTTGTTGGTTTGTTTCAATATAACAAAAATTTACTATAAAATATATGTTACTTTACAATTATAATTGTAAAAAAAACTATTATTAGTAATACATTTAACAGTTTTATTTGTGGCTTAAACAAAAAAAATTGTAGCGTTGCCATATTTTTTTTTAAATTGTTATTTTACAATTACAAGTCGGTCGTTTTTACTATTTTTGTTGGTTGGCGCAATTTCAACCAAAAAAATTGGTTAGAAATACCTCTTTTTGGTAAAATTAAATTCAACCGGACTGAGTTTTCAATAAATGCGTGTCTTTTAAGACAATATAATTTTTCTTAGGGCAGCTAAGGCCCCCAATTTTTATATAAGGAAACCGAAAATAAACGGAGGAGAATTAAACTTCATGTAAATTTTTTATTATAATTAATTTTTTATATCTTTTCAGTAGTTTTGTAAAGTTCGAAATGAAACAGTAAAATGGGTCCATGAATTCTTGTTGTGATTTTTAAATTTTTTTAAACTTCTTATTCACTTAAGTGGAGTTTTAAAATAATTTTTTTCGCTGTTCTAAAAAACTTTGGGTTCCCTGTTAAAAATCGCGTAGCACCAAGTTAAAAGACCTGCCTCAGAATATAGAATATTTATTTTTTATATTAAAAGAATTCTGTGTAAAATATTTTCTTAATATAAAATGATGAGAAAAATATTTATTTCATACAAAAAGACTGTTTATCTCTTTTAATTTCTAGTTCAGAAAAATTATTCTTAAAACAAATTGTTTGATGAGAGTAAGATATCAGTGATTTGCTATGAAGCAGATCATAATATTTTGCTTGTTTGTTGTTGGTAGCAGAGACAAGTCGAATTATCTATGAAAGACAACAAAAAAGGGTGAAAAACTTTACTCCGACGTTGTTATTCATAAAACACTGAACATTTTGTAAAAAGTCCCAACTTTCAGTTGGCATCACTGTTTTAGTTCGCTTTGAAATTTCATTATGAACTGACATGAACCAGACCAACGCGTGCAACTTTTTGGAATTTGTTTTGTCAAAATAATTGTTCTATTCGTCAAACTCATCCAGTCAAAATTTTACTTTCCGATGAAGCCCGTTTCTGGTTGGATGGCTGCGTAAATAAAGAGAATTGTCTCATTTGGAGTGTGAGAAGAATCCACCAGTTTTTTTTATTTTTATATCATTAAATCGACATAAAGTTACTGGTTAGTGCGCTACATGGGCTGGTGGAGTCACTGGCCCATGTGTCTCCAAAAACGATGATGGTCAGAATGTTACTGTCAATGGAATAAGAACACGATTCGGAATTTTTTGTACCTCAATTACGTGACAATAATCCTGATGACATGGAGTTCCAGGACGAAGCTACATGCCACACGGCGGGCGCTTCACTTCATTTACTCAAAGAAATTTTTTTGATGACAAAATAGTTTCACATGAAGGCCCAACTAATTGGCCATTAAGATCGTGTGATTTAACCCCGTTGGATTATTTTCTTTAAGGTTATGTTAAGTCAATTGTCTACGTCGATAAACCAGCAACAATTGAACAACTAGAAAACAACATTCGAAGAGTTATAGCCGTAATACGCCCTTAAATGTTGCGAAAAGTTGTTGACAATTAGTGTTCCAGATTGCGCCTTCTACGCTCCAGCCATAAAGGCCACATGGCAGAAATCATATTTCAAAATTATTTAAAAAAATTTTCTTTCAAGTAAAACCCGTTTCGTTGATATTAAAAATATATCTCCTAGTTTTATTATGATTTAAAATTGTGTCCCTCTATTAAAAAAAACACCTGTTAGATGCTCCTACTCTTTAGAAGCTTTTACGATTAAAACGAATATATTTCTTAAACAAAATTAATGTCTAGTTTAATTGAATTTATTAAAAAAACTTACCACTAAATAATATAAATTTTAATAACGGGACTTGCCTAAAAAGAAAGAAACAAAAAAAATATGTTAAAAACAGTTATTAACATAAAAAGACCAACACTAAATCTTAAGAGTTAATTCAGTTCGCTTATAATTATGCCAAACAACTTTTGTATAAAAAATATTAATTTATTTATAAAAAGAAAAAAATAAAGAGAACGAGTGTAAGCAACGCACCACACCCTTTAGCCCCCCCTTCACTTTAAACCCAAAAATTAGTAACAATTGCAACAATTTATCTCGAGTCGATGACATGACAGGTTGAATACACAAACCTGACACTTGTGCGACACGTTGTTATTAATCAATCCATCAATTCTTATCATTAAACACAAATCAACAGCGTACATTTTCTTATATTTTTAGTTACTTTTTTTATTTTATTTTTATTTTTGTAAAAAAGACAAACGTTTTAGCGAATTCCTACTTTTGACTTAACAAATCCAATGAACCAGAATAGCGTTTTGTTTTTGCGGCCAAAAACTAAGACGAATGTTTGGGTGTGTATGTGTGCGAGTTAAAAAATGCAGCATTTTGTGAAAACTGCATGTTGATGGATGGAATAAACGGTGGGCATGTTTGTTGCATTACGAAGAATGAGACACACGTTGATATGGAAGTAAATAAATGTAGAGTGTGTGTATGTCAGTGTATTGCCGGTTATTCAGTCCCGATCTGTAAACCGAATCTGAGTTAATATTTCGTGTTCCAAAACTAACGTTGATTTCTTTTCTAAAAAAGAATGCAACTTTTTTTACACTTTTTAACACAAAATGGCAACATTCTGTGATATGAAAGTAAAGAATTTCTCAGAAATTAATCCCTCTTTTCTTAAGAAAAATAATTTTTGCTCTAAAACTTCCCCGAATCACCAACTTTTAGAAAATAAGTGAGAAAATGTTACATGTTTTCCACAAAAGAAAACGACAAAAATAACAAATTAATAGCAGATGTATTTTTTTTAAACTTTAAAGAAACAGAGAAGTCCAAAAGAAGTCTGCATAGTATGAGTATGCCAGAACATCAACCCTTCTCTGACACCTCTCCCAGCGAGTTTTGGTATCAAACCACAACCACACCACATGGACTCACTGAGTAGACCTTAACCAACATCTGACCACAAAATCAATAAGACATAGGGGAAGAACGAGGTCCGCCACACGCCATGAATTAAATGAATTTGCATTAAACAGAGCTTCGCCAGTGAAGCAGATGTTTCACACACGCCCAGCTAAAAGTTTACGTCTATGGCAGCATCGTTGCTTCACCCCCCAAGTAAACATTATCTGTGGGGCTCAATCAGATCCTGTGGCACCAGTGTACGAAACTGGTTACGCCTCGCAGGTCAAAGCAATATAGGTTTGTAACATACTAATGATTTTTGATCCTTTGTAATGGTGGGAATCAGGTATCCTTCCGCCTGTATTTCTTATGTTTTCCCCAGAAAACACTGCAACAAGGCGTTACGAGTGATCAAGTTGCCTCTTGTTCCCCCCGGGGGGACAAAACACGAACAATATGTTCTCGGGTTAAGTTAGAATGTTATACGTTACTTTATATAACCCTGGAGCTACAAAAAGACAAAGTGCTTTGATCAATTTACCGCTATTTCTTTGCATGCCTTTTCTTGATTGAAACCTGTTAAAATCGTTTGTGTTACCGAATGCCGGAATTCTTTATCCCCAATAGCGCCAAATAGATTCGTTGTTGTTCTATTAAATAATTGCATGAAATGAGGAAAACATTTAAATACAAACGCTACAAATTTGTAACAAAACAATAAATCTTCTCGACTACACACACACACACACACTCGTGCACTAAATTTCCAAATATTTAAATATAAAACACATGAAGCCAGTAAACCTTTTGGCAGCCCAATTTGTACGACACAAAATGAAAACAAACTTTAACCGTCTTATTTTATTATTTTAATTCCAAATACAAACAACAACTACAAGTTAAACAAACGTTTAACAAAATGCAAAGTCCTTGTCCCAAAATACAACACAACATTAGAGTATGTGTGTGTGTGTGTGTGTGTGTGTCTCCTCCGCCCGTGCTTGCGAGTGTGTAGAGTTTTAACAGTTTGACTCATTTGCTCGCCATGGTGCCGTCACAAACATCAAACCGCCGAAGAGGAGATATTAAAGCGCGAGTACTCCAAAAAAAAAAAAAAAAAAAAAAACAAGAAGAAAAAACAATTAAAATAAGTTGAGTTATGCGTTCCAAACGCCACTTTAAATAAGAATTATTGCAAAACTGTTTCAAGCCTGATTTGAAACTGTTGCAGCCAGAGAGAAAGACAGTAAAACAGACAGACGGACAGACAGACGGCCGTATGATAAAAGCCAGTCGAACTATTAAAAGTCTTGCTGCGATTCTAACGTTTGTCTTGGATTTCAAAGATTCATATCGTATTTTGAACATGACTGCGGTCAGCGAATTAAGCTGTTGACACACAATATCATGTCTTTTGGTGGAGTGAAAATAAAATCAAAATAAAAATCAAAATAAAAATCAAAATAAAAAATAACTGCAACAAAACCGTAGGCCAAACTTAAGACAGAAAACGAAACATTTTTAAACTCATTTTCCAAGTTGTTTTTCGAAATCAACACCAACAACAAACGAATCGTGTTGCTGCCCATAGTTTGACCGATTTGTTTGAGAACGTTGGTTGCAGCGTGGACACACTGGCAATGAAATTTTATTGAATAACCGGCCATTTTCAATAATCCTTTATAAATCAATTCTATTAATTTCGAATTTTTTTTATTAAAAATTTTATAAATTTAAAAAGAAAAATAATATTTAAAAATAATTTTTTTCCTGCTAAAAAATTTCTAAGATTTAAAAAAAACCAATAAGTTATTGGTTTTAGCCCGTTTTGAAAAAATTTAGATCTCATCAGACCTCCACATTTTGAGGTCTTGGGAAGCTGCCCTGACTAATTCTAAAAGCCCATCACTATGTCTATCTCTATGTGTGAGTGTGTGTAAGTATGAAGGCCTCTCACAACTTCTGAAGGACTGCAGCGAATCAAATTAAACTTGCAGCGTTCCGAAAAGTGTTTCTGAGTTTGAAGCGTTTCGAACCGATAGATTTCTATACTAAAAAACCTAGAAATTTAAAATTTTTTAAGTGATTTGTTTTTTAATTTTCAACGGCTTCACCACAGTTAATCCACAATTTGATCAGCTTTGGAAATTTAACAACCTCGTCTATTGCCGGAATTCCGATCAAATTGATCTGTTCGTAAGATATCGTGAACGGAGAAACTCGAAATATATGATTTCTTTTAAACGCGGCCAAATTATATATCCAATTATCTCCTGAATCTTTAATAGCAATCGAAATCACGTGGAAATCGTTCGATATAAAAATTTAAATACGATAGTTTTGCGGTTAAAATGGGCGGGAAGTTAAAGGGGAGGCCCTTAGGGTTAACCGTTTTCCATATATTCCTTTTTTTGGAAATGTTGCCTGCCTTATATTTAAAATGAGAACATTATTTCTGAAATTGTTTTTGTTGTGAATTTAATTATTATTTTTGAATAAAAAATTTGATCAATTCTTATTACAATAAGAATTTAAGTAAATTTAATTATGCAGCGGAAAGCCAATAAGTTTTTATTTAATTATTCTGGTGTTCTTAAGCTAAAAATATAAAAAAGAGTGTGCTCTCTCTAGCGGTTTTTAGCTATTTTTTACACTAATTCTAAGGCAGGTATTCAGGAAAATTTTTAGCCGAAAGTTCTTAAAAATATTGTGTTAAACTTCTAGTCAACTGAATGAGAAGTTTTACAAAATCCCAAACTAAAAGAGAAGAGCCAAAAAATAATTCGTCTTTTTTATATTCTGATTTTATCATTATACAGAAACTGGGGATTTTTTCCAACGCGAATTTTTATTGCCGAACAATTTTCATAAATACAAGATGGCGCCAAATTGATATTCAATTTTGTTTTTTTTTTACTAAATAATATATTTAAAAATATTTTTCATATATTAAGCTTTACAATAGGAGCATAACATATACAGTTTTGGGAGTTTTGCTGGCACAGTGGGTCAGAAATGGCAATATTATGCATGAATACGCCATTCATAGTTTTGTGGTACCGTTTTCACTGTCTTATTTTTTACCTATAAAGACAAAAAATATAAGATTTGAAAGATAATCTTCCATAGAAGTGCAGTACAACTTCAATTTATATATCAATATGCTTCACACATTTTTGTGGTTCAGTTTCTATGCCTTATCTTCGACCTACATTGTTTAAACATGTATCGCTTACAAGGTATTTTTGTGTAGATGTACACACTGTATTAGTTTTTTTTTTAATTTTCAACTCAAATGCAAGTTTGTAATAAAAATTTTTTTACTTCGTTTTTGTTTTATACGTGCAATCACACGCGAATATATAAAAATTTAAATGTAAATATAGAGTGGGTAAATTTTGACCCCTGGGCAATCGTGGTATTACTTACAATTTTGTAAAGGGGACACTCACTTCCCCCAAAATATTAGTCTGCTATAAGATAGTTCTCCTATTTCGAAACGATCGGTCCTGCCGTTGGCCTTCCTTTAAGGAGCACAACAACAAACAATCAGACACACAATTCCTCTGGCGCTAGTGCTGATATACTATTTTGCAACTCTAAACTTTAGAGTCTAAAGAATAAGATGAAGAAGACGAAGAATTTGTTGCCATTGCCCAGTGTATATTTGCTTGTTGTTCTCTGTTGTTCTTAAACTCTTCTTCTTGTATGTGTTGTGTTGTGACCGCTTTAAAAAATTGCAAGAAATTAAACTCGTTTTTGTTGTTGTTGTTGTTTGTTTTAGATCCGTTAAAAAGTCATTAAAAAGCATTTTTATCTTAAAATGATCATCATTTTTCATGACTTTTCTCGTGTACTAATTGCTATTGGAAAACACTGGGCTGAGGAAAACAATTAATCTATTGAATTTCTAATGGAAGGAATTTTTCTTCTCTTATTTTTCTTCTTTTATTTCTCTGTAGTTTCAGTTTATTTTACAACAGATCAATTATGATCAGTATCAATCGACAAGAGCACTAGGCAGCATTTGAAGAAGACTGAAAAAGGCGTTTGTTGGAATTCGACAAAAAATAGAGAAATGAGGAAGCTGGCAGATGGCCAACAGTGTTTACTTTTAGCTGCCGGAGGCTGATAATGGAGGGAGGCCCAAAAAAAAAAAATATGCTGCTGTTAGATTTTTATTGTGTCCACAAGGTTTTTGCTTTAAGAGATTTTTTATACCAGCAACGTATTTAAATTGCCATAATTCTATGGTGAAATCGGGAAAGGTCCAACTCATTAAGGCCTACTAACGTCTGTTGTGGCATTTCTGTCCGTAAGAGCTCTTCTGTATGCTGATGGAATAGAATCATAATGAGTGCGCGTTATCGTCTTCTGATTCTTCTTTTTCTTCTCACGTGTTCCCAGGGTCATTCCAGTTTCCCTAAATTCTTTATGTATGAGGCCAAGAGTACCCATAAACTCTTTGTTGGATCCAAGGAGAGTCCATGTAACATTAAAAGTCCGTTATTACCCACATCAACAATTTCTATAGCGTTAATCCCAGCACTGGCTTCCACTCTTCGCTTCGGTGTGTTGCTTATCCCACGTATGCGATTTTCTGAGGGCCTATTATAGCATTCGATATCCATCGAAATTCATATATATTGCACTGAAATTTTGATCGATATCGTATGCGGTAATGCGGGCCCTGACCTTCATATCCTCCGCTTAATGGTCTCAACCAGCGAAGAATTATGTAAGTGCAAATCTGATCATCTTATAGAACGAGTGCGCAATACTGATAAGTGTAGCGACCATTGAAAACGGAGGGTATTACATTCTAAATATTCCTGTCATAATAATTATTTATTATAATTAATCACACGCAATTAAAAATTTTATTAATTTTATTCTGCCAAGAAAATATGGTATATAGGGTGTTTTTTAAAGAGTGATACAACTTTGAGTTGGCATCACTGCTTTATTTGACCACTCATTTAACAGCTGATGGTTGCTTTTTGTTTAGTTTGCCTTGACATTTTATTATGGATCGACTTACACTAGAGCAAAGCGTGCAAATTGTGGAAATTTTTAATCAAAATAATGGTTCTGTTCGTCAAACTTATCGTGCACTTCGTTCATTAAAAATTTTATTTTTCCAATGAAGCCCATTTTTGGTTGAATGGGTAAGTAAATAAACAAAATTGTCTTATTTAGAGTGAGGAGAATCCACTTGTCGAAAATTACTGTTTGGTGCGCTTTATGGGCTGGCGGAGTCATTGGCCCATGTGTCTTCAAAAAACGATGATGCTCCGAATGTTACTGTTTGTGAAAATTGGTGTTCCAGATTGCGCCTTGTACGCACCAGCCGTGGCGGCCACATGGCCGAAATCATATTTAAACATTAATGTCATAAAATTTTCTAGCCAATAAAGGCCGTTTTATTGATATCAAAAATATATTTCTATGTTTTACTATGATTTAAACTTGTATCACTCTGTAAAAAACACCCGATAATTACGAGAATCATACTAAATTCTTTATTAAACCCGGCAACATTTTCTCCAAATAGAACTTTCTTTAACAATTTTTATTAACTCACTCATTAATTAAATTCATTTCCTTAATTTCCAACACATTATGTTGTTGTACAATACATTTCTTCTTTTAAAGTTTCATTTTAAAGTTTCATTTGAAAACCCTTTTTAATTGTTCCTCCCCCCCTGTAAAGCCCTTAAGAAAGTACCAGAGCGCACAATATTAAACGAACTCACTCACTTAAATGAACTTGAACTCCATTAATCTTATCAATCACAACATTTTCCCACAACCCGTAACAGAAAATGTCTTTTTACTGGAAAAATTTCAAAGCACTTGTGCTACGGACACACAAAACAACAAAGACAAGACACGATCTGTTGAAAACATTGGATAAAGCAACAACAACAACAACAACAATAATAAAATCTCAAGAAAATATATTCAAAGCTTAAGAATAAGAAAAATGGGAACTTGAAATTTAAAGAACTAGAGAAATAAAAATAAAAAAATAACAAGTAAAAAGGGACGCAAGTACATGAAACGCATAGTTTGTGGACCACAATAAAACTCATAAATCAAAGAAGACAAAACACTCGCAACTTTTGGAAACAAAGTAACATGACTATTTGCAACAGACGAAAATCAAACAAGAAGAAACTCAAAGAAGACAGACGGACGGACGGACAGACAGACGAAGAGACAGACGCAAATGGAAACAAATGAAACAGTATTGCGAGTAGTTAAGGAATAGACAACAACAATTCTTCCGCATACACGCGGATAACAATAAGTAGGCTTCGGGAATGTGCATGAAGCAGCCACAACAACAACCGCCAGAAAAAAATAAATAAATAAAATAAAAAATATAACAACAAAAACTGTCCACAATCAGAGCAAATAGTTGCAATAAGAAGAACATGAATTGCATCAAATGATTTTGCAGCAGCAGCAGCAGCTGTTGCTGCTTCAAGATAATTTCAACTTGAGCTTAGATGGCACTACACACGGTTGTATGTTGTTGCTACTCTGCCAAGGAACGGCCAGAAAGAAAAAAACAAAGAAAAACAACTTCACCTTTTCACAATAAAGAGATTTTCAAGGTAAGACAAAAGACACACAAATTTCAAGCTTTCAGAGCGTGTGTTTGTTTGTGTGTTTAAATGTGTCTAATTGAACTTGTTGCCAAGGCACAGTGGTCCGTCCCTAATGCCGAAATAGAAATAGAAATAATAATTTTAAGAACATTTTAAATAACTGCAGGAATAAAGCAACTCATACTAACTGACTTCTCAATCACTCTAGGAAAACTTGGAAGTCCGGTAGGATATGAAATAAGAATAGAATAAATATTTTGGAACAGACCTCGTGATTATATTCTAATATAGCAACTAATAGGATTATTTTATTTATTATTTATTAAAGAATTGCAGGAATAAAAAAACTCATACTAACTGACTTCTCAATCACTGTTGGGAAACCTGAGAAGGCCGGTGGGATATGAAATAAGAATAGAAAAGTTATTTGCATTTATCATACCCGTTGGAACAGACCTCGTGACTATTATTATTATTTAATTTTTCTTTTTCTAAAATAATAACTAACATGATTGTTTATTTTATTATATGCCCTTTAGGGTTAATTTAATTGTTTAAAGCCAAGAACTATAATTTAGACTTGAGTTCAAATCCCCGCGTTTAAATAATTTTTTTTATTTAAAAATTTTTTTATATTAATTTTTTTAAAAGCGAAGTATTGTATTTCCGAAATTCTTAAAAAAAAACAACAAAAATATTTAAAATATATCAGGCATGTTTATTCAAATCAAAAGTTTTTGTTAATTTCGATCTAGAGATATATTAAACACAGCAATAAGGCCGATATAAGAAAAATAATATGAAAAAAGGTTGATCCGGAAGACCATCCCAGTAACTTCGCACTAATTTTAACCCGTTTTGAATTATGTACTCTTTCTAAAGGTCACACTAGGGCAAGTACTTGTGGAGAAAAAAATTTAAATTCTTGTTATACTTATTTTAAGTAAAAAAAACAAGGTCGAATAAAATACAAAAATTATTGAGGAAAAAAAAAACGCAACCACTAAATACGAATGGGAAACAATTTTATTTAAACACATTTTTTGTCAGTTCAACAGTTTCCCCTCATATTGGATTCTACGCCACTGACTATCGGTTGTTAATAAAACAGTTCTATTTAAGAAAGACGTATTTCAATCAAATTTTATTATTATTTTTATTATTACTATTATTTATTTATTATTATTTTTTTTTGAAAATTAGTGGTTCCGTTTTTTTTGCTAATATTTGCCGAATATGACCGTACCAGAACTCTTTATTTTAATTATTATCAAAATTATTCCATTTTCCCGTATTTTCTTTCCAACAACAAACCCTTTTCCCAATATTTCTTACAATAATTAAAGAAATTCTTTTTGACTTCAACTAAACTAAATAAGAAGTTTAAAAATATATGAACGGTATAACAAGAATGATCACTTTTCTTCTTCGGTATTGTACAGTGTGGCATGTTAAATTTCCCAAATGCTCTTTACAAAAAATTTAAGAGAATGAAAAAAAATATATATAATTTTAAAAAATGTTAGAAGAATTTCAAACCCCCCGGTTATTGTGCACCACCCTGTACATGACCTTACATCGACTATATTACCCGGCATGTATTGGGAACGATTTTTTTTGAATATAAATTTCGGTTTCGATATTCTTTTAAATCATCTTTTTCTTTAAAATATTTCACGGTTTTGTGTGAATTCTTTTTTTCCCCAGTCACCAGACGTTTGCGTGGTGTCACCCTGTATGTGCTATATTAAACAAAAATTAAAATTTTTACCAAAACTTAATTCATATGAATTTTTAAAGTTGTTGTTGCTTATTAACAGCTAAATTTTATCAAAAATGCACTCAGCTGCTGGCGTATTCATAAATCCAGTATTTGTTTTTAAAAAAATCTCCCGAAATTAATTATTTATACCACTGCTGGTTCTGAACCAAGAAACATTTCATATTTCAATCAAAACCACAATTTCAAACAGGCAGTTATTTCATTTCCTACTCATCAACAACATTTTGGTCTCACTCAACCCACTGTGCAGCATTAGGGACACACTTGCCCTACCAATAGCCAATTTTGTATGCTGTTTTATTCGGCTAATGACGATTATGATGACGAAGACGAAGACGATGATGATAATGATGTTGATGCTGATGACGACGACGTGCGATGACGCCCGCCGACGCCAAAACCCATGCCAACAAATAATAAGAATAAGAATAATGATGACGATGACGATGATGAAGATGACACAAAGACGATGATGTTGCGCGCTGGCAAAGTAGAGATGATGTCTGAGGCTGTTTGCCCATAAGAATAAATCTAGTCAAGAACCCCATGCAGCTGATGAGTTGTTGGGCTGAGCCTTGGCATTTCGGTTTTGCGATGTGTTCATGTTGTTTTTAATGTTACTGGTTTTGTTGTTGTTGTTGTTGCCGTTGTTAAGCGACATACGAGTCTTAATAATAACAATTGCTTTAGTTTGGCCATGATTTTGTTATTGTTGTCATACTGTTGTTGTTGTTGTTTGTTACTTTGCCCGTGCTGGCAACTTGAGCTGATTTTTGCCAAAAAAAAAAAAAAAAAATAACTAAATAAATATATAAGAAATGTTGTTGTTGTTATTGTTGCTTTTGTAGTAATTTCAAAGATTTCTTTTCGTAGTTTATTGCGAAAATCACGAACTAAATCGTGCACGACTATTTTGCGTGAGCTCATGATCAATCCTGCTGCTGCTGCAGCTGATGTTATTCCCATTGTTGTTGTTGTTGTTGCTTTAGCAGTTGCCGTCGCAAAACAATCCAGAACAATTGTTGCACTAATGCTTTTCCTCTAAATATGTTGGTGCGATTGTATGTCGTTGCTGTTGTTGTTGTTGCATCTTTTAGCCTTAATGCAGAGTGCGCAAGCGTTCGCGCGCTCAAGTGCAAACTTAAAAAAGTATTAGTTTAAGCGCTTGCTCCGGCACTTGTGTGTTGCACCAAATTGAAAAGTATTTCCTCATGCATTCGCCCCGCAACAACTCGGCGTTGTTTGGACAGTGTCCTGCTGCATTATTAACTCAGGCAGGTAGTGATTGGATTGCTGGAGTTTGATGATGAAAATGATGCTGATGAACAAGATGATGATTTTTCTGTTGTTGTTGTTGTTGTTGTGACTGAAAATACGACTACACGAACTGTTTCTTGTGAACTAGAACTCTTGTGTTTTGCGGGGAAGAAGGAAAAAGGCTATTGTTATTTGTTTTGGCCAATGACCGTTGCGGTTATTAAATATTTTATGAAAAGTTATTACGTTTCTGCTGGCAACGGCAGAGAGAAAGATGAGCTAAAAAAAACTAATTAAATTGTGGTTTTTATTTAACAAAAAATTTGAAATAGAAATCTGCCTCCTCCTTTTTTATAAAATTTAATTTTTCATTCATTTGCGTTTCCTTAAATTCCAAATATTTAATGGACAATTTTTAATTATTTTCATGAAAAATTTTTATCTCCAGCACTCTCAAGCCTCTCGTGCACATCGTCGTCCTTTTAATCGCCACATGAACACGGACTTTGTTCAATTATTTTTCAAATGAAAGCTGAATAAAAGAATGAAGAAGAGAATGGTTTTGAAGGGGGTGGGGGGAAAAAGAGCTGCATAAATTTGATATAATTTTGAAAAAAAAAGAAAATAAATGAAACTTGAATAAGAAATATGATTCAGAATAGCTGAAAGGAACACAGAAAAAGTATGTGGAGTTCTCATCGTCGTACATCATGACTTTGAGCACAAAAAGAATTCGTTGACCAGGCATGGAAAATTGGTGAGGGGAAAAAGCAATTTCATATTGACAAGATATATTAATAATTTAATTTAGAAAAATTTACACTTAATTAATTTGATTCAATTGAATTCTATTACACACATTTTTGGCAAGGCTACAGTCAGACCCAATTTGGGTCTGGGACTCTACTGTACTTTTCTCAGCAGCCACCTGTTAACGGATTGTCT
This sequence comes from Linnaemya vulpina, assembly GCA_963675445.1. Taxonomy (NCBI): domain Eukaryota; kingdom Metazoa; phylum Arthropoda; class Insecta; order Diptera; family Tachinidae; genus Linnaemya; species Linnaemya vulpina. The sequence continues at coordinate 8,156,038 of OY776280.1, read as the reverse complement.
ACTGATGACTAGAGATAAGCAAATTATGAACTGATAATTAATTTAAAAAAAAGAACTTAAGCAACTATTTTTACAAAAATTTAAAAAATCCAGTTCCACGTTTTCAAGTCCTCCAAAGCTTCCCTGACTAATTCTGAGAGTCCGACAATAAGTCTATGTATATGTATGTATATAACTGTGTATATGTGTGTATGTGTGAGCATGTGTGTGAAAGTCAGCCGCTTATAACTTTTGAATGGCTGAACCGAATCAAACTGGTAGCGTTCTGAAGATTTGCTATAAATTTGAACCGATTCGAACCGGTAGTTTTCAAGAAAAAAATTTTGAAAATAATACTTTTTAAACTGGGTTTTTTTAAATAACTTTAATAATTTTATCGATCGATTCCGAAAACTAATCAGCTTTTGCAACTTCACACCACGTCAATTACCATAAACCGGTTGAAAATCGGTTAACCCGTTCGTTACACATTGTGAGCGAAAAAATTCGAAAAAGAAAATAATCCAGTGGGGTTAAGTCACACGATCTAATTAATCGGGTTTTTATGTGAAACTATTTTTTCATCATCAAAAAGTTTCTCTGAGTAAATCAATTGTAGCGCCCACTGTATAGCATGTGGCTACGTCCTGTTGGAACCCCATGTCATCAGGATTAATGCCTCGTAATTGAGGCACGAAGAAATTCGGAATCATGTTCCCATTCCATTCACAGTAACATTTAGACCATCAGCGTTTTTGGAGACATGTGGGCCAGGGACTCCGCCAGCCCATAAAGCGCGCCCAACAGTAATTTTCCGTGGATTTAATGGTGTTTCCGAAAAAGCTGGTGGACTCTTCTGACACTCCGAATACGACAATTTCCCACTCAACCAGAAATAGGCCGCATCGGAAAATAAAATTTTGAATGGGTGACTTTGACGAACAGAAGGATTATTTTGATAGAAAGAAAAGGATTCAGAATGAAGTTTCGTTTAGTTTTCGATCCACTGATAGGCCTGTTTTCAGGCTCCAGAAATACGAATTGATTCTTATATTTTGAAATGAAGAGATCTGATGAAAAAATTAAATAAAATGTATATCCTTGAACTGCCTTCTGGTACAAGAATCCTTTTAGATCCTCTTCCCTCACCCAACATTGCAAATGAATAACTGAAAATTGCATGAAATATTTGATAGTTCATGTATAGAAGCTGCTTTAAGATGGGTGTGCATGCACACACACACACACACACACAGCAATTTACGAGGACACGAATGAATGTTTTCAAGCCTTTTTCACATGAATCCTTTGTAGCCATAACAGGCGGATGGACGGACGGACACACACGGTAACTAGTGGCAATAATTCGATTATTTTGCTTAACTTTCTTTTGCGAAATTGTTGTTAATTTTTTTCTTTTCATTTTTTGCCTCCTCATTGTGCGCTCCTTCTTTTTTTTTTGGTGAAAAATAAAAATTATGTGTAGGATGTGCCGGCTGCAAATAGTTTTTGTTGATGTATTTTCTTTCTTTCCAAGATTTATTGGATACGAGAATGTTGTACGAGTATTTTGTTTTCTATTTCGTTTTTATTTTTTATGGCGTATCTTTGAAAGGTGCCCACGATAAGGTCTACTACGGTTTAGTCCTTACAAAAGGATATTATTTTTCTTTTTGTGTTGATAAAAAAAAAAAGAAACAAGAAAATCAGCCATAAAATAGTAAAGCCTTTTATGTGCAATATTTCTTCTGTTGTTGTTATTGTTGTTGTTTTGTATTGTGCATTTGGCGAATGGGGAGCAGCATTCTTCGCTCCCCCTGTACATCCTTGGAAAGGAATACAGAAAATTTTTGTTTCCCTATAGAACGGATGTTATGGTCATTGGTGTTTTGGCTATTGACGTCGGCAAACGGCTGCAGAGAGTTGGGGTTTGATGGTGAAGAGAAGCTGTTTGTGCGTGGGGTTGCGATGATGACGCTGCAGTGGTCTTTTGAAGATGATGGTATGGTCAGTCATCATTCATCAAAGTAAGAAATAGTGAGAAAAAAAATTGCTGATTTACTGTTGGTTTTCAGTTATGACCAGCACATGGACACAAACACACATAAACACAGTCTCTGTGCAATCTGAAAAGTGCTTTAAATCAAGTATAGTACGATGCGAAGGACCATTGATTTGCATTCAAAGGAAAATTGAAGATATAAAAATGAGTTTCTTATTCTTTTGAGAAATTTGAAAAGTTCTGCAAACAAGATCGCATCAATGAGAGCGCGATCTGGCCTCTCTGTATATAGGTCCTGATCGCAGGACCTCAAAATAATTGTAGTGAAAAAAAGCCGAGTTTTTTCAATGAAAAGATATAAAAGAGTGTCATTTATTCTTCTCTGCAATCCGAAATGTTATACATAACATGCAATTGTTTGCAGACATGTTGTAGTTCGAAGGACCATAAACTGATTGCAAAGGAAGATTGCAGCTGATTTTCTATGAGATAATTTTTCATTCTTCTGAAAAGAAGGATAATTTTTCTATTTAAGCAGTTAATAGATTACCAAGGCGTGCTAAGTAATTGGCTGCTAAGTAAGTAGTTCGAAGGACCAAAATATACTTCTTTTTTTTAAATTTGATGGTAAAAGGCAGTTACTTTGTTCTTCGGGATGATAAAAAGGTTATTAAATAAACTGATAATAATTTCGAGAACATGCTAAGAAATTGGAATTGGATAGGGTGTGGTTCGAAGGACCATAAACTGGTTGCAATGGAAAGTTGCAGTTGGTTTTCTATAAGAAAAGATTTTAATTCTTCTAAGAAGTAGGAAAGTTTTTCTATATAAGCTCTTAGTATATTATCAGAGCGTGCTAAGTAATTGCCATCCACTATTAAAAGGTTCGAAGGACCAAAATATATTTCCTTCGTTTTTTAATTTGATGACATAAAGCAGCTCTTTTATTGAAAATAAAATAACAATAATTTGCTAGAACATTTTCATCTGTTTGAATTAAATTGAGTGTGGTTCGAAGGACTATAGACTAATTGCAATGGATAACTGCAGCTGATGTTTTAAAAGCAAATTTTTTTTATTCATCTAAAAAAGTTTTTTAAATAAGAAGTTCATAGATAAAGACAGTACGCTAAGCAACTGAAATGACTTAATTAGTTGTTCGAAGGACCATAATATATTCGGTTTTTTTTCTCAATTTGAAGGTATACAAGCAGTTATTTTATTCCTTCAAGTGATCAAAAAAGTTCTCCAAATAAGTTAAAAATGGTGCAGTAGGTCATGTGAAAGAATTGAAATGGGCTAGAGTATGGTTCGAAGGACCATAATTTAGTTGCAATGCAAAAACGTAGCGTAGTTTTGATTTATTGTTCCTTCAAACCACTCGAAAAGTTTCAAAATAAGCAGTTAATATATTGCCCGAGTAAGCTAACCGATTACAATCGGTTATTAAAAGGTCCGAAGGACTATAAAATATTCAGATTTTGAATGATATAAAGAGATGTATTTTATTTTCCTGACTGATTTAAAAAGCTCTCCAATTAAGTTGATAATAGTGTTAATCATGTTAAGCAATTGCAAAGAGGAAGAGTGTGGTTCGAAGGACCACACTTTGGATGCAATGGCAAAATACTGCTGGTCCTAAATCTGATTTTATTTCTTGTGAGCTACATGAATATAATAATAATTATATGTAAGAACGTGTTAACGAATTGCAATCAGATGTTCAGTGGTTCGAAGGACCATAATTTAGTTGCAATGTAGAAATGCTGCTGGTCCTAAATCTAACTTTTTTGTCTTATGAGCAATGTAAAAAGATTACTAAATAGTATAATAATGATATATTTCCATGCTAAGGAATTGCAATCAGATGTTGAGTGGTTCGAAGGACCATTAATTGCAGCAATTAAAAATTTCAGCTTTTCTCTTAACCTGATGGCATCAAAGCAAATTTTTCTATTTCAGACAGATGTGAAAAATTCTCTTGATTAATAAATAATTTTTATGTCAGATCGCGCTAAGCCTTTACATAGTATATGTTGTGGTTCGAAGGACTATGAACAGGTTGCAATTGAAAATTTAATTTCTTTTTTTAATTTCAAGAAGAAAATTTTATGAATAGTGATATATTTTCTGCGCTGCATTACAGCAGTTTTTTTTTATTAAAGTTAAATAAGTGAAAATGAGTTTTGAAATATCTCTCAGGAGAATAATTTGAGCAGGACTAAATCGCACAGTTGTGGAACGAGAGTGTTGGTATAGAGTCTAACATGGAACTGCAATAATTGCTTTGTAAAAAAAATCTTGTCCTAACTTATCTATCAAACCCTTTTAGGTATGCCCTCCTTTGTTTTGTGCCTGGTATTGCTGATTGTTTATCGTTGTTGTTGTTGCTGCTGCTGTTCCTGTTTGTATGCTGTATTGTAAGTGCAAATGGTGCAAATGATGCAAATTTCTATTTGTTTTTATGGTCCAGTGGTTTCTACAGCTTCTACAATTCGTATTAAGCTTTTCTTTCTTTCTTTTTTTTGTAATTGTTGTTGTTGGTGTTGTTGTTATTATTCACAGTTACTTTTTGAAATTTGGTTGGTCCCTTATGCAAATGAATTGTTGCACAATTCTTGCCTGTTACGGTACGTACGTGTACTACACCCATGTGCGCACATGCTGCTGCATCCTTTTTGCTGTTCCCTTTTTTATTTTTGCTTTGCATTTTTTCGTTTTTGCATTGTTTTAAATACTCATTGGGCACCTTGTCAATGTTTGAACGGCCACCCCTGCCTGCTTCATATTTTGCGATGTGCACAAATGTTGGTTGCGTTTGTTAGGGGTGTTGCAGTTTTTCCGCAACTGCTATTTGCCTGTCTACTGACGATATATATTTTGTAGTTTGATTTTTCATTTTCTTTTGTTTACCTCAAAATATACGACTGCCGGACTGCTGGAGAAAAAATGCTATCAAGAATTCATCTTTTTGATGCGCTACTCCGAGATTGTTGGCCAGTTTGATGACATTGAGATAATGTGATAAGAAGAAGGGCAGCCAAAATGTGACTTTTCGAAGTTTTTACTTCAAATAAATTTTAATTGTTTTGGGGATCGGGTTAGCGTTTTAAAGTTTCTGGTATTTATCAGGTTTAGGTCGTCTGTGAGAGCCATAAAAGTTGTGACTGTTGAGCAATTTTCTGCTTTCAAAAATATTGAAACAACCATTCCGGGAATGATGTCGACGGTGACCCAGAATTGCTTAAATGGATCATAACTGTTGATACATCATGAGTACGTCTTTGTTAGATCGAAAGCCAAGTCCAATCGTCAATACGGACGGGCCCAGGACAGACAACACGAAATAAGATATAAGAACTAGGTTTTTCTTACTGTTTTTTTTTCCATTTGTGCAATACCAGGCAGAAAACATAGGAGGGCCTACCTAAAAGGTTTTTAAATTACTTAAGACAAGTTTTTTTTGCAAAACAATTATTGCAGTTCCACTTCCATATTAGACTCTATAACAACACTCTCGTCCCACAACTGTGGTATTTAGTCCTGCTCAAAACATTCTTCTGAGAAATCTTTCGAAACTCATTTTCAAGTTTTTAATTTAAATAAAAAAAACTGCTGGTTTACTGTTTATGAAATTTTCTTCTTGAAATTAAAAAAAGGAAATTCAATTTTCCTTTGCAACCTGTTCATGGTCCTTCGAACCACAACATATACTATGTAAAGGCTTAGCGCGATCTGACACAAAAATTATTTATTAATCAAGAGAATTTTTCACATCAGTTAGAGGTAGAAGAATCTGCTTTCATGCTATCAAGTTAAAAAAAGAAAAGCTGAAATTTTCAGTTGCTGCCAATTTATGGTCCTTCAGGAGTTCTGGGACGTCTATGCGTGACAGCGCAATACTTCCTCTAAAGGATTAAAATTAATCCTGTTCAAGCAACGCCATTCGAAGATTGTCATCATATGACTTGTAAGTGATCTCATGCCTCGCCTTTTGGCTTCAATCTTTGCCAAGCTTGGCCAACTGATTGACATTCAAGTTCATTTATAAAAAAAATATAAAAATAAAAAAGTAGGGTTTAGAATAGAGCCTTGTGGTAACCCTGAATTAATTATAAAACATGTTTGATAAGACCTTATCTTTAACAACTATTAAAGTTCGACCTCTGAGGGAGCGCAAGTCCAGAGAACTCTTCAGCGATAACATAAGCCAAGAGTGAAAATAGTGATGAAAAACGCCGTTTCGCTACGATTGATGAGCTTAACACTGAGTGGTTGAGAGAGCTCAAGGACACACCAAAAAGTTGATATGAGAGCTACAAATGGCGATGGCATCAGGGTTAATATTTTGAAAATTACAAAACAGAATTCGATTGGTAATGCACACTACAGTTTGAACAGACATGAAAGTAACCGATTCATTCTACAAATCGAAGTAAGGAAAATTTATCTATGGGCCTTTCCGTAGTTGTTTTTGTTCGTTCCACTAAATTTTAAAAAAATTTTAACAAACCAAAAAGCATTCTCTTTCACCCATTAAATAATATAAAAGATAGAGAACTTTCCACAGTTTTTTATGTGGACATGTCCATGTGTGTTCTACCGCATACGTAACAAGCACGATGATTTCTTTACTTAAACAAAAATATTTTTCGACTTTTTTCGCTAGAAAAATTTCAAAAACATTTACCAAAAATTTCAAAAGTGTACCACCAAAAGATAAGTGATATATTTCTATATAAGATTTGCTGAATTGCATGCAACTAAAGTGTTATTTAGATTATAAATGAAACATGAAGCAACTATTGAAAGGGTTGGGATTTAGTAAGCGTTATTTTTAGTTTAGCATGGATATAATTCTCGTATACTATTTCTTAATAAAATTCTTAATTTCAATATTCAAAATAAAATTCTTAATTAACAAAAATTGTTATCACATGCACCCAAGCCCGCTAATAATTAACGCTGAACAAAAAGTACCCAAACGGTGCAATATAGTCCCAGTTATGAGGCGTGCAAGGTGAGTATATATTCTTTATTTCCATGCCGTTGTTGATGAGCTACAGGGTGCTTTGACTAAAAATTTTTGGCTAAGAATTAAAAAAGTATTTCTGATTTGAATATCTGCATAACAATACCTTTCGGAAAATATATATATTATTAATATAGGGTGTTTTTTATAGAGTGATACAACTTTGAGTTGGCATCACTGCTTTATTTGATCACCCATTTAACAGCTGATAGTTGCTTTTTATTTAGTTTGCCTTGACATTTCATTATGGATCGGCGTACACCAGAGCATCGCGTGCGAATTGTGGAAATTTTTAATCAAAATAATGGTTCTGTTCGTCAAACTGATCGTGCACTTCGTCCATTCAAAATTTTATTTTCCGATGAAGCCCATGTTGGCTTGAATGGGTACGTAAATAAACAAAATTGTCTTATTTAGAGTGAGGAGAATCCACTTGTCGAAAATTATTGTTTGGTGCGCTTTATGGGCTGGCGGAGTCATTGGCCCATGTGTCTTCAAAAACGATGATGCTCCGAGTGTTACTGTTTGTGAAAATTGGTGTTCCAGATTGCGCCTTGTACGCGCCAGCCGTGGCGGCCACATGGCCGAAATCATATTTCAACATTAATGTCATTAAAATTTTTTATCCAATAAAGGCCGTTTCATTAATATCAAAAATATATTTCCATGTTTTATTATGATTTAAACTTGTATCACTCTATAAAAAACACCCGATATTATACAACGATAAGATAAAATTAATTATTAAACGATAAAAAAAAAGAATTGCTGAGTTGCATGCCACTGAAGAGTTTTTTAATTCAACAAAATGAAATACTGAAGGCTTTTTTAAAACTGTTGGGATTTAATGTGTTTTATTTCTAGTTTGTTATGGATCTAATTCTCGTATACTATTTCCTAATTAAATTTGTATTAACAAAAATTGTTATCACATGTCAGGAGGGACTTAATTTCATGTGACTACGGGTGCTGTACAGTTTCTTATATGTATGAGGGGTAGAAGGGGAATATGTCTTCTTTATATTAATGTGGTTGTTGACCGACTGCAGGGTGCCTTCAATTAAAAAAATTTGTTGTTCCTATTTCATTTCATATTCTTGATTAGTTGGCATTCTAGTCAATTTTTCTTTTGCATGTGTATCTGCAACGCTTTTTATTGTTGTTTTATTTTTTGCATTATTTATCGCTTCTTCCTTTTTTTGTTGCTTCATCTTTTTTTGTCTAATATTTATGGTCTTCTCCCTTTTGACTTGATTCAATATTTTTCTGCGACCAATGAACATTCAGTTTTTTTACTTTTTGGTTCAATTTAGTTTCTCGATTCTTTTCCTATATGGTGGGTGTGGCCATTGTTTTTTTTAGAGATTCCGAATGGTTGCATACACACACGACACCAACGACTGCAGCCGTATATGGATGCTGTTGCTGTTGCTGTTGCTTTATATCTTGTAACCATGGAGTAATTATAACTGTATTTAACCAAAAAAATAAAAGAAAAACAAACTGTTTGTTTGCTTTCATCATATTTGATCATGATTGATTGTAAAATATTCACAAAATCTCTGGCAGGAGGTAAATAAGCCAGGACCAAGCCAAACTGCCAAAGAATGAATGAGAGAAAGAAAAGAAAAAAATTAAAAACTGCAAGAAATATGATGAACATTTTTGATTGACTTTGTTTATGTATGAGTTTTATGTTTTAACCAATTTTCATTTGGTCTGGTTGTATTAATTTTAGTTCTCAGTTTGTTTGCATTATGGAGATTTATTCTGATGTATGAAACATGCTGTCCATATAGTTGTTGTCTTCCTCTTCTTCTCATAGTTTTCACCGAAATTGCTTTGCCAAATGTAATCACAGATCTATTTGTTCCAACACAAGTCAACAAAAATTAAGAACGAAAGACATAAAAAAAGAAATAATAAAGAGTTAAAAATAAAAAGTCGAATCAGTCTTTCAGCGAACGAAATTGCTGCTGCCATCGTTCTAAATTTTGCCAGAATGACATGCAGAGAACTTAATTAATATTCTGTTGCTCATGGTAATGGAGTATGAAACTGATTTAGTAAAACAAAAGATCCCCTTTTGTAATGTCTTTGACTGGGATTTGTTGGAAAGCTTTTAGGAATTAACTTGGAAATTGCTTTAATAGGATTTATCCTGTAACGATATACAGCAGCGGATATAAGTCATTGAAATTGATTTAACAATCACTGTAGCATGTCTTGTGCTACTGCCAACTATTCAGAATTTCTTTCCAAGAAATAACTTTTAACCAACTCATCGCTGAACTCATAAAAGTTATTTTCAATGGCATCCCAGGTAACCCTCAAGGGCCTCAAGGCTTTTGTTAATGATTTTTAGGCTTTTAAGCAAGCAAACGAAATAATATACGAGGTCTGTTGAAGTATAATAAGAATTTTAAAGTCTCGTGGGTTACAAAAATAGCGCCCTAAAATGTGATTTCAAAAAGGCTAATTGTTCGCAGTGTTTTTAATTCAAAAGGACCTCATGAAAATTCCAAAGCCCACGGAAAAATCAACATCCATTTTAAATATTTAATTTACACAGCTCAGCAATACAACTGTTTTCGTAAGCCGCTACACTGTCATCCTCAGACTCATGCCTATTTTCGTACCACTTGTTAAGTGGTTTAACTGAATGTGAGAACAGTTTCCATTTGTACCAATTTTCTTATCAAAAGGAATACGAGAATTATAACAAACCGATGGTAACAATCGGCACCATACGATCATTTTCTGTGGATGTACAGGGTTTTCGAGGACTGTTTATGGATTTTGTGAGCAACAATTATAATTTTGAATAAAACCGTCTAATGAAAAATGGGGTTCTTCACTAAAACTGAGTTATTAAAAAATTATTAATTTTCGTTCTGGTTTTCAAATAGTTAATTGACAAACGTTGGATGTCAACAGTCGGCCGGTCTTAAATCTTTAAAGAGTTGAATTTTATCAGCGTGAAGATCACGATTTTTAAGCACACTGTTGTTCAAAGTGGTTTTGCTGATGCCCAAATTGTTGCGAAAGCCGACGAGTTGATGTTCCAGGCTCATTCTCAATACTTGGCGGCACAGCGGTTATTTGTGAAATCACTATGGCCACTACCAGGCTATTGCTTTGGCCTATTGTCAGCACCAATATTGTGAGCCTCGAATTCAGCGATTAAATTACGCCTAGACGTCTCAGAAGAAGCCTGATTATAAGGAAAAGCTTTTAGAATTTGACGAAGCCATACAGCAAAATTTTTACCATTTTGCTAGTAATTTATCACAATTAAAATTCTTTGTTGAAGAGTGTAGTGTTCCATGAATAAAATTTCCCAACTTTTTACTAAATAAAAGCCAAGAAATGCAAGAGAAATTTTTGACGTTTCATAGTTTGACAGCCTATTTACTTCCTAACCTCAAATTTGTCCACCCTGCGACTGCTTTTAAAACTGAAAAACCATAGACCGGGTGTTATACGAGTAAAAATATTGTCCATCCAGTTGACGATCTACAATTTTATTTCCAAAAATATAATTTAAAAAATTTTTTTTTCAACTTTTCACTTCGTACATATTTTTAAGGTGGCCGTAAGTTGAATAACAACCAGTTGGTTTTTAAATGTCTGTTCATCTTCAAAAATAAAAGTTTTATTGAATTAAATTTTCCCGAAAATATATTTAATAATCAAAACAAATCCCTAATTGGACCCCTCTTATTTTTTTCAGTGTATTCTAGTAGAGCCTACAGATTTCATGGTTAGACATTTGCAATATGTCACTGGTTTATAATGCAGATGGAAACGCAGTCCAAATGTTTTCATTTCTTATGAAACTCCAGGCAGATATCGGGTGTTTTTTATAGAGTGATACCACTTTGATTTGGCATCACTGCTTTACTTGACCACCCATTTAACAGTTGATAGTTGATTTTTGTTTAATTTGCTTTGACATTTTATTATGGATCGACTTACACCAGAGCAACGCGTGCAAATTGTGAAAATTTTTAATCAAAATAATTGTTCTGTTCGTCAAACTTATCATGCACTTCGTCCATTTAAATTCTTATTTACCGATGAAGCCCATTTTTTGTTGAATGGGTACGTAAATAAGCAAATTGTTGCACTCGGAGTGAGAAGAAAATTACTGTTTGCTGCGCTTTATGGGATGGCGGAGTCATTGGCCGAAATCATATTGAAACATTAATGTCATAAAATTGTCTATCCAATAAAGACTGTTTCGTTGATATCCAAAATATATTATTATGATTTATTATGATTTAAACTTGTATCACTCTATAAAAAACACCCTATAATTTGGCAGCCTGTTTATTTCCTAACCTTTTAGATATATTAAATAAATTATTGAAGTCTATCCATGATATGTTTTAAAGCTTTAAACACATTCATCACGGCAGGCTACGGACGACGAAGACTGAAAATGCCGCTGGCGGCAATTGTCGCTGTGTAGTCAGCTACTGAACTTCTTTCAAAACGACAACACCAAATCAATAGAGATGAGAGGCTGCGTGCAGTACAAATTTATGCGTACGCCAGTGTTGCCGCTTTAGTACATTTTACTTTTTTAAATTTTATAATATTTAATTTAATAGTTATAAAAAAGTGGCGTCATTGAGTGACTCACTGCCTGTTTGATTGATTGATTGATTCAATTAAAGAAAGAAATTTTAAATTTTGGATACTTAAATTCCCCTCTCGATGTACAGTTCCCCTAAGAAATTATATTCGAGAATTCGATTGAGCAGCAGGTAAAAACAGGCAAAAAAGGTTAAAATAGGCAATTTTATGTCTCGGAAATTTTGATAGAATTTCGAAGCATGAAAAATTATGCTAAAAATTTAGTCAACACATATGTGGTACTTTTTTGCCACATGTACTTTTAGGGGCCCAAAAGGCGTAAACACGAAATTTGGTACTATTTTCACACTCCAAACATCTTTCAAACTATAAAACAGCAAAAAGCTGTTTTTCCTAACCGCGAATTTATTTTAGTCATCACTTATTTTTATCCATCAGACTGACAAATAGAATATTTCCAGGCCTGGACTTAATGTAATTATTTGAATATCAAATTATATTGTTAAGGGTCTTATTCATAAAAAAAAATATTTTATGCTTGTAAGCTGTTTATAAGACAAATTTTGTATAGAGGATCTGTCTTATAAGTAGCTTATAAGCCGGAAGTATTTTTTGTGAATAAGACCTACGGAATTTAAACGTGTAAATAGAACACAGTTTCGTAAGAAATAATTATACAACAGCGTATTATTATATGATTCGATATCATATACGATGTTAATTCGAGCTTGTGAATTAAGTAATTATTATTTATTAACCTTAAAAATAATTAGAAATAAAGGCTAAACAAAGTATATATATTTTTTAAACAATTCACCTTTTATTATGCTCTTATTCGACTTGAATATATTCACGTGAATCATAATCACACGTTTAAATCTGTTGTTTGATTATACCACCTGCTAACAAGATCATGTTAATTGTTTAACTCTTAACTAACTTCACCAACTAACTAACGCTTTACGCCGTATGCAAAACATCAATAATCCAACGTAATAATTTTATTGGCGTTTACAATACGTCGAATAACATTTTAACGCCGCACGAAAATTAAATCATGTTTTTTTTCTTATTGAGGTTTATTTTATTGCCCGTATTAAACACTGCATAACGTGTTAAGAAATTAAAATGTTTGTCCATTAAATCGGCAAATAAAACGAAATGCTAGAAATAACAGGCAGGCGGGATAAAAAGCTAATCTCAGACAAGATAAAGGACGGACGGACGGACGGACATGCGAAACACTACCGGAGCGTTAAAGAAATCTCTATAAAAATGTGTTTAGACGGTGTTTCAGTATTATGAAAAAAAGTAAGTTTTTTTTTTATTAATTATAAGTTGTTTGGAAAACCAACTTAAAGCAGATGCATTTTTGTTAAAGTTTTAAGCAGCAGTGAAATGATGAGATGTAAATTGTTGGAAAAGTTAAGAGAAAAAAATATTTATAATGAAAAATTGTAGCAACCGATTGGGGTAAGAAATTAATAGTGTAGCGTGTTGCAGGCATTAAAAGGGCCAACCATTAATTAAAGTTTTTTTAAATTAAAAGTTGTATTTGAAAGGCAGTACAATTTCCCATACAGCGGGTGTTGTTTTTAGTGGTTTTTTAATAGACCATTTGAAAGGAACAGAGTTGGAAGCTGTTAAAGTTTGGCAAATTGGCTTTTCTGACACAAAATGAAGTTCAATATAATTTTTTTTATATAAGAAATTTTTAAAATATGTGCCAAATTTATTCCCGTTTTATTGAGAAAAAAAAATGTGAACTATTCAGGTGTATTAATTCGAGCCCATAAGCCTCCAACCACCTGCAAATTAATTGTAATAAATTTTGATTAAACTACAGTTCACTGACTGCTTATTGAGGAGACAAGTAAATAAGTAAAAATGGCTGCTACAACAACAACGAAAAAAGAAGAAAACAAAATTAATAATAAGTTTTCTCCTCCTGTTACTCAAAGGCGCAATGCGATGTGTGTCTTTAATCACAAAATTTATAATTCATTTTGCTGGCAACAAAGTAGCAAAACAACAAGCATCGTTATGAGGACGGTGATCATGAATGCCCAAATGCCAGGGTTGCAACAGTTGAACAAAAAAATAAAACAACAAATTCCGCTAAACTGTACGAAGAGGGTTATCATACGAAACATTTTGAAATAATGGATTTGCTTAAGTTGAATGAAACACGGTGTATCTCATCAAATACACGTAAGAATCGGATAATATTCTAATTAAAATACACTTGCAACATGCTGTGGGCTGGTGAGCTGGAATGGATTTCAGCAGGCATGAAGACAAAGAAATTTTTCAAACACTTTTTTTTTCTCATATTCTATTTTTTTGTTATTTTGCATTGAAAACTTTGGATTAATACAAATTAAATGAAGTTGAGTTGGCTTAAGTGAATTATTAACTCAGTGAGTTGCAAGTTTGTTGTTGGTATTTGCATGCCAGTTAATAACACCAGCGAGTGTTTTTCAGGTGAACAGAATAAAAAACGAAAAGTTGTTATAAAATAAAAAGTGTTAAACGTTATTAATGAAATTATTTATGCTCGCGCAAGTTTTTGATTAAAAAAAACTATTCGATTGTTTAAACTTCTAGATTTATTTGTAACATTTTGCAACAGTTTCATCGTTAAATATTCTACAGTCGGGAATTGAAATCGGGACCTCAGAAAAGGTTCAAATTTCAAGTCACACAAGAGCTAAAATTACTTACATGCTTATAAACAAATTTACATTGAAAAGAGTCCATTTAAAATTACAGATATTTATTGTGAAACCTTTTCCCAAGACCTGAAATTATATAAAAAGATATATCGGTTCTGAGGGCGTAAGTTCAGTCTGAAGTTGCAAACTTATTCTCTTTCAACATTAAAACCACAACTTCGTACAGAACCTCAACCTGATAAATAAGCGCCACTACCAAATCGACAGCAGTAACTTCAAAAGCGCTCTCAAATTTTTAAGAAAATTGGAAATTTAACAAAAAAATCGGGAAGTTATTGGTTTTACCCCGTAGAGTTCTCATCAGGTCTCCACGTTTTGGGGCACTTAAAAGCTTCCCTGACTAGTTCTGAAAGCCCATCGCTATATCTGTGTATATGTATGTATATGTGTATATGTGTGTGAGTGTAAGTGTGTATGGGTGTGTGTGTTTTTTAATATATGGCCCTCTTATAATCTACTGAAAACAAATTAAAGCAAAATGGAAACTTTCCTGACTAGTTCTGAAAGCCCTTCACTACATCTGTATGTGTTTATGTGTGTGTGTGTGTGTATGTGTGTGTGTGTATCTGTGTATAGCATGTGTGTGTAAGTATGTGACCCTTTTATAGCTCTTGAACAGCGGAACTGAATTACACCAAACTGGAAGAGTATTTCAGAACTTAAATTTCTTGAACCGATTCGAACCGGTAGATTTCAAAATTAACAAAACAAATTCTTGAAGGCGTTTTTTCCCAAAATTACTATTCAACGACTTCATCAATCGATTCCTAACCTAATTGTTCTTAAAATTCGAAAACCACGTCGATTGCCGTCAACCGGGCCGAAATCGGTTAATACGTACGTGAGATAACGTGAAAGAAAATATCGGAAAAAACTGATTATATATCCAATCAACTCTCGATTCGTTTCTATTAGTCGAAAACTACACTAAGCAACACTTATATTGATTAAGGAAAAAAATTTATTTTGATTACTTTTATGTACAAAAAAAAATCTGCAATTGTTCAACCCTGGCAACACTATTTTGATATTTTTCGATTTTTAATACCCATGTAACAATTTCTAGAACACAAAACACGTTCAAATAACGAAGAATAAGCAAAAATTTATTATAAACTAAAATTTTATTTTAACAAAAAATAAATTTCCCAGCTCTGGAATCGTATTTTACATTTCGCAAAGTTTTTCAATAACAATCTATTTACGATTCTTTGCAATAGCTCAATCTAGACCAAAGTCTCTAGCTTTTTTTGTGGTCTTTGTAAGTCCCATTTCATATAAAGACAGACGAACATCGCTTCTACGACTTGCCTATATGGACCCAAAATATTTCTACTCCCATAATATGCTTTTTTACGGTTCTCGATTCAAATCAATTAAAAATTTTTTTCTTTTCTTTAATCTCTTACAAACTATCGAGTCGCCTCGAGAACCCTAATAGAGCCCAATGAAAATCTTGGGTATTGCAAGCGAAATGACAAGCCCTTTACAATTTTTAGCGATCTCATTACAATCACCGATATTTTTGGCATATCAAATTTCGGAGATTTAATAAACCATTTCACTCAAACTTTACCCTTCTCTATTCCAAGCCGTCAACGAGACAAAGAGGTGTGAGTACCGAACCTGAAATTCCGGCTGTAGCGCACCGTATTAAAGGCTTTTAATTTGAGCGTAGACTTTTCTCAGCTCGTTAATGTTTCACAATCGAAATAAGTTGTTTGGTGAAAAGAGGAAGGAGCTGCCGTTATGGTAAATACAGACCACTATCGAGCCCTGCTGACTGAATTTTTGCCTTAAAAATTTAATCAGCGCAGCGAGAGTGACTTTTTGGCTTTATTAAGATATCGCAGACTATCATACAGCGCTCTTGACAATCGATTTATTGCAAAATCAATTCAGTGAAAATTTTGTTTCCCGAGGGTCACCTATTCAATCGCCTCCTTGTCCGTCAAAGCTACTGTTGAGGGCATTGAGAAAACAAAGTACTGGAAGAAGTTTTACGAAATTGCCCTGATGTAGTAGACCATGGAATTCGTATACATGAAAATTTGTTATGAAAGTATAGCGGTTTTCGAAAACAGCTGTTCTGCTCTGCAGGTCTTTCGAAATTAAAAATACTTTCCAAAAGTTGCCGCATCAAAAGAAAATTAAAAACAATAATTAATATGAAATTAGAGTCAATTATTGCTTTGATTGGCATGATTCTTTCATGCACGGCTCTCTGTCGAAGTTGAACTCTCGATTCTAAAATATTGAATAGTGGAGTTCTGAACCCTGAGAACGAACTACTTCACATGAAAGATTCACTCAACTTTTTCAAATTGTTGCCTTTTATTCTTTAATTTTATTTTACAGCTCTTTTTATTTTTTTGTCTCTCTCCCCCCTCTCTCTCTCTCCCTCTCACTCTCTTTGTCTCTGATCAGCAGTTTGATTTCATTTAAATTGATATTTCCTACATTAAATTCACAGCTAAAATTAATGCGTTAATTAAAATACGCCAGAACAAATCAAAACTCATGTTGGTGCCACATAAAAAATAAATACATCGCCAACTTGCTTCACATTTTTTTTTATTTTTTATTTACGGTTGCAACATTCCACCGTGAACAGAGCGAAACATAAAAATTGATAAATTAATCTTAAATCTTAAACTATTTTAAAATTCATAACTTTAATTAAATTGGCCATTTGCTGCAATTTAACACTTCAAAAACTGGCCAAACAAGCGGCCACAAAAAAAAAATGTTAAAAGAAAAAAAAACTGTTGCATGCGTCTTACAAATTTTCAACGAAAAACGTATCGGACTGTGCCTTCACATACGCAGAGGAATAAAAAATATTAATAAAAAAACAAGGAAAAAAATATGTTGAATAAATTTCGAAAAATTGTATTTCGCACCTGATCACCGGCGAAATTCATTAAATCGGTCAACCTGTTCGCTGATTTCCAGCCTTCTTCTTGTTGTTGCATGTGTTTGTTTGTATGTCTGCTGTTGCATTCATTGATTAAGTGGAAATAAATGCGTCTATTTAATTGGAAGCTTCTACAATAGCAGCAAAAAGATTTTATTATTTAAAGAGAGAAAAAAAGAAAAAACTTGTTGGTGTCAAAGAAAACTAAAATATTTTCAAAATCTTAAAGAGCGCTACAAACGGTTTGAGTGATTTTAGGAGAAGTGTGCAACACCATGTCATTGTTGCCACCGCTATATCCTGACAAATAATTCATGGAATGAAATTACTTTTTTTCTTGTTAAAAAAAAAAACTATAAAAAGGCTGTAGGAAATTGTGTGATTTGTAGCCTGCATTTCAATGGCCTTGATTTTGCTTGTGTAATTCTCAATTGTTTTATGAAAGTTTGAGCACAAACTTAGAGATTTTACAACTTAAAAAATAAATTATTGAAGTCTATCCATGATATGTTTTAAAGCTTTAAACACATTCATCACGGCAGGCTACGGACGACGAAGACTACAAATGCCGCTGGCAGCAATTGTCGCTGTGTAGTCAGCTACTGAACTTCTTTCAAAACGACAACACCAAATCAATAAAGATGAGAGGCTGCGTGCAGTACAAATTTATGCATACGCCAGTGTTGCCGCTTTAGTACATTTTACTTTTTTAAATTTTATAATATTTAATTTAACATAAAAAAGTGGCGTCATTGAGTGACTGACTGCCTGTTTGATTGATTGAGTGATTCGTCATCGCCCAGCCCAACACAATCAAAGAAAGAAATTTTAAATTTTGGATATATAAATTCCCCTCTCGATGTACAGTTCCCCTAAGAAATTATATTCGGGAATTCGATTGCGCAGCGGGTAAAAACAGGCAAAAAAGGTTAAAATAGGCAATTTTATGTCTCGGAAATTTTGATAGAATTTCGAAGCATGAAAAATCATGCTCGAAAATTAGTCAACACATATGTGGTACTTTTTTGCCACATGTACTTTTAGGGGGCCCAAAAGGCGTAAACATGAAATTTGGTACTATTTTCACACCCCAAACATCTTTTAAACTATAAAACAGCAGAAAGCTTTTTACAGCGTTTTAATCTTCTGTAGAATATCACTAAAATTTTTTAAATTCGTGGTCGTCTCTACAAGTGTTGCATATGGTATCAAGAACTTAACATGACCACCAAATACGAGTAGAACGGGCAAAAGTGAATGCCATGGCGCGTGTTATTAAATGTTTTTGATTTTCTTCGATGTATTTTGATCATAAATTATGTTCACACGTCGTTGTTTTAATGTGACTTGAATATTTTTCCCCAAGAACAGTGTTGAGCAAAAGTTTATGTCCTGTTACTTAAGGATCATTTGTAAGTTATTAAACAATTTCATGGATCTCTTTTAAAAATGAAAATATTATAGAAAACTTATTAAGAGTTCAATAGTGGGAGACGTTCGTTGTTTTGAGAGCAGTTTTATAACACTCTTTATAACACCTTAAACTGTTATAAAAGCTTACAAGGTTAGATCTGACAGCTGTCATATTTTTTCATAATTGCCTCACTTAAGACACTGCGCGGGCTTTCCATATAAAAAGTTTCAGAGCTAGAACTCTCTGAGCATGGCATAATACATTGATATCTAGCCACGGCTGTTGTACGAAAATTTTTCCCCTTAACTGTACAACAACTTCTTATGCCACTTGCCCAGATATGAATCGAACAATTGAAAATTCCTTATATGGATGCGTGTTCATAATTTTGTACGAATAAATAAAATTGTCTTTTTTTGCGGGTTGTAAAATTTATTTTAACAAAAATATGACAAATCGTTAATAAATTTCAAGTAATTATTGATAAAACTAGACGTTACATGCAATTTGAGCCACAATTTTTACAAACTGGCATTGAATTGATCGCAGTTTGGGATGTTCCGGGGGATTATTGGCCAGGCCATATTGAGTGGAGTTGCATTTTTGTTGTTGTTGCAAATATTTCTGCGAAGGCGTTTACGTTGTGTTACATACGATTCGTCGTTTGTAAATAAAGTTTACAAAATTAAATTGAGTTTTATAGTTTTGTGCAGTATCGCCGTTGTGTGTTGTTGTTGTTGTTGTTGTTTCTTTTGTTGTTTTTTAACTATCGAATTCATGATTTCAGATATTAAAAATTTACAAGTTGCTAATTGTATTAATTTCGCATGAAATCGTTTTTGGCTGTTGCACAAATCTGGTTTTCCAGAGCAGGTTTGGGTCATATTGTTGTCGTGCGCGGGATAGAATTTTATTTTTAAGGAATAAGAATTCATATATAATATAACCAGACGTTGGACATGTTCGAGCATGCAGGTGACACTGGAGTTATAGTCGACAGAGAATTGCTGATACCGGGGATACACCCCTGAGTCTTTAGAACTCTGGAACAAACATCCGTGGGAGTTTGTTGCTACAGGGATGGATAGGAGGTAGGGGAAATGAACTGGTTTGGCTTTCTTTAGAGAAGAGCTGGAGAGCGAAAATAATTATTTTTTTTGTTTGTGGCGGAGTGTAAATATCAGGGCCACAGATGCTGTCATCTTTATAGGTGCAGGTCAGCGATAAGAGCCAGTAGGGATGATACTTTTATTCCTCAGACATTTTTATGCCAGACAAGGGCATCATCCGGCCCTTCATTTTTTTTTTTAGCTCAATCTAAAGTATGTTTGACATTCCCGGGAAATTTCGATTTTTAAATAGACTGGTTTTGGATATAACAAATCCTCAGCAGTAAAAGAGTAATAAAAACAACAAAAACACGGCATAAAAATTAATTGAAATTTATTCTATAAATTTGATTTTATAAAAAATATAATCGCTAATAAATCTTTCATTTTAAAGGGTGTTTTTTAAGGCGGTATAGAACTTATGGCGTTTTCGTTTTTAGAAAACATGTAACATTTTTTTCTCTTATTTTCTAAAAAGCAGCGGATTGGAAAAGTTTTAAAACAGATATTATTTTTCGTGAGGGATGTTGGATTAATTTTTAATGAATTCCTTATTTTGAAAAGGCAAAATGTTGCCATTTTCTGTTAAAAAGTGTGAAAAATGTTGCATTATTTTCTAGAAAAGAAATCGACATCAGAAATGGAATAAAATGGAGATTAATTTTTTCAATTCACATGATATTTACTTCATTCGAAAGATAATTATCGGGCATTATAATTTAAATAAGACTTGTGGCATATGACCGCCATTTTTGGCTCGGACATAGTCCGGAGGAAAAATTCTCGATGCGTTTTTCCAACATATGGGACCGTATATCGGCGATATCGTGGCGAATGTTGTCCTCCAAGAGGTCAAACGTTTCAGTGTCATCAGCGTAATGCAGCGACTTCACTCATCCCCACATGAAATAGTGTAGCCGCGTTAAATCGCACGGTCTGAGATGTCCAGCTGCGGGTCCGAAAGGTGAAACTATGCGGCTTTCAAATGTTACCTTCAATAAATCAATTGTAGCAAAAGTTGTGTGACACGTTGCGTCATCTTGTTGGAATCATACGATTTGCTCCTCAGGGTTGCTCAATTTGTGTACGAAAAGGTTCATAATCGTGGCCCTCTAGCGGTCACCATTAAATGTAACGCTTTGACCAGCATCGTTTTTAAAGAAATACGGAACTGTACTGAAGTATCTCTTCAAACAAAAGTCAGCTTCATCGCTTAAAGAAATACGCGCGTTACGATCCTTCACAAAATTAGTTTGGAGGCGTTGCTTAATCGTCCGTTTATTCACGTTGGAATGTCCAACCAAACTTTAGATAAATCATTTGATAGCTGATAAAATAGCTGCCAGTTGAAAAAGTGTTGCCAGCTTAAAGTTTTATATCTCTGCAAAAAACACCCTTTACTTAAGAGTATTCCAATAAAAACAATTTTGGCTTAACAAACATGGAAAAAATTGAGAAAATTTGATATGAAAAAAAATAATCAAGAGGCAGCACAGGGACTCAAAAACTGCGTGATGTCATCGATGTGATACAACTCTCGTATTCTTCTTCATAATAAAACCGTTACGACTTTCAAATATGACACCTACAAATTTTAAAGCATTTATCTATGCCACCTTATAAGTGGTAAACAAGTACATGTTGTCAACTTAAAGTTTTATATCTCTATAAAAAACACCCGTTGCTTAAAATATTCAAACTAAAAGAGTTTGGCTAAAGAAACATGGAACAAAAAATTCGCAAAATAGGATATGAAGAAAATAATTAAACGGCAATAGAGTGATTTAAGAAAAGCGTGATATTAACGTTTTGATACCAACTCTCGTATTCTTGTTCGTAATAAAATTATTGCGATATTCAAGTGTGGCAGCTACAAATTTTTACGGCATTTCACTATGATACCTTATAAATGGTAAACAAGTGTTGCCAACTTAAAATTGCACATCTCTACAAAGAAGATACACCCTTTATTTAACATTAGCAAATATATTTTGTAAGTTTGTAACTCTCGTATTCTTCTTCGTAATAAAATTGTTACAACATTCAAGTGTGGCAGCTACAAATTGTTACGACATTCAACTACGCCAACTCATAAGTGTCAAACAAGTGCTGTCAACTTAAAATTTTACATCTATACAAAAAAGAAACACCCTTTACGTTGCATTAGCAAACATATTTTGTAAATTTGTTGCCAAGATTTCTCCTACCAGTTTTACAAACCTTAACCATGAGTATTCATTAGTTCTCAGGAAAAACGTGTTTAATTTGTGACACAACTTGTCGTTAATGCCAACATCAAGAAAAACGCTTAAATGAAAATGAAAGACAACAGCAGCAGCAACAAACAAACAAACATAAACCGAAACTCATGAGGGGTTAAGCGGCTGGAGGGAATGTCTGCCTCAAGTCTCCTAAAAGTTTGAAAGACTTGTTGTCATTTATCATTCGCATTTAATCTGCAAATGAACGCATCACGTTTTGAACAAAACAAAAACAACAACAAATTTGAAAGAAAATCAAACGAAAACGTAAGAACGTTAAAAAGCAAAATTGTTTGAGAAGAAAAATGTGCCAGCGGAAAGGAAAATTGGTTAAATTAAATAGATTTTAATTGTAATTTAAAGGCTGAAACGAAAAATGTTTGTGCAGGGAAAATCCTGATTTGAAAGCAATTTTTCAAAAGCATTTACAATCCACAAATTAATAAGACAACGGGAGATGTCACGACAGTCATTGTCAAACATCGTCATGAGCTGGAGGCAGGCTGGCAGCAGGGCTGCTGCTACGTTTACAAAAACAAAACAAAACAAACAAAAACTGCTGCGTTTCATTTTAAAGATTTTCAAGTTTGAAGGTCTCGCAGAGAACACCAAATTGTAACAGACAAAACGATTGTTGTTGTTTAAGAGTTTTTTATTTTTCTTTTATTTATTTCATATTTTTTTCTTATTTTTCCTCTTCGTTGTCATGCAGCAGCCGCTGGTAACTTGGAAATCATCTAGAACGGTATGCAGATGTAGTGGTTGAATAGGCAAGAGTTGGCCTAAAACATCAGCTGCAAATGGCAACTGTCTGTGCACATGCGCCGCACACCACACAAAATGCCATACGGCCAACGTGTTGCGCACACATCAACCAACATTTTCCAAAAGATGATGAGGATGATGAGGATGACTTGTGTTGCTCTTTTTCATTTTTGTTGCTGCTCTTGTTGTTGTTGCTTCTAGGCTTCATTGTGGCAGTTGTTTTACGTACTTCCAAAAATTGCAAAACCCAAAAAGCAAAACTCTGCTGCTCGCACAAACGCTGTACGAACCCAAAAACTGGCGACCATGAAAAACGTGACATTTTTATGTTTCATGCTACGCTAAATCTTTCATATCGAATACGAGCGGCGACTGAAGCCGATATCCAGCAACATATTCAACACAAATCTTATTCATTCGCATTTGTTGAGTGTTTTGCATGTGTGTGAGTGTGTGTGTGTGTGTGTGTTTTGTCTATTTCCAAAAACAAAACCTAAAAATATTCACAACGAGAGTTTTAAGAAATATTTTTCTTTTCCGAATTTCAAGTCTTTAAATGATTCGTTTGTCATCTGGTTGGTCTCGTTTTGGTGCAGCGAAATGTTTGCCAAGAGGCAGTTAAAAAACAAGTGAAAATGTCATCAATTTCAGGTCCTTTCTTTAATAATTCGAAAATGCTTCAAAACCATTAAATCGGGAAGTTTTTGATTTTTTCCGACCGTCGGCCTAAGGATGGCTGGAACTATAAAAACTACGGCTAAGAAAAAAAATCAACGCCCGGCCACTTGATATATTTTTATATCACATTTAAAAAACCAAACGCACCGATTGATTCTAACCGGGTCAAGGGTCCAAAATAGTTTTATTGATTCCTTAGATATTGAGAACGAAAAAAAAAACTCAAAAATATATTTTCTTAAAAATGCGAAATTACCTGTAAAAGTATTGACATTGTAAAAAAAAAACGACGATTTATCCTTACCGGTTCAAGTTTCCAAATCGGTGGATTGATTCCTGAGATATTAAGAATGGAAAAAAATTCAAAAATAAAAAAACACCTGTAAAAGTCCAAAAACACCTGTAAAGGTTTTCACATTGAAGAAGAAAATACACCGAACAATTCCAACCGGTTCAAGAGTTCAAAATAGATTTAATGATTAATGAGATATTGAGAATGGATATAATTCAATATTATATATTTTCAAAAGTCCAATATAACTTGTAAATGTTTTGTTATAGAAAAAAGAAAAACGTCGATTGATTCTAACCGATTCAAGGGTTCCAAGTCGGTTGATTGATTTCTAATGCATTGAGGACGGGGAAAAAAATTCAAGAATATATTTTTTTTAAAATCCCAATTCACTTGTAAAAGTATTTACATTGAAAAAAGAAAACACGTCAATTAATTCCAAACGGTTCAAGGGTTCGGAATCGGTTGACTGATTTCTGATACATTGAGACAGGAAATATATTAAAAAAATATTTTAATATTTTTTCAAAAGTCCAAAATCACTTGTAAAAGTTTTGATATTAGAAAAAAAAGGTCGATTGATTCTAACCGGTTCAGAATCGGTTGATTGATTTTCGAGATATTTAGAATGGAAAATATATCAAAAATTAATTTTTTCAAAAGACCAAAAATCATTTTTAAAGATTTTGTTAGTGAAAAAAGAAACACGTTAATTGATTCCAACCGGTTCAAGGGTTCAGAATCGGTTGATTGATTTTCGAGATATTTAGAATGGAAAATATAACATCAAAAATTAATTTTTTCAAAAGATCAAAAATCACTTGTAAAGATTTTGTTAGTGAAAAAAGAAACACTTTAATTGATTCCAACCGGTTCAAGGGTTCAGAATCGGTTGATTGATTTTCGAGATATTTAGAATGGAAAATATATCAAAGATTAATTTTTTCAAGAGACCGAAAATCACTTGTAAAGATTTTGTTAGTGAAAAAAGAAACACGTCAATTGATTCCAACCGGTTCAAGGGTTCGGAATCGGTTGATTGATTTTCGAGATATTTAGAATGGAAAATATATCAAAAATTAATCTTTTCAAAAGACCAAAAATCACTTGTAAAGATTTTGTTAGTGAAAAAAGAAACACGTCAATTTAATTGATTCCAACCGTTTCAAGGGTTCGGAATCGGTTGATTAATTTTTGACATATTGAGAACGAAAAAAATATTAAAAGATATATTTTCTTAAAAGTCTTTTGCAAAAGTTTTGACATTGAGGAAAGAAACACGCCGATTGATTCTAACTGGTTCAAGGGTTGAGCATGCTTTATTAGGACCAAGATTCAGGACATCCCTCCTACTTATGTCCTGCACTGTACAGCAACTTAAGGAAAGGGAAGTGACATTGTGATAGCCTGCTAGTAGATATCAGGACATCTGAAATTTAATATTTATTTCCATTCCATAATCAAACACCAAAAATTTAAATTAGAAAAATTAAACACAAGATTTTCAAATATAAATTATTTCAAAAAATTTCCAATAACTTTTTTTTTTCTTTAATTCAGACCTTTCAAAAGTTAACAGCCGACTTACGAGCACATGCCAGCAAGAAGAAAAATAAATATGATTGCCGAAATTCTCAATAGGTGGTAAATTGAAACTTTCAACTCCATTATTGGATGTCATAACATCTCCGAAAAACAACAACACAACAACAACCTTTGGTTTAACATGCAAAACAGATGGCAACAAGATTTCAGTGGCCTTTAAAGATGTTTATTTTGACAGGATCTCTAAGGGGTTGCGCGGGTATTAGAAAATGAAAAGCCCACAAACAGAATATTTACAGTGATCAACACAAACAGTCATTCAGTGTTTTTTGCATACGAGTTGTATCGTGTTCTCGTGTATCAAATGAAAAGTGCACGAATGGCACGCAAATCCCTGCGGTGCTGCAAGCGGCAGGAATTCTACGAAATGCATAGAGAAATAAAAACATTTGCAATAAATGAAAAATAATAAGTGTAATTAATATTTATGAGCAGTTAAGGCTGTGAAATAACCCCATAAACGCAGCGAATTGATATTAAAATATAAATAGAAATAGAAATAAAAAACGTTAATGGATCGTTTGTCAGGCAGCTCGACTGTGTGCGATATTAATTCCAACAGAAAAGCGACTTTAAATTGTTCATATAAATCCAGCAGCAACGGCAAACAGTAGCTGCAGCACAATGAAATATTTTTGTTGTTGTTGTTGTTGTTGCTGTTATTTTCATAAAAATAAACAGCAGCTTCTGTCACCTAAAAGTGAGAATGGGTGCGTCTTTTTTAACTCTTTTTTTTTTTTTTTTGGTAGCTGCCAAATGCTAACGAGGCTGCTGGTAAGCGCGCTTGTACGTTGACATTCAGTTCAAATTATTTTCATTCGTACGTTGACATTTTCTTGTATCATAACAATTCCAATAGAGATTTAAATGTGCTGCTGCTGTTGTTGTTGTTGTTGCAGCAAATGCGTTGTTGTGTAAATGTTAACCAGATGACAATTAGATTCGTTGGGGTTCATTTTTTTTCTGTTGTCGTTTGACAGTTGAATGCTGTCAAGTAGTCGTTTTAGTGGTTCGTTTATTAATGAAGGGATTAGCGTTTTCTTTCCATTGGAAAGTTGATTTGAAAAGGTTTTATTTTCACAAATAAACGGGTTTCTCTTTAAGGCGCACAACTTTATTAATCATACCAATGCATGTTATTAATATGGGCCAAGTAACTACAAAGACGGTCAAATAACTACATTTCAAGCATCCTGTCAAATAACATTTTCTTGCAAAATAATATAGGGTGTTTTTTATAGAGTGATACAAATTTAAATCATAATAAAATATAGTCAAATATTTTTGATACCAATGAAACGGTCTTCACTGGATAGAGAATTTTATGACATTAATGTTTAAATATGATTTCGACCATGTGGCCGCCACGGCTGGCGCGTACAAGGCGCAGTCTGGAACACTAATTTTCACAAACAGTAACATTCTGACCATCATCCCAGCCCATAAAGCGCACCAAACAGTAATTTTCTGTGGATGTCAAGGTGTTGCGGAAAAGGCTGGTGGATTCTCCTTTCTCCAAATGGGACAATTCTGTTTATTTACGTACTCATTCAACCAAAAATGGGCTTCATGGGAAAATAAAATGGACGAAGTGCACGTTTGACGAACGGAACCATTATTTTGATTAAAAATTTCCACAATTTGCACGCGATACTCTGGTGTAAGTCGATCCATAATAAAATGTCAAAGCAAACTAAACAAAAAGCAACGATCAGCTAATAAATGGATGGTCAAATAAAGCAGTGATGCCAACTCAAAGTTGCATCACTCTATAAAAAACACTTTATTTGACAATTGACAAAATAGCTGCCCGTTAAAAAAGTCTTACCCGCCTTATGCTTTATATCTGTATAAAAAACACCCGTTAGTTAAGAATATTTAAACCAAAAACGTTTGACTTAAGAAACAGGGAGCAAAAAAATTCAGAAAATAATCAAACGGATATGCAGTTACTTTAAAAAAGCTTGCTTTTGCCGGTTAGATACAACTCTCGTATTCTTTTTCATAATAAAGTTGGTGCGAATGCAAATTGTTTCGACTTTCAACAACTTCACCTAAAAACTTTTACAACGTTTAACTACGGCACCTAATAGGAGCTAGAAAAGTGTTACCCGCTTTATGCTTTATATCTGTATAAAAAATACCCGTTACTTACGAATATTTAAACCAAAAATGTTTGATTTAAGAAACAGGGAGCAAAAAAATTCAGAAAATAATCAAACGGATATGCAGTTACTTTAAAAAAGCGTGCTTTTACCGGTTAGATACAACTCTCGTATTCTCTTTTATTATAAAGTTGGTGCGAATGCAAATTGTTTCGACTTTCAACAACTTCACCTAAAAACTTTTACAACGTTTAACTACGGCACCTAATAGGAGCTAGAAAAGTGTTACCCGCTTTATGCTTTATATCTGTATAAAAAATACCCGTTACTTACGAATATTTAAACCAAAAATGTTTGATTTAAGAAACAGGGAGCAAAAAAATTCAGAAAATAATCAAACGGATATGCAGTTACTTTAAAAAAGCGTGCTTTTACCGGTTAGATACAACTCTCGTATTCTCTTTTATTATAAAGTTGGTGCGAATGCAAATTGTTTCGACTTTCAACAACTTCACCTAAAAACTTTTACAACGTTTAACTACGGCACCTAATAAGTACTAGAAAAGTGTTGCCAGCTTAAAGTTTTATGCTTCTATTAAGAGCATATTTTATATAAAAATATTTTGCTCGCTATATGTTTACAACACTTTGCAAGCCAGTT
Source organism: Linnaemya vulpina (assembly GCA_963675445.1). NCBI lineage: Eukaryota > Metazoa > Arthropoda > Insecta > Diptera > Tachinidae > Linnaemya > Linnaemya vulpina. The sequence continues at coordinate 8,127,881 of OY776280.1, read as the reverse complement.
TTAAAAAACATGAGACGATAAGAAAATTTTTGAAAAATTTTTATTGCTGCAGAATTAAGAGAATTTTAAAGCACACTTAATTTTCTGGAACTTGACTGGCTATAATTGAGCGAAATCTCCCTACCTTTTAGCTTAAAGAGCTAATGGACCCTTAAATATTTTTTTTTTAATTTCGGTATTTTAATAAAAAAATCTTTGAAGTGTTCGATTCTTAACACAAAATAATAATTTAAAATGTATTTAAAAATATATTAATTAATTTTTAAATTCCAGACTTGAACTGATGTCGGGGTAAAGCTTTTCCAAAGATCTCAAATAATTTGTAAAATAATCAAATTTTTTTTTTATTAAACGAAAACTTGTGCTACCTCACTCCCCAGCGAAGGGCAGAATATCGGCTGTAAAAAACTTTTTTATTTAATCTGACTGCTGCTAGAAAAATTAAGGCCATAAATTTTGCGATATAAAAAAAAATAATTTAAAATAATTCCTATTAATCATGAATACGGTGTGCCCTGCACCATCAATTAAGGTCACATTTTTCGGTTTCATTAATAAAAACTACCTCAGCCTGGCTGGCACACAGACAGACGCACGAGTCGTAGGGAAATAGCATTTCCTAGTTGTTTGGCCAAATTAAATTTAAGTCATGTCTTTTGGGAGAAATACGTAACTCACAACAACAACAAAAAAAATAAAATAAAAAGAGGAAGAAAAGTTTGAAATTATATTCTGGGAGTATGTCGCCAATAGGTCTTAGGCTAACGAAGCTATTTTTAGTTGCAGAGCACAAGAACAGAAAATGATGAGAAACAAACCCAACAAAACCGTAACACGACGCCCCCGGTTTTAAAAAATGAAACTGCAATAATTTACTCGCACTGCCAACATGGAAAATGGTTATACTTTTCGTATGCTACGCACGTAAAAAGAAAGAAACTGAATTGCACAAAGCAACGGCACAAGGAAAAGGCAAGTTTATTTTTCAAACTGCAAATGCAATCTGATCTGGAACACGGGAGTTTTTTTTTTTTTTTTTTTTTTTGAATGGTGAGGAGGAATGGCTGGCGTACAGTGCGAATACTGCGTGTGTAGGCGTTGGATATTTTTCAAAAGCAGCTGTAATTTTTCTTTTTCGTAGATTTTGGTAGCCTCAATGCGGCTTCCACTGCCACTTGGCGTCTTCCAAACCAACAAAACGAAGAAAGCGTCTTAGGCTGACACAATAGCAAAACACAACATTCATTATGGAACAACAGTTACAGCAGCAGGCGACAACAGCAGCACCAGCACCAGCACAAGCACAAGCAACAGCAGCAGCATCAACAATCAGTGAATGCAATTCCAGAGCATTCATACGAGGCAGTATGAAATATTTCCCCGTCCGTCCACAGTTGCAGATGAATTTTTGCTCCGCATCTTGAAACACAAAAAGAAGGCAAAATTTAGAAAAATAAGAAAATACGAAAAGAAACAACAAAAACCACTCACTACTCTATTCCTTCGGTTCGTACTCCAGCCAGTTGGTGGTATTGTTATGCTCAGCACGTGCAATTGCAATTTAAACCAAATCATACGGCAGGGCATTGCAACGCTTTCCTCTCTCCAGTTCCTCATTTTGTTGCAGCACAATTTTCGTAGCTTTTGTACAAAATGTTGTTGCTGTTGCTGTTGTTGTTGTTGCGATGGCAAGAATTTCCAGCTTCCACGATATGAAGAAGAAAAGCAGAACGCAATTTTTTATTTTTTTTTTCCTTCTTTTTCTTTCTGTTTATTTTCGTTTAATTCTGAGACGTTTATTTTGATTTCATAGTTCATTTCAGTTGCTGTTAGAGCAGAGTTTAAATCATTTTTGGGAAATTATTAGTGTTCCATATCTGTAAACCCGTACCATATGACGGCTGGGCAGTGTGCACATGGGATGGTGGTTAAGAGACATACGGATTTTGGAAGCCCATATTTGTGCAGCTCTTCAGCAACTGCTGATGGTTCCAATAGTAGGATTTATCTCTTTTTAAAATACATTTTAAAAATGTTCCTGGTGTACAAGTGCCGACAAAGTGACTTGACTATATCTACACGATGTTGTCAATCTATTTCTGTGACGCACTGTCACACAAATTTGTCTTCACATAACAAGTGGCCACCTGATTAACCACGAAAAGTAGCTCACAAGCACCTTTTAATCCTATTCAAATATCTGAGGAGCAGTTAACAAGTGGAAGTGTGAAGCAAAACTCTCGAAAGAGTATTATTCATCAGTGCTCTGACTGCCCTTAAAAAGCAGTTTTCAAGAGGTCGAAAGGGTTTCGACGATCAGTGGTCTGGCTGCCCTTTAAAATCAATTTCCAACGAGGGTTGATATTAACCGAATCAGAGCTCGAAAGAGTTTCGACGATCAGTGGTCTGGCTGCCCTTAAAAATCAATTTCCAACGGGGGTTGATATTAACCGACTCAGAGCTCGAAAGAGTTTCGACGATCAGTGGTCTGGCTGCCCTTAAAAAGCAGTTTCAAACGAGGACTGATATTAACCGACTCAGAGTTCCAAAGAGTTTCGACGATCAGTGGTCTGGCTGCACTTAAAAAGCAATTTCCAACGAGGGCTGATATTAAACGACTCAGAGCTCGAAAGAGTTCATATTTTCATTCGATTTTAAGGCACTAAAAGAGACCCCAAAAATGGCGATCAAGTAAAGTGCTACAGAGAGGCGATAGTCTCTTTGAGTAAATTGTGGCATTTACTCTCAATCGAGTTTTCAATACAATTTGAATGCGCTCGATGTCGAATGCCGTTTAACGATTTAAGGTCCGCACTATTTTTGCCTTTTCAATTACGGCGTTATTTACCTCGACTTTGTTCTCTTGAAAAAGTGTTCAGCGATTACGGCCAATGAATTTATATTGTTTTTTTTTTTTACTCATGAATGGCGATTATTATTATTCGCTCAAATCGGGGAATTTACAAATTTTATTTATAAAAAGAAATTGTTTCAAATTCAAAATTTTTTATTTAATAAGAAATATTTGAAATATTTTTTGTAAATAAAGAAGAGCATAAAAAGGTATTTTTTAACCAAAAGTTTCATAAAAATAACAAAATTTTTTAAAAGAAAATGTTAAGGCGAGCATTATGAGCCTTTCGGAAAACCCATTTTTTGTAAAATAAATATTTGATTAGGAAAAAAAATAGTTGCACATATTTTCAACGCTTTCGAAAGTAGATCGGGAATGTTAGGGGACCAAGGGGCAGGGCTGTAAATTTACACACATCTGTGAACGGGTGTTTCAGAAGGTCTACCGCAGCAGGTGCCTGCGATTACAATTAAAAGCGCTGGTAGAGGTTTTGGTTTAAATAGTGCTACTCGGCCAGTCTAGTGACTGCTTGGATTACGGACCAACCAAGAGAGCCTTTTCGGCAACTTTCTCATTGGCAACAATGTTTTTAACACATCAGCTGTTTTGTTGCTGTTAAACATGTTCAGTTTGGTCTATAATTTAAATAGTTTAAATTTTATTATCAAGATTCACGGTCGATGAAGAAAGTAAATTGTAAACTTTTTTCATTTCATGATCAGTTTTAGCGATCTTCTGATCAGGATATTGGGAATCTTGTGACTGCATTTTGCACCAAATTCACTTTAATGGACAATGGAAACCAGAACACGCATACATCGAATCCAAACAGCTGAAAAACGAACTCAAAAGGGATAACAAAAACTTATTTTGTCGCTAAGCCTGTTACCGCAAACATTTTTCCAGTATGGGCTGTGCCTTCCTGCTTAACAGTTCGTTCCTCTAGGGCTCGTTTTTCCTATCCACCCAAAGAAAATGTTCCTTTCTCAGACAAATTCTTTGGCAGATCACTGCCAATTCTGGTTCAAGTTAATATTGAAAAGAGAAAAAATTATTCTCACCGAAAATCGCGCCATTGTGCAAAAGCTTTATTAGCAAGAAGTATAGATTTATTTATTTATTTGTTGTATTTCTTTAAAGACACTGAGTTGCATGTTTTCCATGCGCTGGCATTATAATTATGTTGTCATTAGTTTTGAAGATCAGCTGCACTCCAATTCTTTTATTTAATTTTTTTTTTTTTGCGCAATTCATCGTTTATAAGTCTTTCGCATTGCGAACTCTCCTTTCCTCCAATCGTTTGGTTTTATTTTCTTTCTTTCCACATCCCATTTAAGATTCGTTACAAATTCTATTTAATTTGTTTTGCTTGCGATGCCATTTGTTGCATACACAAACACACAGAGATTGATGTTGCTTATTTGACAGTTTTTTTTTTGTTTTTTTTTTATGTCAATCCAAGTTCTTATGTTGAGTGGAAATCAAGCTGATTGGCTTTTTTTTTTTTAAATATTTAATAATAGATTTCAAATGAAATATTAACATTAAAATCATTTCGCAGAATTTTTATTTAATTTTTGTTTCTTTCTTACGAAATGGTAATTTGAAACTGCATGAGAATTACAGTCTTAGAAGTTAAACAAAAAAGGAACTTATTTATTAATCTTAAAAGAATTATGAAAAGAAAACTCCCACGGCTTAAACAAGACATTATTGTTTGCTAAAGATTTAAATATTTCAAGAGATAAAAATGAAGAATAAACGAACGCTTGACGTCACAGTTTTAGCAACAACAAACTTAACAATTACGGTAGGAAGGGATAATGGGATCGCAGCAACATTTCAAATAACAGATAAATATTTTCTAAAAAAGAAAAATTTGCAACAAAATGCTTAATTATTGCGGTGGGAAGGGAAGATGGGATCGCAGCAGCATTTTTAATAAGAGATAAATATTTCCTTATCAAGAATAAATTATCTGTTGTGGCTTAGACACGTCCTATTAAACTATGAACCCTTGATGAAATTCCATCCCTATTTTTTCATATCTTAAATCCCATTTTTTTTTTGTGTTTTTCCTATACCTAAGAGAATCAAAGTTTCTGAATTTTTAAGAATGTTATATTTTGTATATCAAACAAAAACTTAATTTGGTTACATCAGGAAAATGAATTCCTGCTTTTTAGGACAGCGAAGAGGAGACTCCACTTCTAGGGTCTCAATTCATAAAAAAAAAATATTTTTATAAATACTTTTTAATTCTTATAAACCACTTATTTGACGAATTTTGTATAGAAATCTGTGAAATAGAATTACACAATTTTTATGAAAAAGTGTTACCATCGGTTGGTTACAATTCTCGGATTCTAATTCTTAATAAAATCTTATATAAGAATGTTTATTAGTTTAAACTTAGACAATCTAAAAAGTGGTGATAGGAAATATACACATGACCAAAATATTGATAAAAGTGTAGCGGCTTTTCAAAATAGCTATTCTGCTTTGCTGTGTAAGTTGAATAATAACAGAGTTTGAGACTTTTCCTTGTGTTTAGAAATTAATATCATGGCCTTGTGAGTTAAAAACACGTTACGAAAGTGTTCTATGAATTTCATAGTAAATTTCCACTATTTGATAGCATTGGAATGGCGTTAGAAAATTCATGATGATTTGCCAAAATTTTCTAAACCGAAATGATATTTCCAGTTGTCAAATTATAGTTATCGAAATGAGTAGTTCCCACGCAGTAAAATAAAACTTTCATTAGATGTTCAGAGTGGGTTTAAGGACTCCCCTGAACAAGCCACTAGGGTTCGTTAGCTCGTTTCATATTTTAACTTCCCGCTACGAAAATTGAAATATTTACATAAATCAGGAAGTTACTGGTTCCAACCCGTTTCACACAAATCGACTTCTCATTAGATCTCTTTGTTTTGACGTTCTATAAACCTTCCCGACTGAGTCTGAGAACCGTTCATTATGTGTGTTTGTGTCTGAGTGTGTGTGCTTATAACTTTGGAACGGCTTGACCGATTTCATCCAAACTGATGGCGTTCTAAAGGGTTCTACTGAATTTAGATTTTTGAACCGATTTGAGCAGGTCGATTTCAAGAAGTTTTAAAAGAACTTGGAACAAATTTTTTCTAAAGTGGTCTTTCAAAATAACTTTTAAAAGGCTTCACCGATTGATTCCAGAAACACGTCGGCCACTGCAAATCGGCTCAAAAGTGGTTAATCCTTTCGTGAGATATCGTGAGCGAAAAAATTCTAAAGAAGTGATTTTCTACAAAAACTCCGAAATTATATATTCAATCATTTAGGCAGCACTATAAACTATTAAATTAACGAGGAGTTGTAGGCATGGCCTTTAGGGTCAATCGATAAAAACCAACGAACATTTTTATGATTATGTTGCGCTTTATCAAATCATCTGGTATTATGAAGAATGACGATGACCTAATTTTCCCAAGAGATTCAAATTAATTTGAGTCAGATTAGCCGGACTTCACTATATATTAAAGTAACTCTAAATAATATATAAAAGAAATACTTTCGATATGTAACGAATGCCAATAAGCGATTGACAATTTTTCACGAACATCGAAATTTCAATTTGACTTGTTTTAAAAGAAAATTACCTAAAGATCATGCACGATCATGCCCTTTTCACGTTTATTAGCTCAAATTAATTATTTCAAATAAGTAGACTCAAAAATTACTGATAAAAGTAACTCTTAAATAATTTTCTTGCTCTATTTAATACTAGAAGTCTTAGTATTTTCATTATTCCATAATATTTAAAATTTCATTTAATGTGTTGCTTAAACATTATGAAAAGCAAAGCAAAGGTCGTTTAGAGGACATGCAACTCACACTTCAACTGAAAGGGCGACATTGTCAGTACAAGAAATTGATGCTTTAATGCAGGACAATTGCAAACAAAATGAAAACAAAAAATATTATTTTCATTAGTTTTCCTCCAACGGTCCGTCCATGATACCGTTATGCGGCAGTGCACATTTCCGTAATGGCGTTTGCAGTTCTGCTGGCAACCAACACACCGCCAGCATAGTTTTCAGTCTAAATTTTTGGTTCGCATGTGGGAGTTTGGGACTGTTTTATTTTTATTTTTTAATAATCCAAATATCATTTGGAAGTCCTTTTTACACGAGAGCTCAACAGTAGAATTTTATACAGAAATAAAAACGATAAAACATTTTTTTGAAATTTAAAATAGGGGAGACTCTCACTTATACGAGTGTGTACCCCAACCGTTGGAGTTTTTTTTTTCTTTTTGCCGGTAAGTGATTATATTTGTTCCACTTTAAGTCGCAATGCTGTCAAGTGCCGCTTGTTGTTTGTTATACACAGAACGCAGCAGCGCACAGTGGTTACGATGACGGCATCGTTAATGAAAATTAAATTTTAAAATGCTTACAAACCACTTGTTTCACCAATTTTTTTTTGGGGATTCGTGAAATAGCATCACAATATATTTTTTATGAAAAAGTGTTCTTACCGGTTCGATACAATACTCGGATTCTATTTTATAAATTTGAAATTTTATATAGAAATTTTTCAAACAATAATTACAACCGTCTATTGTTGTCACCAAATTGATTTTACAATGAAATAATTGTTAAGTGTCCCGTTTTATTGGAAACAAATAACATGAAAAAAATAATGGAAAGAGAAGACAAAGAATCAAAGTTACAATTCTCGGATTCTATTTCATAACAAAATCTGTATAAATAACAATTTTTATTACTTTCAACTAAACGCACCTAAAAAGTGGTGATAGAAAATACACACAAGAGCATGATAATGATGAAAGTGTAGCGGGTTTCGAAAACAGCTGTTCTGCTCTGCTGTATAAGTTGAATAATTAAATTCATGTGTCTAGGAATTATTATCGCGACTTTCGTAACGTTTTTTTTTAATTCAGAAAGTCTAGCCAAAGCACAATTTGCATAGAAACTTGTTAAATAGAATTACAAGCTTCCGCGACATTTTTTCATGAAAAACTGTTAATATCGGCTGGATATAATTCTCGGATTCTATTTCATATATTTGAAATTGTATATAGAAATTTGTGAAATAAGAATTATAACCATCTATTGTTATCACCAAATTGTTTTGTTGAAACCAAAGGATATGAAAAAAAATTATCGAATAATCGAATTGAGAATCAAAGTGTGCTACCATCGCTTTGTTACAATTCTCGTATTCTATTTCATAGTGAAATCTGTATAAATAAAAATTTTTTATTATTTTCAAATAAACGCACTTAAAAAGTGGTGATAGAAAATACACACAAGAGTATGAAAATGATGAAAGTGTAGCGGCTTTCGAAAACTGCTGTTCTGCTCTGCTGTGTAAGTTGAATAGTTAAAGTGATGATGACTTTTCCTTGTGCCTGGGAGTCACTTTTTGAATTAAAAAAAATTTTACTTAGGAGTTCTATGAATTTCTGGTAAATTTCCACAATTTGAAAGCGTTGAAAAGCACTTTCGAGTTGATTTTTTTTAAGGTCGACAAAATAGTCTAGTGTATAACCTTAAGAAGGCATCTGTTCTATAAAACTTAATCCTGCAGGACACCTTTCGCCTTATTTTTAATTTCCCCCCAAGGAAAATTTAAATCTCTAAAAAATCGGGAAGTTTTTGGTTTTACCGCGCTTTAAAAAAACTGAGTCCTCATCACATCCCCACGTTGTGAGGTGCTAGAAAGCTTCCCTGACTGATTCTGAGTACCGTTCACTATGTATTTATGTATATGGGGGCATGTGACACGCCCATAACTTTTGAACAGCTTAAATGAGTCCAACCAATCTGGTAACTTTAGCAGGGGTTCTCCTCTCAAAATTAGATTTCCTGTGAATTTGAACCGATTCATGCCACTAAATTTGAAGTGTAGAAAAATTTTATTTATTTTAAGAGGACAAATTTTAAATGGCTCTACAGATCTATTCCAGAAGCTAATCAGCCCCCATGGGTAAAAATCCATGTTGACGCTTCAAACCGAGTAAAAATTTGGAAATCCATTCGTGATATATCGTGAACGAAAATATTCTGAAAAGGATGATTTTTTTTAAACATGAGGAATTTTTATATCTGATCAGTTAATAACCGAAAACTTTTTCAACCGCCCCTTATCACATAGAATCGCTGGATTTATTTAAAACTTTTAAAAGGTTTGAAAATTAAAGGGATAGTGTTTTACTGGAAGAGCTCAGAAGCCAACCACGTCGCAACAGCTTTTATTAAAATTAGCGAGAAGTTTTAGGGATGTCGTTTAGGGTTAAAGGTTTTCCATATTTTATTTCTTTATTAGCAAGTGGTAGTATATTTATTTCGCCCACTGATTTGACGTTCAGCTTCACTGTGCAGCGCTGTGTTGGGGAGTATTGGCAGTTGTGTGATTTTATTTCCTTAACTCTGCTACTGCTGCTGGTGCTGTTGCTACTCTTATTTAATAAATATTTATATAATTTTGTGCATTTTTAATATTTAATTTCTAAAAATGGCACATTATCCACATTAACTTTTACAGTCGAATTTACTTTCAGCTTCCAAAGTGTCCACAATGGCGGTGGCAAGAGATGATGTTGCATATTTTAATTTTATTTTTTCCCCTGCCACTCAGTAACATTTTTATTTTTTTAATATCTTTTTTTTCCCAAGAATATTTATTTATTTGTTTAAGAAAGAAAAAAGAAGAAGAAGAAGAGGATGATAACACAGAGGAGGCGCACAACTTTGTCATGATTGAATAATGACAACAATAATGTTGCACTTGTTGTAATGCATTTAGGATTACAAACAAGTAAATAAACGTTCGCTGCGCCATTTGACATAAATACACAATTGACTGACGCAAGAACAAGAAAAAGAAGAGGAGGAGGAAGAAGAAGAACTCCTTTTGTGTGGCAGTAGTAAATAAGTTGTACCTTGAAATCAAATAACAAATATTGTATAATGAAGATGGTAAATATTCTGCTTGTTCTTTTTTTCGAATTTTTTTTTCATATATTTACTTATAAACGTTAGACGATATCGGAAGCAACTACACTTATGCAAAAAAAGTGAGGTTATGGAGGCCAGCAGGACATTCTAGACATTCTAGAGAATAGTAACTTCAAGACTATTAAATTTAATTTATTTTCTTTATTTTAAGCTGTTTTAGCTTCAAACAGACTGCAACAAAATAACAATAATTTTTGTAACATGCCGTTTTGGAAGGCCGCTACACCTTAAAAGCTGTGTTTTTGCATATTTCAATAACTTTATCACCGTTTTCTAGTTGAAAGGTACGTGGAAAAAATTTTACAAATAGAAAATCTATAAAACTAAAGAGATCTCAAATGTATTTAAGCTCCTCTACAAAAAATTTTTTAATTTTTTAAATTTGGAGTTATAAATAAGAGAGTTTTACTTCATTATCTCATTTCCCTTTATCTTCAGGAACTATTTCTCAATGCCATGTCAAGATAATAACGAAAATAAGACTTACAGACTTACAAATTGGTAATGAAACACAATAAACTTGTGTGCTGATGAGAAAAGTGTAGTGGCTTTCGAAAACAGCTATTCTGCTCTGCTGTGTAAGTTGACTATATGAACATTAGGATGATTTTTACATGATACATTATGTCTTCCTGAATTAAAAAAATTATTTTCGAACAAACGAATCTCAAAATTGATGCCTCTTATTTTTGTCCAGTGTATTCCAGCAGAGCCTTCACATCTTACGGTTATACATTTACCAAGTGGCACCAGTTTAAATTGTAGACGGAAACGAAGTGTAAATGTTTGCATTTTTTATGCAATTGCAGGCAAATAAAATAGGAATAAAACATAAAATGTTGAGAACTCAAATGGAAAAGTGAAAAGAATTCTATTGCAACGACAACAACAACAACAACAACTGCCTCAAATCGTGTTCTTGTCCTTTGTTCTGTTCGCTTTAGTTGCTCTGCAAGCGCTGGTAAATAAAAAATTCATCCTGCCGGCCCGAAATGCAATAGCGAACAAACAACAACAACAACAACAACAAAAAGGTGTTACAAAACGGAAGCTGTTATGTCCTAGAAAAGAATTTCCCAAGCTGGTCGTTTTTATAAAATGTTCCTCGAAAGTGCACACAAACAAACTTAAATACAAACAGTCGTGTAGCTCGACTGTCAGTTATGACATTCTTGTTGAAAAGGACACACACACAAAGAAATTTATATGAAGGATTCAAATAAAAGGATCTTCCTAATGTTGGGAAGTGGAGAGATGAACAAGTAGAAAATGATATAAAATGGCAAAAAAATTATTTATATTAAGTGATTCGTTTCAATATTGCATTACAATTGCATACACTTGCAATTCGTTGGGGAGTAACATCCCAGCAAACATTGCAAATCGATTTGGAAATATTTTCTTAATTAACGAAGGACATGATAATGAAGATAATAAGAATCCCATCATATATGCATAACCTCATGGAAGTCACTACCTGACGATACGTAGACAACGCACAGCTGAGCAGGAATAGCTGTTTTCGAAAGCCACTACACTTTTCTCATCAGTACGCAAGTTTATTTCATTCCCACGCTTTGTAAGTGTGTAGGTCTTATTCCGGTATTATCTTCACGTGATATTGAGAAATAGTTGCAGAAGATAAAGGGAAATGATTTAATGAAGCAAAACTCACTGATCTATTAATCCAAACTAAAAAAATATTTAAATTTTTTTATTTGAGATCTCTTTAGTTTTAAAGATTTTCTTTTTGCAAAATTTGTTTCACTTGTCCTTCAACTGGAAAACGGTGATAAAGTTATTGAAAAATGCAAAAACACAGCTTTCAAGGTGTAGCGGCCTTCCAAAACGGCACGTTGCAAAATTTATTTGTATTTTGCTGCCGTCTTTCTTAAGCACAAGCAATTTAAAATAAAGAAAATAAATTTAATTTAATAGTCATCAAATTAATATTCTCTAGAATCTCCTGCTGGCCTCCATAACCTCACTTTTTTGTACTTAAGTGTAGTTGCTTCCGATTTTGTCTAACGTTTATAAGTATGTAATATGTACATGAAAACATTTGAAACTTCCACAGTATTGCAAATAAATACTTTCCAATCTTAATTAATGCCAGCAACCTGATAAGTGAAATCCTCATGTAGAAATAAATGGACCCAAAAAAAATCAGAATGGTTACATATTCTCAAGTGTAAAATTCAAAAACGTTTAATTCTTATTTGAGGGAAAATAAAATATATTAAACAAAAGCAAATGACATAAAAAATAGAATGACCACCACGGCTGGGACTCGAACGTAGTGTGATCTGGAGGTCCTAATTTCGATACGTTCTTCCAAAACATCGTCAATAACGCGGCGAATGGTGTTCTTCAAGGGGTCAATTGTTTCGGCCTAAAATAGAGACTTAAATTACTCGTACAGAAAAAAGTCCAGCGGCAATAGGTCGCACAGTCTTTGAGGCCAAGTCATGTGTCCGAAACGTGAAATTATGAAACTATCAAACGCTTCGTTCACTTAATTAATTGAGGCAAAACCTTTGAGACATGTTGCGCCGTCTTGTAGGAATCATACAGCTGTTGCATATTGGGGTGGTTCAATTGATAAATGAAAAGACGCGCCACTTATATAGAACAAAGTCATGATTTTCAAAATAAATCTGTATAATTTGTTAAATGCCCAACTAAACTTAACATAAATCCCTTGACAGCTGACAAAAGTGTTGCCAACATAGAGGTTTATATTTCATAATAGAAATTTTATAAATTGAAACAATTTTTATATTAAATCAAGTTACCTGCGCGTACAAGGCGCAATCTGGAACACCAATTTTCACAAACAGTAACATTCTGTCTATCAGCGTTTTTGAAGACACATGGGCCAATGACTCCGCCAGCCCATAAGGCGCGCCAAACAGTAATTTTCTGCGGATATCATGGTGTTTCGAGAAAAGCTTGTGGATTCTCCTCTCTCCAAATGCGACAATTCTGTTTATTTACGTACCCATTCAACAAAAAATGGGCTTCATCGGAAAATAAAATTTTGAATAGCCGAAAAGCCCGATAAGTTTGACGAACAGAGCCATTATTTTGATCAAAATTTCCACAATTTGCACGCGTTGCTCTGGTGTAAGTGGATCCATAATAAAATGGCAAAGCAAACCAAACAAAAAGCAACGATCAGCTGTTAAATGGGTGGTCAAATAAAGCAGTGATGCCAACTCAAAGTTGTTTCACTCTATAAAAAACACCCTATATCGTACGCAAAACTAGTCTTTTAATAATAATTCTATTGAATTATTTTTTAATAGATTTAATTTATCGGAAGAGTTTTGAAATTTCTATTTTCGAATCCGATACGAGTTCTCCAATTTGTTTACTGGGTTTAAGTTATAAACACGCGCGTGTGTGTGTGTCTATATGAATGTGTTTGTAATGGCATCAACGGATGCGAAATTTTGATGAGCTCTTGAGCTATTTTTTCTTTTTGTTGTTGTCTTAAGCGAATAGTTTTTCGCATTCTTTGCAGTTTGACAGCGCCGGTTACATTTGATTGCAGCCGTGTTGAATATTCGCCAAACTGTGCATGTTTATAAGTATATACGAGGGTTGGCACAGTTAGTGGACTTTATTTTTATATATAAAATGTTTGCTGGCGTTTTCTTTTTTTTAGAAAACATGCAACATTTTTTCACTTCTTTTCAAAAAAGTGGCAGTTAGAAGGAGTTTAAGAACAGAAATTATTTTTCATAAGGGATTTTAAATTAATTTTTAGTAAATTCTTAAGGCATTAACCACAATAACGACAGCAGACTACAGACTACAACTTGTCAAAAGTAGAATCCATGTGAGAATGATTATTTTTGCTATTACAGTCAACACGGCTACTGGTTGTTGTCCATGCGCTTTCGTGTGGTTGTAGTCAAGTTAAAGCATTAAACACAATAACGACAGCAGACTACAGACTACAACTTGTCAAGAATAGAATACATGTGCTTATATAAGAATGATTATTTTACTACTACAGACAATACGGCTGTTTTTGTGGTTGTAGCCAAATTAAAGCAATTTCTATTTTGGTGAGGGACAATGAGTAGATGCAGTGTTGCCAGTATAACATAAACAAATTAAATTATTTTAATCTTAAGAATATCTTGTTTTATTAAACAAAAAGAAACAACAAATTGTATTTCCAAGCTGATGAAATGATTTCTTGTCATATATTGTGGACTTTAAATATATTTAATTGGAATAACACTATTTAAGAGCATTAAATATGTGAAAGCGGCTACACTGGCGTATAAAGAGAATTCCGCTACAAACAACAACTCATGGTTATTGATTTGGTGGTGTCGTTTTAAAAATAATTAAGTAGCTGACTACGAGGCGACGTTTGTAGCCAACGGCTTTTGTAGTCGGTGTTCGTGTAGCCTGCTGTCGTTATTGTGTTTAATGCCTAATTTTTAAATGGCACAATGTTGCCATTTTGTATGAAAAAGTGTAAACAATGTTGCATTATTTTCTAGAAAAGAAATGAACATAAATTATTATTAAATTTTTTATATAAATTAAAATGAATTTGGTATTCATGAGGGCCGTCCCCTCGTATATTACCTTTTGCAATATAAAAAAAAAAACTTTTTTTTGTAGGTTGTGTTCGGAGTTAAAGATTAAAGTTTAGTTTATTTTAAAAATCCCTCCCCTCTCCTCTGCTGCTGCCTATTTCCAATGCCTGTTCCATTTCGACTTCTTCTTTCGTCTCATACATTATTTACCCAGCAAACAAAGTAAAGAAAACAAAAGAAATTTTGTATACACTCTGACGATGTGAATGTGTGTGCCTGTGTGTGTGTTGGTGGGATTGTGTGAGGCAGTGGAAATTGTTTACCATAAAATAAAACTGTCTTGCTATTTTATTTGATGCCGCATGTTGCATGCATGTTTACTTATGCACACACATGCTGCATAGATAACTTTGGCTATGTAATTTGTTCTCTGGGTGTGTGTGTTTGTTTACTTGCTACCTTTTCCTCCAACGTTCTTTCCTCTTCCTCCATTCCCTTTTATCATCATTGTAGTTTTGATCGCTATAATTCCACTTGCTCTCTTGCAAGTATTTGCTTAACTTTCCGTGTGAATAATTAATCGTTCAATTGGTTTTTAACGCCACATAAACTTGACGTTTGTATTCAAACATGAGACATGAGAAACAGTTCTTTTATTGTTGTTGTTGTTGTTGTTGTTGTAGAAAACTATCAAATGCAGCCAACTTGAAGGCACAAACATGAATGGAAGTGGATGAACACTCAAGTCGTACGTTGTAGTTAAAAGATTATGAACTCTTTTAATATCTTCTACGTGTTTCAATTACTTTTATTTACGATAATAATTTCTAAAAGGTTTCTTTATAATATTTGTTGTTGTTGCACCAAACAAACAACAAGAACAACAACAACAATAAATAAACAATAATATTGTTGTGAGTAGGAATTCGTTGTGTTCGAAGGCAAATAAATCTTCTGAATATTTAAATTTACTCGTTGTTAGATTTTCCACACAAAATTTATAGCATTTAAATAATAATTTTTTTTCTTTCTATTGTTTTATCGTAAAACATAATAAAATTGAAATTTCTTGCTCCACTAATTGCACTTCCCTCCTTCGAACAGACCATTTGAATGGTGTTAACATGAAAAGTTTAATACAATTATGAAAATTCTCTGGTGCATAATTTCAGATTTAATTAGAACTGAAGTTAATAACGAATACACACATAATAATTGAATCGACAACGCATTTATATTAAACAAGAACAAAATGCAACAGCCCAACTATTTATTAGTGATGGCCATCATACAGAAACATAAATTTCTTTATCTTCTTTTTTGTTTTCTTGTATGTGTTGTTTGGTAAGATGTTGCATTTGGCTGGAACCAGCAGCAGTATGTTGGCAACAATTTGCTATGTTAACTAAGCATAAATTTGTTAGTTACGACAACAACAACAACAACCACAATAATAATAATAATAGTAGTCGAAGTAGGAAATGCTTTCGGAGTCTTCGTATGCGAATGCGGCCTAAATGTTGCGGTTACGCTAAAACTGACTCCAGTTACGCATGCAATCAAGAGCTCCCTGCTCATTATTTACATCAATTAAGTTATGATTATTATTAACCCCTTGAGGGCAAAAGCTTTTTTTCTGGTGATACTTAAGGCGGTTTCTTTTCTGGAAAAGATGTAAAATTTTTCAGAAGAGAAGTTGTGAAATAGAAATTGGGACGTTTTCTTTGCTGGAAAATATGTTACATTTTTTAAGTTCTTTTCTAAAAAATTGCACTTTGTGAGAATTTAAAAAAAGAAATTATGTGAAAAAGATGCAACAGTTTTTGCCTCTTTTTATAAAAAGTGACAGTTTAGAGGAGATTTGAAACAGAAACTATTGTGTTTTCTTTTCTGAAAAAGATGTAACATTTTCCGCCTTTTTTTCAAATAAGCGGCAGTTTAGAGGAGATTTGAAATATAACTTATGGTGTTTTCTTTTCTAAAAAAGGTGTAACATTTTCTCAGTTCTGTTCTACAAAGAGGATGTGTGGAGAAAATTTAAATAGAAATAATGGCGTTTTCTTTTCTGGAAAATATGTAACATTTATTTAGTTATTTTCTAAAAAGCGACACTTTGGTAGAGTTTTTAAACAGAAATTGTGGTGTTTTCGTCTATGAAAATGATGTAACATTTGTCCCCGTTTTTAAAGTGATTGTTTGGAGGAGTTTTGAAACAGAAATTAGGGCATTTTCTTTTCTGAGAGAGATGCAGCATTTTTTCGCCTTTTTCTAATAAGAGGAAGTTTGGGGGAAATTTCAAATAGAAATTATTGCGTAAAATTTTTTTAGTGCTTTTATAAAAAGCAGCACTTTGGTAAAGTTTCTAAACAAAAAATTATGATCTGTTCTTTTCTGGAAAAGATGCAACATTTTCCGCCTTTTTTCTAAAAAGAGACAGTTTAGTTTCATTTTTAACCTGAAATTGTGGCGTTATCTTTTCTCAAAAAGGTGTAAAATTGTTTCAATTCTGTTCTAAAAAGAGAAAGTTTGGAGGAAATTCATATAGATATTAATGTGTTTTCCTTTCTGGAAAAATATGCAACATTTTTTCACTTCTTTTCCAAAAAGTGGCACTTTGCTAGAGTTTTTAAATAGAAATTATGATGTTTTCTTTTCCGTAAAATATGTAACACTTTCCCCCTTTTTTCTAAAAAGTGACAGTTTAGAGGAATTTTTAATCTGAAATTATGGCGTTAATTTTTCTCAAAAATAAAAGAAATTTTTTCAATTCCGTTCTAAAAAGAGGAAGTTTGGAGAAAATTTAAATAGAAATTATGGCGTTTTCTTTTCTGAAAAAATATGCAACATCTTTTCACTTCGTTTCCAAAAAGTGGCAGTTTTGAAACAAATTATGGCGTTTTCTGTTCTGGAAAATATGTAAAATTTTTTTCATTTCCTTTCGAAAGAAACGCGGCTTGAAAGAACTTTACACTTTATTTTCTGAAAAAAATGCAAATTTTTTTTTTTTTTTTTGTTTTTGTTACAGAATTGGCAGCTTGGAGAAGTTTTCAAACATAAATTCTTTTTTGAAAACATGTAAAATTTTTTCACGTTATTTTTAAGAAGTGGCAGGAGTTTTGAAACCGAAATTATAATTCGAAAGGAATGTTTGTTTAATTTCTTATAAATTCTTTAATTCCAAATGACATGATGTGGCCGTTTTCTGTTAAAAGTGCAGAAAATGTTGCATTTTTTTCTTTTTTTTTTAAAGAGCGCAACAGGTCTGCCTCAAAGAAATCAGGGTTCGCGTAACGAATGATATTTAATGACATCGTGGCTGCTATTTTCATTCGAATTTACAAACTTTTCCAATAAAAAGAATCTGCTGCACAAACACATGAACATTAACTTCCCACAAGCGGTTAAAGTACTACCACCATATAATTGATGTATTAATTAAATTAACCCTTTTTTGTGTAATTTTCCTTGTTGATTACACATAATCATTTATTTACTGCTACACAACATTTACATACGATTACCTGCATACGTTTTCCATAATATTGAACGTTCTGAATTTGTTAACTGCAACAGTTCCGTTCAATTCACAATTCAGTGAGTGTTTTTTTTCGATGCGGCCGGCTGCAGCACCTCTTTCGCCAACAGTTTAGTGGAAGATTGAAAACATTTACGTTTAATTAGTACTCGAGTAAACATAAATTTTCATGTTGCCAGCAAATTATGAACCGAACAATGTGTGTCTTAACAGTTTTCTTATGTAAAGAATGCATTTACGCTTCGGCTTTTTTTCCACATTCACCGGCGATGATTGCACGCACCGCACAACATCGCGCTGTGGCAGCGAAGAAGAGAACACAACGAAGAAAGAAAGAAAATAAGAGGAGAAGCCACGCATGTGTTTGTGATTAATTTATGTGAAAGACAAGTGGAAGTTGGGGTTCGCATTAACGTAATAATTCAAAATAACATTAAAAATACATCTGCCGTGTTTCTTGTGATGTTGCGAGCACCCAACAGAGCAGCGCATGCGTAGCGCCGAAAATTTTAGCATATTTTTTATCCCAAGAAAATGTTTCAATCTACAGCCACACACTGTTTTGATGGCTCATTATTTTATGTATATTTTTTTAAATTCACAGTGAAGCTTTTCGCAAGGAAACGGGTTTTATGTAACAGAAATTTTGTTTTCGCCATAATTTTTGTTTCAGTTTTATGAAAATCAATTAAAATTTTAATTGACAGATATTTTACAAGGACTCGAAACAGGATTTAAAAATATGAATTCGTGATGTCTTCTTTGGGAGTGACAATTAAATAGCAAAAATATATAAATTCATAAAAGAGATTTAATTTGAAAAAACTAACAACACGATTTTTAAACACGAAATTGAGTTCAAAATTTAGAAATAAATTTTAAAATCACTCAATAACACTTTTATTTTCTTTCATTATGGTTTTAAATTTATTTTAAAATAAATTTTTTATTTTAGCGCATCAGTTTTATTTAAAGCAGAATTTTGCTGCTGACCAGTGTAATCGGAATTTATAACACCACAAATAAATTCGTTCCAACTGTGAAAACCACATCAAACCAACTCCGTAAGGAATTTAAAATACTAAAAAAAAATAATAAAAAAATTTCTTGACTATTGTGAAAGATTTAATGCTTGTAAACGGTTTATCAAACAAATGTTTTATAGAAAATTAATACACATTTCCATTTTTAATATTTTCCTAAAACTAATTTCATGCAAACACTTATTTTCCTACTTGCAACAGCCAACATCAAATGCCATGTAAGACTGATTTCTTGAAAATGATAACAAACAAACAAGAACATCATAAAACATGATTAAACACGCACAAATTCACTCATAAATTATGTGATGAAGACAGCAACGCACTTTAACTACTGCGGCTAATAACGAAGTTCGCATAAATATTTCTTGATGTCTTAATTAACAACAACACTGTGCAACACAAAACTAAACACGATTCTAATCACTGATTCTCTAACAGAGAAAGTTTAAGTGGAGTAATAATTTTACTTGGGGAGTTGAACTTCCTTTCTTTGCAGCTCAAAATTATAAAAAAAAATGCATAGAAATATCTATTAATTTTTATTTGAGAAATACATTTTTTGAAATATTTTTATACTAACAGCAAGTGAATTATAATTGGAAGACTAGTGTCCGACATACATGAGAACTAATAAATTGATTAATGGAGGAATCCACTTCAATTTAATTTTCAGCAGAGTAGAACAGCACTGTTTTCAAAAGTCGCTGCACTTTCTCATCACTACTCACGTGTATTTTTCATACCACATCAATTTGACTTGAGAAAAATATGATAAAAAAACATTTTCGCTCTTTTCTTAATTCTTAAGAAGATCAAGTGGAAAGAAACTTGTCCTACAGGGCCTTAAAAAGTCGGGGTACTTGGAACCATCGGACTGCATTTTGATGCCAAGAACGCGAGTAGCGCCTGGTTTGTAACAGCGTTGGGATACACTGAAAGTCAAGGATTGGTCTTTTTTTAGAACTCAAGGCTACTTTTGATCAAAAGTTTTACTCGCGTACTTGTCGAAATGTTGCTCCTGTGGATCCTGGAAATAATATTTCCTATTTCATATCATTTCAAAATTTACCTTCTTCAACTTATTTTAATGCTGGTTAACAGTGATGCCAATTTAGGGCTTTTTTGCCCCCGTTTTTAGTGCTTTTTTGATTGATTAGCGTGATATATTTTAAAGTTGGTGCTGGATGCTTTTTAAAGCTAATTTTATTGCTTTTTTTATTGTGACAGTGGCACTTAGACAAAAATTTGAAATGAATCCTTTTTGTAAAAACTATATTAAATTTATGGATACAAAGAAGAAGAAGAAATATTGTCACATAGAATCAAGTTACTCGAGATATCATTTTCAAAAGGGACAGTTTAGTTGGAAAAAAGTTGCTTCGGTTCTCTTAAAAAATTTCAATTCACAATAACCAGGCGGCCAAGCGCAACTTCGGACGAAGATCCAAGTCTGCAATCACTCTGCACTTTTTGACCTGAGCGGAACCGCTGATAATCGTAATAAAAGTACAAAAGAACTGATGATGGGAACACAGTGACTTCCGATATCATCGCTTTTCTGTTGTGTTGCGTAACTTCGATAACCCAATTGTTGTTAATTTTCTCGTGTCCTTTTTTTCGATCTATTTCAATCCTTTTTATGTCCTTCAACGTCTGAAAATTTTTTTAATTTTATAAAAGATTCAAATCAATATATTCTGTTTAATTATAAATTCTTTTCTAAATAAAATTATTTATTTCTAACTCAGTGCTTCTTTTTTTCTTATGCCGTTTTTCTTAGTTCTAGTCCTTTGTGAAATTAAAAAGTTGACAACACTGATTGTTTATTAAATTTATTTCAGTAATTTGTTCTTCTTATGGAAAAGGGACAATAAATGCAGCAGTAACTGTTTCCCATAGTAACTGACTACTCTGTTAAATAATTCAATAATTTTTAAATAAAATTATTTGAAAAAAAATTCATAGAATTTTTATTGTTGTGATAACTAGACTGTTCTTTGACATAACTTCTATAAGAAGAACTCAAGGATATTATGACAAACCCCTTCGAATGTTTATCCATCTGAGCTGCAGGATGTTATTGCACTTATTTGACCGGCCATCTTTCATTTGGTTGAAAGGATCCCCAAATCCTTGTTGTTGTTGTTTTCTTAAAAAACTTACACTCATAAATCTTCATTTATTTGATTTAAATTTATAACATCAAAATTAACTACACAAAAGAATTTGTTGTCGGCAATAGTGATATAACAAAAACCCTATTAAAAAACAAACATTTTTTAATTATGTGCAAAACGATTGACCCCAAAGGCCCGCTAATTTTAACCTTAAATCTATTATGACCTGGTTTATGGGCTATTCTATGCTTTTGAGCTGAAATTCGATTATTTTAATTTTTAAATCACCCGTTTCCCAAGTGACATGGGGCTATTGATGTTGTTTCTGATTACTATAAAAGAATCGAATACTGATCAGGTATATAATTTCGGAGTTAAAGAAAAATTATTATTTTTTTATTTAAAAATTCCTTAGCGGGCAGCTAAAAAGCCAATTAAGTTGAGGATTTATATAATTTGAATTAAAGTGGAAAACAAAAAATTTGGATTGACGAAATCAATGTTTCATTATTCTGCCGAAGAACCAGGAAATGGTCCGCTAAAAATTCAAGAGCGCGATATCCTACTCCTCCCTGAACCGGTAGAATATCATCTTCTGGTTTTATATTTATAATAAGAATGAGAGGGCCATTCACAGTTCTACTCACAAGAGAATGAGTACGCAGATTAATAAGCTGATGGGAGCAGTTAGGAAACCGCTTACGAGAATTATGAGCGATAATACACCATGTCCAAACCAAATGGAAATAATTATTTTTGATTAATTTTGATTTTCTTAATATTAAATTTTATTTTCTAAATATTTATTTGTTTTACTTATTATCAACGTTTATGTTCCCAAAATCAATTTGCATTTTTTCTTCTCAATTTAATTTATTCTCAAAATGAATTTGAATTTCTTATTTACGAATTTATTTTTTCTCGCCATTAATTCTGTTTTCTTTTTAACAATTTCTATTTTGTTAATATGAATTTGAACATATTTCTGAATATAAAATTGTATTTTCCCAATTTCATGTTAAAAAAGATGTGCCACTCGCAGCATGCGCCTTCTTAAAGTGCTATTAACACTGTAGCGTGCAAATTTGAAAATTTGTTAGGAAACATAAATACGAAATATCACATCATTCAAACAGCACAACAATTCATATCATTTCTTTTGTTAACACCTCTTGCAAAAATATCTCACCGTTTGTATGCTTTTCCCGGTTGAAAATGCAAACAAATGACGACATCAGAATGTTTGTAATACACCGACACACACACACACTCATACACCTACAAGGAAAATGTTTTTTTTTTTTTTTTTTTGTGGACCAAGAATTTATAAAGTTGAGAAAACTGTAAATCATAAATAAAATTTTTGCCAAAAACAAATCATTTTATTGTTGAAGATGAAATCCAGCACAAGAGAGAGAGAGAGAGAGAGAGCGAGAGAGAACATATTTTAATATTTTAAATAATGAGTGCAACAAGGAAAAGCTTACAGTTGTTTCCTGATAAGGGAAATTGAATTTTTAATCAACATTTTTCGGTGTGAATTAACTGAACCGCTTTTATTTTCTATTCTTTTTGCCATCAACATTTTAGCAACGTTGAGGATGAATAATTAATACAAGAGAAACAAAAAATTGAGGTTATGTAGAACATTTTAGTGTTATAGTTGTGAAACGGAATATGTGGCTTAAGATATCGGGTACTCAGTAGTGAATCTACCGGTTCGAATCGGTTTAAATTCCAAGTTCAGGAGATCTACCAGTTTGGCTTAATTCAAAAGCTTTAAGCGGCTCGTAAACTTACACAAACAGATACACATACACACACCTACACACTTCAAGAATATGATATCGACTTTTTTTGTGATCTTCATTAAAATGAAAGAAGATACGTTTCTTTTTCTACAATGAAAATTGTTGTTATTATTTTTATGCTAAAAACACTGCCCGTTCTTTTATTATTTTTTTTTTATTAAAAAATACTGCAACACTAATTTAATCAGTCATATTTCATATTTAGTTTGACTGGCAGACATTAATTTAGTGCCAACCACACAATTTCATTACTTTGTGGCGCAACAACTTCATTTTTGTTTAAAAAATGATGTTGCAAAATAATTATGAATTTTCCTACAATTAATAACAACTTTTTTTTTTGCTGTTGTTGTTGTTGCTGTTCATATTCTTATAATTATTATCAACATAAAGGAGTGTACGTACAGACATTATCTGCAGTTGATTTTAATACAGAATTAATTGTCCAGAACCAACGAAACTGTTTAGAATTAATGCGTGTTTTCACTACCTTTTTTTACCACTTTGCACCACTCAAGCAGTTGCGTAATCTTGAGTCATAATAATAAATTGTTAACATGGGCTTTTGTTGTTGCCTCTTTTCATTATTATCATTATTATTTTGCTTAATTCATTATAATGAGTTATTAAGTTTAAATAGTTTCATATGGCGCTCTCATAGCAAAAGAGATTGATCGTAAACAATAATTTATTATGTGGAGTTTTTAAGTTCTTTTACTGGACAACTTCATGTTTTGAGGGGTATTTTTTTACCACGAATAGCGTAAGAAATTCGTTAAAAAAAGAACACCAAAATTATATGAGCCACATCAGAAGTATTAAAAAGAGTATTTAAATAAAACCGGGAGTAGTAAAATGAAAAGAGTTTTGGGCCAAAACATACAGTGTCTCCTATATCTAGAGGGCACTGTTGCCTGAAGTAGTAAAACACAAGACCACGATGCCTTAAATCCCGAGTTTGACTCCACAGTCAGCCATGAATAGGGTGTCGAATTTTCCTGAACTGCTTCAGTGTGATACGAATCAATTGTTGTCGGCTGGTGTCAATCATGAAGCCATGGCACTGGTCGCTGAAAATTACCGACAGCGGTCAACACCGTCATGGACCAAAAGAGCATAAAACAACTCCATCCTTCGTCGGCATGTGTAACAAAAAAATTTACCGGCGAAGTGAAAATGCTGCTACGAAATTCTCTCACGAAATTCTAATCTTTGGTAATCTGTTCTCTTAACATTATCCTTTCATCCCCTGGGATCTGAACCAAGTCAAACAAAGAAAATTATAATAAATAAATAAATAAAAATAAATTAAAAGACGTGACAATTATCGTGAAGCACAAGGAAAAGTCAACAGCAGTTTTATATATTAAACTTTGGCAACAGAGCAGAACAGCTGTTTACGAAAGCCGCTACACTTCCATCGTCAGTCCTGGTGTGTATTTTTATATTTTATCACTTGTCAGGTGGCTTCAGTTGAATGTGACAACAGTTTCTATTTGTAACAATTTGATAGTGAAAAAGGATACGAGAATTGTAACAAAACGATGGTAACAATCTTTTGTCAAATCCCGATTCCCACGTGATGGGATTGATGGGAAATTCTAGTGCCATAAAATAATTGCGAGCACCAATTGATCGGAAATACAATCTCGCCGAGAAGGTTTGGAACATTCGGGGAGGAAGAATCTGGGCTACTTCGAGACCTCGTCAGGTCAACCAATTTGAAATATATAAATGGCCGCCATGGAAGATGATAATACCCTTAAATTGCTCGTGCAAATGGGATATAAACGTAGTGCTATACCATTCAAATCACATGCCGTTGGTGGCCAGATTATTCAATTGAGGTTAAGAGCAATTGGAAATCATCGGCCAACGTTTTTCTCGAAGAAATATGAATCGATGACCCCACCAGCTCAAGATCGGGATGGCTTGGAAGTCAGGTCCCATATTCATGAATTTTGTTTGTTCATGTAGCCTCTCTTCCACAAATGGAATTCATCTCAGCAGATGACTTTTCGATGAAAATCAGGGTCACTCCAGAACCTATTCCCTAATCTCTCGTCGTTGCCCATAATCGTTTATCTTCACTTTCTGGGTCACTTGAATTTGGTTGATGTGGGCGCACGTCCATGGCAAGATGGGGTCTGCGAAAGGACGAGTCCTTACGAGCGATGTGAAGTCCTTTACCTCGGAGTCTCCTACACACTAACACGGCGGCGTTGTTTTTGGCACTTTTTCCACTTTTTCAACATGCGGGTCGTAGTCTATCGTTTACTTAATCATTGAACTAAAATGTTGCCACCATATTGGAATCAGTCGTCTTGGTGGGAGGATTGTGGCGACGGTAAAATGGGTGTGGCACGTTGTCCAAACAGAGCTCATGTTTTGATAGAACAATTTTATTAATTGCACGTGTGTTGGAATGTCATAACCGTTCGCAGTGATTTGGCCAAACAAACTGAATGAATGGCAACTAAATTTTCAAATGAAACCTTTAAAAAATTGCCGTCAAAGATCGAAAGCCGCTGTTGGAAGACTCTTTTTTATTAGAAAACTCCCACTTTTTTAATTTTTTATAGATCAGCAATGGAAAAGAGCTGCACCTACAACATGGATTTTCTTATATATAAAAAAAATTTTATATCTCTTACGTGACGTGTAGCCACTGTACACTGGATCGAAGGACCAGCTGGGAAGATGCAATGCAGTGCATTATGTCGGCATTAATTGAAACTTCAATTAATTCAATACAAAATTGAATATTTTCTTGTCACAAAATAACACAACCAAGTGGGGGAGTAGAAGGGATAAATTCCACTTGAGTTCTTTCGACGTCATGCTTTTCCATGTGAACTCTGAAATCAGGCAAACTTGCAAACAACACGGACATGTGAATTGCAGGAGACAAGTGTTTCATGAAAACTAAACGATGACCTGTTTTTTTTCGCAAACATCTTCTGCAGAATGAAAATGAAAAATAAAAGAAAAAGAAGCCAAAAATAATCCCTGTCAAATACGAGTCCAAAGGCAGGCATGAAGTGCATGTCCACCAACGTTAAACAAATGAAAATTAGACAAAGTAAATAAAGTAGACTTCAGTTCTTTCTAAAGTTTTCTATCTATTTTAATTTCTTTTTCTCTTTGCCATTTCGGTAAATACGTTGCAGAATTATATTACATCGATGTTCGAGTAGATGTTCTTTTTTTTAATTCCAATTTTTCACTAAAAACTCGTACGACTAAAATCAGAGAGAGAAAAAGATTAGGAAAACTGTTTGGAGAAAAGAAAAACATGGAACATGTTTCATCATGTTGTTTGACACTTAACAGCACTTTTTCCCCCCTCCTCCGCTTTTCAAGCTCGACAAACATTGACCATGTCGCCATTAAGGACAACAGCAATTGTTGCTAACTAAGACGCAGAGTGCAATTAGTGAAAAAGATCCCCTCAGGAGAGGTCTCTCTTACCACATACGAATTGGTTGGGTGGCGACATGGACACAACAAACACAAATCCGTTGCTGCTGCTGTCAAAAACTGTTGAAGGCCACGAATTTCATTGTGTGCAACATGAGGTGATTGTTGTTACAAGAAAAATTCACTGTTGCTGCAAAACAGGTGCTGCATTTACATTTGCAACAGCGGCAACATGTTGGAGGTGTTTTGAGGGTTTTGCGAGAATCAAAAAAATTAACACAGAAAACTTGTTTTATGAATAACTCGCGACTTTAAGGAAATTTAATTATCACAGCGGACTTTGTGGCAGGTCATGTTGCAGTTATTTGAAATTGTATTTAAAAAAATTGCAGTTTAAAATTAATGAAAATTGTTTGTTCAGAAGTCGTTTGATCGGGTTGTTGCAGGTTCTCATATGGAACTGTTTTTTAAATAATAAAATCATGTTCGTCTTAAGATAATCTTCAACGGATTTCTTACTGTCTGGCGACAATTTTCCTCTTCATTTGCAATCTCACACTCGTTAACTTATCGGCGAAATACAGGCCGAAATATAAAAACCATTAGTCGGGAATAGGGTGGTCAGTAAAAAGTAATTTGCAATTAATTTTTTTAATCTCTTTGCGTTACTAAAATTTAGATCAACATAAAAATAAATTTTGAAATAATTTTAATATTTTTTACAAAATTTCAATCTTTTTTTCCTTAAAAATGTAAAATATTTTGAAAGCCAAAGCAACCCATGGATTCCTCTACATTTTTTCGAAAACTTAATTGGTCACTTTGAATTTTTACATAAAATTTTGGATAGAAAAAAATCAGCAAAATGAAAATTGAGGAGCCGAAGTTGACAATTTCCAAAAATATATTAATTTAAATAAGAACGAATTAATACTTTGATCACATTTTCTGGGCCAGCTTCAGGGTCTTCCAGCAGGGACTTTCGATCTTTGACAGTTCACAACGGTTATTTTTAAGGCTACATGTGGCAATTTAATTGCCACTTATTCAGTCTGTTTGGCCAAATCACTGCGGACGGATATGACATTCCAACACGCGTGCAATTCATAAAATTGTTCTATCAAATCATGGGCTCTGTTTGGACAACGTGCCACACCCATTTTACCGTCGCCATAGTCCTCCTATCCAGACGACTAATCCCAATATTGATGAAAAAATTTGAGTCCAATGATTCAGTTAACAAACGACCCGCATGTCGGAGAAACGCTAGAACTGCCAAAAACAACGCCGCCGTGATAGTGTGTAGGAGACACCGAGGTAAAGGAGTTCAGATCGCTCGTAAGAACTCGTCCTTCCGCAGACTCCAACTTGACATGGGCGTGCAGCCATACCAAACAAATTCAACTGACCCAGAAAGTGAAGATAAACGATTATGGACAACGACGAGAGTTCACGGAATAGATTCTGGAGCCGTTGGCAACTGACCCTGATTTTTATCCAAAAGTCATCTTCCGAGATGAGTTCCATTTCCAGATGAGTGGGTACGAGAACAAACCAAATTGTCAAATTTGGGATGATACCGATCTTTATCAGATCCAAGGGCATGCAGAGTATCCCGAATTCAGTCAAGCAGCGGCATGTGTTCATATTTCTATGGTTTTGAGCTCTTTGAAATATAATAATCACGTGGTAAACCGTGACGGATGTTCATTTCAATTACTATGGAAGATTCGATAACACGAACTATTAAGAATATTTTCGTTCACGATATCTCACGAACGGATTAACCGATTTTGAACCAGTTTATGTTACGGTTGCCTGTGTGGTTTTCAAATGCTAAAAATAAACATTAAAATTTTACTCTTTTAAATTCTCTTTTTAAGAATGTTTGAAATCCACCAACTCGAATCGTTTAAAATTATAAGGGGGTCAAGGAAGTTATAAGCGGGTCAAGGAAACTTCCTACAACCCCAAAATGTACAGATCTGATAAGGGCTTGCAATTTTTCAAAAGGGATATAACCAATAACCTCCCGATTTTTTTAAATCTCGTGAACGGATTAGCGATTTCAAAACGCTTTAAGGTGATATACGTGGTTTTCAAATACTGGAGCCGATCAAAAATTATTCTAAAAAACGCTTTGAAAATTTCTTTTTTTTTATTCTCTTTTTGAGATGTCTTGAAATCTACCGATTCAAATCGGTTCAAATTCCCAGGAGTTTTAAGCTCAGGAACGATCTTCAGAACAGTTTAATTCACCGATTATAAGTTATAAGCGGGTCAGGGAAGCTTCCATGATGAGAGCTCGAAAATTTTTAAGACGGGTTAAGCCAATAACTTCTCGATTTTTGAAAAACTTTCAATTTTCCTAAAGGGCAGCTAAAATAATTAATTAAACAAAATTACGCAGTCTAACAAAGAATAAACCATATATAACCTCGTTCCGAACTACGATGGAGCTCTTCCAGCGATATTCTGAAAAATAAACTCTTTATATTTGCGTTAGCGATCGGTGTTGCCGAAACACTGAATCTTTTGTGACCAAAAAAAAGTGAGTGGAAAATCTTCTTAATTTCCACCACCTCCAGCCACATGAAGTCTCATAATGCAGACAATTCATAATAATTTTTTCCTTTCTGTTCCTTTAATGCATTCCATTTATTGTAATTAATTATAATTAAATCTTAAAGAATCTGGTTTATGAAAACGTTTATTCAAGTCCAAGAAAATCTTGGAAATAGAAAACGTTTAAAAGTGTTTGAAAGCAAAACAAATGACAAAAGGCGTAACCACTTAAAGCGATGAATTAAAAATTGGCAGAAGAAAAGAAAGGAAAACCTATTTAATACAACAACAACACAAACAACATCGCTAAGGTAGCGATAGAGAAGAGAACGACAGAAAAATAGAATTCTTATTTTATAATGAACAGCGGAAAAGAAGAAAAAAAATACAAATAAAATAAAATCAGTCGGGCGTTTGGCTTTAAAACTGCGTAAATCGAATTAAGCCATTTCAAGCTGCAAAAGCCGCAACCCAATTACAGCTGAAGAATGAGTGAGTGGCCTTCCCATTCTTCTTCTTTTTCTTCTTACTTATTCGCACTTTTTTATTCCTTTTCATTTTTATCCACCAGAGCTGTTGTGCAGGATGTTGTGCTTCTCGCATACATTTCGGCAAAGAGACGAAATATTGTTTTGAATTGTGGTGTCTGACGTTGTGTCGATTGCGATTAATGGCAGCAGTTAAAATAAATCGTGCCACAGTTTAAAGAAATACAACAATTATGCCGTAAAGCTCGGAAAGATTTCATTTTGCATTTTCATTTAATACCAATTTGCACCTTGCAGCCGAATAAGGGGGTGTACTTCGGCCTCCTGGAGTTGAAGGCGGCCTAATATTAAGGGGCCTTTTATAAAAAATTTTTTTATTGAAAATATCCAGCCGCATTGTTTAAGGTGTTCTTTGTTGTTACCAAATATTTTTAAATGCAATTGAAGTAGAAATTGTACATATACGAGGCGTGTTTAAAAAATATTTTTTTCAAATTTTAAAAAGTGTAGAATTTATTTAAGTTAGTATTAGATCTCCACGTTTGGAGTTTTCAGGAAGCATCCCTGACTAATTGTGAGAGCCCGTCACTATATATGTGTGGATGTGTATGTGTGTAAGTGTGTGTGTGTGTGTAAGTATGTGATCCGCTTATAACTTTTGAAAAGCTTAACGAAATCTAGTCAATCTGTTAACGTTCCAAAGGGTTCTCCTGTAGATTTCCTGTGAATTTAAGCCGATTCGAACCGGTAGATTTCAAAATATCTTTAAAAAAATCTAAAAAACTTGTCTTTAGCGGTTTTTTAAATCTTCCGATCGATTTCAAAAACCTTAAATATTACAAAATTACTTCTGCTGTAGATTTCTAATGATTTTGAACCGATTCGAACCGGTAGACTTCAAAATATCTATAAGAATCTAAAAAAAATAGTTTTTTAGTAACTTTTACCGATCGATTTCAGAAACTTATCAGCTTTTAAGATTAAAAAATCACATCTTCTGTAGATTTATAGTCCGTTTGAACCGATTCGAACCGGTAGACTTCAAAATATTTAAAAAAATGTTCTTTTAGCTATTTTTTTTAAATAATTACCGTTCGATTTCAGAAACTATTCAGCTCTATAGATTAAAAAAGTACGTCTCCTGCAGATTTCCAGTGAACTTGAACCGATTCGAACCGGTAGACTTTAAAATATCTTTTAAAAAATCTAACAAACTTGTTTTAGCTGTTTTTTAATAACCACCGTTCGATTTCAGAAACTATTCAGCCTTAAAGAATAAAAAATTACGTCTCCCGTAGATTTCTAGTGAGTTTCAACCGATGCGAACCGGTAGACTTCAAAATATCTTTAAAAAATGTTTTTTTTCCTGTTTTTTTAATAACCACCGTTCGATTTCAGAAACTATTCAGCTATAAAGATTAAAAAATCACGTCTTCTGTAGATTTTCAGTGAATTTGAACCGATTCGAACCGGTAAATTTCCAAATATATTTAAAATAAATCTAAAAACTTTTTTTTAATTTTTTTCATAAAGAAGTTTTATCGATTGATTTCAGAAACTATTCAGCTCCGAAGATTAAAAAACCACTTCAACTATTTCAAAATTAAATTGCCTGAAAACCGGTTTGAAACTTGTGCAGTTGTTTTTATAAAATAAAAAATTTTACTCGTACAAAATGACTTTAATTCACTCTCATTAAACTAGAAGGCCCTGGTTTTTCTAAGCCCGTTTAGTTGAAAATCCCTCATTTTTTTCTACTCGCATCGAACATGTTCCTCTTAAACACATTTTCCTACGAATCGGTGACACAACTTTTGCTGAATGCGTTTTAATGTTGTTTTGTTGTTGTTGCTGTTGTTGTGTTCATTGTCAGATTTATATTTCGCTGCTCTATTCAAAATAAAACAAGTCAGCCTAGCCTGCCTGCCAGCCACTGGCAAATAGAGAAAAAAGGAAGGAGGGAAGAAGGCAGGCAGGAGTTTGAGTGGTAAAAATTTCGAAGCGTACGAAACTGAATTGTTTCGTTGCTGCTGAGTCTAGTGGTGCGTGGTTTAAATGACTGATTGCGTGTAGTAGTGCCATGGCATGAGTGGGTTCATGTTAAAGCCTTTTAGGCCATATTATAATTCCAGTTAACAGCATGAATGTTCTTTGCAAACACACACACTCACGCTCACACTCACACACATTTTTCTATTGAATGTTGTGATTAAGCACTAGTGATTTGTTTAATGGTGCATGAATCAGTTGCGGATTATGCATGACTACAAACACGAGTACGAATAGTTTTTAAACAAAAACAACAACAACAACAACAAAAAGAAAAACTAGTTAAAGCATCGTGTAACCTGAGATTTCAAAACAACAACAGCAACACTCACATAAAACCCAGCAGCGCTTATTGTGTTGTCAAGCAGGAGCCTGGAAAGAAAATCTTAAATTCCCATTTCATTTCGTACGAAATTTTTCAAATACTCATTTAATTAAAAGCAGTTGTGACATGTTTTTCAAACGCATTTTATTTAGCTGTTAACTTTAGCACGGGCCACATTAACTGGAACAGCAAATATTTATAATTTCAAGACGATTTTGCCAAGCGGGTTGGGTTTTCCTTTGATTTGCCCAGCTTCCGGCCGGCTGAGCTTGTAAATGAGAGAGTTTAAATCATTTTAATTTCTTGTTTTTTTTTCTTGCGATTAATCGTTCTTGATCAAGAGCTCTTTGGCTGCTCTTCGAGCCCGTTTAAGCTTTAACTTAATTAACATGTTGCAGTTACGAGTCGTGTTAGTTTGTCTCCATACTGTTTTGCACTACGGGCTATTGGCGAGATTGATGGGCCAATTGGAAATGGTTGGTTGTGTAGCAAAACGAGGACAACATATGAAATTTTTTTTTTATAAAAATTAATAGGAGAGGCGTTTTATTTGATGAGTTGCACACACGAATGTAAAGAGGGGAATACTCTGTGACAGTTGGTGTCATCGCTTTTATGCTGTCATTTAGAAACTGACAGTTTCTAAGACAACGAAATATAGAAAATATGACACCACAATGACACTAGTGACATGCTTGCGATGACACAAAATGTTCTGAGCTTTTGAAGGGACATCGCAGTTTTTGTTAATTATATTGTGTCACATAATTGTGACATGGATTCTTTATGACAAATTAATCTTAATTTCTGTACACTCCAACATAAAAAACAGTTGATAATTTGTAATTTAAAAAAATTAGTTTTAAAGAAAAGCACCTGTCAAGTGACTGGTTTCCACACACTAGCAACCGGTTCAAGCTGTGTCACTTCATATGAGACGTTGTCATTTGAGAAGACCAAGTGATATAATTAACACATTTGGTACCATTGGAGACGGTCAAGTGATATAATTAACACACTCGGTGACATTGGAGAAGGTCAAGTGATATAATTAACACACTCGGTGACATTGGAGAAGGTCAAGTGATATCATTAACTCACTCGGTGACATCAAGGAAGGTCAAGTGATATAAATAACACATACGGTGACATTGGAGATGGTCAAGTGATATAACTAACACACTCGGTGACATTGGAGACGGTCAAGTGATATCATTAACTCACTCAGTGACATTGGAGACGGTCAAGTGATATCATTAACTCACTCGGTGACATCAAGGAAGGTCAAGTGATATAAATAACACAGACGGTGACATTGGAGATGGTCAAGTGATATAACTAACTCACTCAGTGACATTGGAGACGGTCAAGTGATATCATTAACTCACTCAGTGACATTGGAGACGGTCAAGTGATATCATTAACTCACTCAGCGACATTGGAGACAGTCAAGTGATATAATTAACACACTCGGTGACAGGTTCTAGACCCCAGTCCAGTTGTGGTGTCATAATACCAGTCCCAAGTTATAACTATTCAAATCTAACCTGTCTAATACAATGAACCGCCGTTGGTTGGGGGAATTTCGTAAGAACTTTCGCTGTAGTTTCGTGATGTATCCTCTTTTCACTTGTCACGACACACAATCTTTTTGTAGCCTTTCCATTTTCAGCAGTCATAAAACACTTAAGTTCGGGATAGTTAGTGTAACATTTCGGTCAGGAAAGTTTTGTCTTACGCGGTTTTTCAGCTTCTCAATAATTTGACTCGAAGTTTAAAATATTCTCCTCAATTTTACTGAAAGAGTTGGAAGATCACTTTAGAAAATATCCCCACAGTGCTTGTCCTACTCTAAAAAATAAATGCCATCCGGGTACACCGTTTCTCATCTGCTTCTTGTAGTCGAAAAATTGACTGACAAAAAAGTTCTTTGTTGGCTCTGAAGATCATACCCGCACTTTCAAATAACGACGGAATCGACCGTTGAGTTGTCAAATAAACCTCAATTATTTTTGCACTTTGTTAAACTGTATAGGGTTAGTAGTATGTTTATAGCGATCCTGGCTCAAGTTTTCCATACAAAAAGCTGCTCATGATGCCAGTGTTGCCATACTGATTATTTTTAAACAAAACATGAAGACAAAGTAAACAATTTTGATTAAAAACACTGGCAGCATGTGTGGGAAAAATTGAGCCAGAACCGGTATAAACATACTACTAGAGTTCCATTTTAAATTCTCTAAGTCTCCTTTATTTGTCTTTACATTCACAATAAGTTCAGGAATGCTCTTCAGAACGGTACCAGCTTGCTTTAACTCGGTTACACACATACACAAACACACACATATACAGACAGAGTGACAGACTCTCAGAAGTAGTTAAGGAATCCTCCAGGACCTTACAAAATCGAGATTTGATAAGAATTTGATCTTTTTAAAGCGGTTTAAAATCAATAACTTCCGGATTTTTTAAAACTTTAAATCCTTCTACCGGGAAGTTATAAAAATTACATCATAATTTTGTCTTACAAAAAAAAAAATCGTAATGAATTTAAAGTCCTTCGGTGTTTTTGTGTCACTCTGTATAAGAGATTTCCTACTAATTTATGGATGCTAATACTGTTTAAAGGTTTTTAAGTGTAAAATAAATATATATTTTATAGAAAATTTTTTCTCCTATAATACTATTGGTTTCAAAAAAACTTACCGCTAAATAAAATAAGTTTCAATAGGGGGACTTACCTAAAAAGAGAACAAGAAAAAAATAGATTAAAAATAATTTTTTACATAAGAAACTTAAAAAGAAAAATCCTACAAATT
The DNA here is from genome assembly GCA_963675445.1 of Linnaemya vulpina. Taxonomy (NCBI): domain Eukaryota; kingdom Metazoa; phylum Arthropoda; class Insecta; order Diptera; family Tachinidae; genus Linnaemya; species Linnaemya vulpina. The sequence goes on along the minus strand of OY776280.1, from coordinate 8,093,265 downwards.
GCCGCTACCTCATCCAGCATATTTTCCAGATTTGGATTCCCGAGTCAATTTACTTTTTTCAAACCTGGAGAAATGGCTGGATGACAAGATATTTGGGTTGATAGAAGAGGTTATAGTCGAAAGAAACGTCTATTTTGAGGTCCTTGAGAAGAAGTTACTTTTATTTGGAAAGAATAAAAATATTGAAAATATACTGGACTAAATTTATTGGTATAAAAGAAGATTTTTTTGAAAAATAAAACGCTTATTTGCTAAAAAAAAATATATAATAATACAATAAAACAATAATAATAATAATAATAATAATAATAATAATAATAATAATAATAATAATTATAATAATAATAATTATAATTATAATAATAATAATAATAATAATAATAATAATAATAATAATAATATTCTTATCAAGCAGCCCTCGTATCTCTGGCAAATGTCATTCGATTTTCAATTCCTTAACAGGTTTCCAAAGGCCGCGACTGTTCATTATAAAAGATTTGATATGTCGAACACTTCCCCTCAGATTTTTATTAATTCAAATCTGCTTTAAGTCGTTAAACACTCCGGTTGTTGCCTTGACTTAACAACGAATTTCATGATCACAAATTTCCTAAAAGGCGTGTTGTTTTTAATAAAAAAAAACATAAGCCCTGACTTGTCACATAAGAATATATTCTTGAACCTTTTTTTCTTGTCTTTTCGCTTATAATCTGTTCCGTTTAATAGAAAAATTTTCTTATACAAATTTTCAAATAAAAGAAAAGAAAAAATACTATAAGAAAATATGTTGGACTCTGGCAGTCGCTGCATTTGCTATTCAGCGCATTCAGTCTGTGGCGAACTGCTACTGCCGATCAATTTGCTTTTGACATATTTTCCTATTGACAGGGCCTTAATGGATTAACATTTGTTTATGTCATGTTTCGTTTGGCTTTTATGTGTTTCATATGCTGCCGTATGTGTGGATGTCGTTTAGGAAAATGTCTTAATATCAGCTTCCCAAGTCATTGTGTTTCTCCAGTAGAGTTTTTAAAATTGATATCTTGAAGTGTTTCTTGATTTTTTTATTTTATTTTTCATTTTTTTCAAACTGCTGCCAGTCTGCTTGTAACCACAAAATGCGTCGAGTTGTTGAAGTTTTTATCGTGGCTTTTGTTTATGAAGGATAAATTGTTGAAATCGTTTGTTTGACAACGTCAATAAATTTAACTGTTATTGAGGTTGTCTTTTTTTCCTCTCATTTTATTCCTTTTAAACGCTGCAGTGGAATATTATATTTTGGTTTGATTAGTCAATGGCCAAAAATAATTTCATTTCTATTTTATGGAATTGCATAGAAAGAGAAGGCAAAAGTTAAAAGTTGCTAGAATGAGGACTAGATTTGGAGAGGTTTCCATGGAAGATCTACAAAAATACTTCCAAGTTTTCAAACGATCACATAGAAAAACTAGAAGAAGCAATTCACATCTAATAAAAATTATTGTGATGCAATTTTTTCACATTCGATATCTTTTCTTGATGTTTAAAAAATTTTAAAATAAAGTATGGCAACTCTGGCGAGTCTTGAGAACGTGTTTCACAATTGATGTGGTAAAACGATGTCTCTTAAACCTTTAGAAAAATATATGATGAGTAAATCGATATCTTTACAACGTTTCAAAAATTTTCACAATATATAGTGTGAACTCTGGCAGCTATTGAGTGCCTGTTTCATTATTAATCTGGTAAATCGGTACCTCTTCAACGTTTCAAAAAATTTCCAGTTCTATTATGACAATTCTGGCGACACTTGAACACCAGTTTCGTTATTGATGTCATAGAGCGGTATCATTTTACGGTTGAAACTATAATATGGCAACTCTTGTTACTATTGAGTAAATCGGTATATTTTTAACATTTCAAACAATTTCAAAATATATTATGAGAGATATGGCAACTATTGATCTGGTTAATCGGTATCTTTTCAACACTTTTTAAATTTGCAAGAGTTTTTATGGCAACTCTGGCGACACTTGAACACCCATTTCGCCGTTTATATTCTAAAACGGTATCTTTCCATGGTTTAAATTATAATATGGCAACTCTGGGGACACTTGGACACCTGTTTTGCCGTTGATGTCATAAACCGACATCTCTTCATGGTTAATATTATGATATGGCAACTCTGGCGACAATTGATTTTGCTGTTTTGCAAAAATAAGTTCAAAACTAATACATACTTTTATTCTACAATTCTTTTACAAGCAAATCATTGCCTTTTCTTGGTTTGAAATATTTTCCAAAAAGATTATGACAACTCTGGCGACTATTGAGTATTAGTTTCATTATTGATGTGGTAAATCGGTAAATTTTCAGTATTGAAAAAATTTTCAAAACATATTATGGCAACTGTAGCAACTATTGAATAAATCGATAACTTTTTTTGAATTTAAAAAGTTTTAAAAAAAAGATAATGGCAACTCTGCGAATAGTCGCTCGTTACTGATCTGGTTAGTCGGTATATTTTCAATATTTTATAAATTAACCAAAAATATTAAGGCAACTCTTTATATTAAAACCCTTGTCTTTTCCTGATTTAAAAATTTTTAATTAATAGTATGGCAACTCTGCTAAATATTGAGAATCTGTTTCATCATTCCTTTGGTATGTCAGCATCTTTTGAACATTTGAAATATTTTCAATGGCTGTCAACTGAAGTACCAGGTTACTTATTGATCTGATAAATCGGTATGTTTTCTTGATTTAAAAATATTTAAAAAAAATTATGGCAACTCTGGTGGCTATTGTGCAAATTAGTATCTTTTTTTCTTTTACAAAAATATTATAGACTATTGAGTAACTCGATATATTTTCTTGTGTTTAGAAACCTTTCAAAATATATCATGGCAACTCTGGCTTTTATTAGAGATCTATTTAGTTATTATTTTAGCTTGTGTGGAAAAAATCACTTTAAAACGAATGAAAATTTTTAATTTGAGATTTCACAAGCACATCGATAATCTTTTGTTGGTTGTAAACAGTTTCAAGAAGAAATTATGGTAACTCTGGTGCATATTTTTCTGGTCTTTTTTGTTATTAATTTGGCTTTTCTTTAAAAATCATTAATCGGAGTTTTTATTGCGCAATTTTTCCACATATAATCGGAAGTATTTTCTTAAGTTTAAAAATTTTGCAAATATGTTTATGGCAACTCTGGTTAGTGTTGAGTACCTGGTTTTTGGTACCTGTTTCGTTATTGATCTGCAGAGAAAAAACACCTAAAAACTAATAAGAGTTTTTGTTAATTTTAAGTACTTTTCAAAAAAGTTTATGGCAACACTGGTGACTATTGGGAGCCTGTTTCGTTACAGATTTGGCCTTTTTTTTAAATCATTAATCTCAATTTTTATTTTCCAATTTTTTCACATGTAAAAAGGTAATTTTTCCTTAATTTAAAAAATTTTCCTAATATGATTATGGCAACTCTGGCTGGTATTGAGTACGTGTTTCATTATTGATCTGGCCTTTCTAAGAAGAAGCATTTTAAAATCAATAAAAAATTTTTATGTGTAAAAATCCATCGTGATAATTTTGGAGATTTTTCAAAAAAGTTTATGGCAACACTGGTGACAGTTGCGTACTTGTTACGTTATTGGCCGCGTGTTTCTGAGAAAGAAACGATTTGTGGGGTCTGCAGAATTAATAGAAAATCTCTCTACACATTTCCTTTGATGTTTACAAAACAAAATGTCCTGAGTCCTTAAGAATCAGGGGTCAAATCACCACATTCGATATTGGACCGGAATTTCCATACAATTTATATCCAAATTGCGCTCAATATTAAATGCCGTCCTTTCCCCCTAGTTTTATTATGCTGACCGGCAGTTTAATTTGAAAAAGGATATTCGATTATTGGGGAAAAGATGTATTTTCATTTGTTCCCGCTGCTGCTGCTGCAATTAGAGGATAATGACCCCACCATTAAAATACTTACAACATTAAAAAACAGGCAAATAATCCACAAAAAAAAAAAATGAGAATGTAATTGGCGAAAAACAACACGGTGTTGGTGCGTAAATTGCACCGAAAATGCTAAGCGAAAAGGTTGCACAACAATAAAAGTAAAAAAATAAAAAGAGAAATAAAAAAGAAAACATCAAGAAATGCAACAAGCACTTGTTGCCACATGCCACATTTAAATGCACCCCAACCGAAAATTACACCAAAACACTTTGTCGTCGCAACAAATAATTGTTGTTGGCTTCATTTCAGCTTTTTTTTTTAATTTTATTTTTGTGTAATAAAAACAACCAACAACCTTTTCCAACGAGTTGAGGAATTTAATTTTACGACGTTGTAGTTTTTTGTTCGGAGGTGTCACGGTTTATTTTTCAGCTGTCGCAGTTAGCAGCAGTTCTTTTTTTCTTTTATTATTATTTTTTATTTTTTTTTTGCTTAAACAAATACAAAAATTATGGCCAAAATCTTCCCAAAAACGCAAACATTTTGGAATACAATAAAAAGGCTACAACAATTACAGCAGCTATTAAAATAACATCAAGTTAACAAGCGCCAAGCTAAAGCGGTCAACAGTGTCACCATCAACAGCAACAGCACCAACAACAACAACGACAGGACATTCAGCCACCATTGCAACGCAAGTGCATGCTGCTGTTGCACACCGGATACTTTAACATTCACCACAAACGTCACCAGCATTTCCATCTTCTTGCAAAAAAGTTTTCTTTTGTTGCACAGACAGACGGACAGCCAGAGGAGATCTTGAGCCGGCAGTCGTCTATCTAGTCGCACCACATATCCAGCAGCTACTAGCGGGTGACTACACAAACCGAGTGAGTGCGGCGAGTGAGTATCGTTGCGGAATTGTTGCACCAGGAATTCACTTGTTTTGTTCAATTTTATTGCAACATCTTTTCAAGTAGCACGAAAATGTAATTTAAATTTAAATGTTTTTTACACGAAATTGTTCAGACATAATGCGCTTTTTTGTTATTGTTATTGTTGTTGCTGCTATTCTGTATGTTGTTCTGTTGTATTTAGATTTCAAGTTGTTGCTGCTGCTGCTGCTGCTGTTAAGTTGGTTGTTTTATTCGTTTAGTTGTTGTCGCTGCTTCGGCTATTAAATTTAGTTGGCTGATGTTAAAATCTTTTTAAGTTCATGTCTTTATGTGAAATCAAGTGACATACTGAGGTGACAGGTGACAACAACAAATACAACTGTGAACGACAAACATAATAGCAATTGAAAGGTCATGGTGGAAAGTTCATTAGCTGGTATTTTATGCAACAGCTAAACGTATAATTCATATCACATAAACAGAAAATAACAACAAAATATTTTATTTATAGTAGACAATAATAAAATATTGCCCCTATTACGAATGACGACATTGACATTGAAGTCATGTCAACACGATATCAAATTGTTGCCACTTTGTCTGCTACAATTAAGTAACTATTCACAATATTGCCAGTCGATTGTTGTCGACAATAGGATAGACAGGGGAAAAGTGTTTTGCTGTCGTGTTGACGTGATGTCGACGACGTCATATATAATAAGGGGAGCACATTTCTGCCACTTCCAGGCTTGATCATAATTTAATAATAAATAGTAAAATGACAGCTTCAAATTGCAACAGCAGGGATGCCTTTAAGCCAATTAACGAGCTCCCCATTCAACAGCCAAATTTTCGAGGTTAGAAATTATTGCAATAAATTCTCCGGCATTCCTGAGCTAAATTTTTTTCTTATTTTATAACTGTCAAAGATTATAACTGCCTATAAGATTTATTTCGAACCTGACCCAAAACTCAGGGTGTGAAAAATTTACGCATCCACAAAATTTTCGTCATTCTGTGAAACACCGAGTGATTCAAAATATATATTTTTTATATTCTATAATTTCATTCGATTTAATCAATACTAACGACCTGCAATAAATAACATGATAAGAATAACTATTAATATTTTTCGTTGCCAAAAGTTCCCACATCAATTACTGAAACGAGACAGCGGTTCCCAAACGTTACACGAAACGTAGCTTTCACCGGATTATGATATACGTGAACGTACCGTACGCCAGCATATCCGTTAACAAAACTTACTACGTTAACTATTTTAGTTTGAGTAAATAAACTAAAACTATAATGAATATATTGAGAGTATTCATTTGAAGTACACTGAAAGAAATTTCTTTACATATTCTATGAATTTCCACACTAAGCAAATAAAACAATTTCATCAAAATTCCACAAAAAGGTCATGTTTCTTTGGATTAATGACACAAGTTTCATAAAAAACTCCTCATTAAAATACGGTGCCCTTCGTGAACGCTAAGAATTAATTTCATTCATACAACGACACTTTTTGTTGATACCAGTAAAAAATGTCATCAATAGAATTAAATAATTTCATACAGTCAATGTAATCAATTCAATCATGCAGTGAAGTGAATTTATTGTTAAATGAAGTAATTTAATTGATTTAAAGAAGCAGGATTGTTAATACCATGAAATCGTTTGATTTATATATTGAAACAATCAGGTTTCAAATGAAACAAAATATCTTGCAAAATATTTAACAAAAAACTTCATTAAGTCTAAGCAGCAACTAAAAATTTTTATTTATAAAAAAAAAGTGGTTTTTGAAAATATACAAAATGTGGTTGACATAAATCCAATGATATATTTTAATGAAACTATGAAAGCCATTATAGCAATTCCAGCGGAACTCTTTAACACAATTCGTTAAGTTTTCATTGGACTCGTGATATAAATAAACTTTGAAAATAACTTTTATTATCTGATCGTATAATATAGGTTAGGTTAGGTCGAAAAGAGGGGCATGAGTCATGCCAATCCGCTCACGGATTACACTTAGGCCCCAGAGGCCTGTTGTGCACTCTATTGTAAGGAGTTCCCATTCTAGGGAGCCTCCATCGGTACGGTAAAAAAACCTTTCAATTTGATCTCATTGTGAAACTAGTTTCCTTAATGTATCTCTTTAAGTCCGTCCAATTAGAACCCCTAAGAAATTCTATCTCCTGTATAATCTCCTGATTAAATGTTAGTCTTCTGACGCGGCTAAAAGCTGGACAGTAGCACAAGTAGTGATCCAGTGTTTCGCCCTCTTCCTGTCAGGTCCTGCATGTTGTATCGTCAACGGTAGCCATTCGTGCCAGGTGAGTCCTTAACTCTGTATGTCCTGTTTTTAAATGAACCAGTCTCCGTAGTACTGACCTACTCAATGTTAGTGTCTCCTTTGTCCTATTACCATCTGGGTCCCCCCATAAGATTCCAGTCACCCTACCTACGGCAGAGTGCTGCCAATCTCTTGTATGCAATTCTATGGCCCATTGTTTAAGTTCGTTTTTAAGAACCTGGAATGGCTTTGGATTATCTATTTTCTCCCATCTTTGCTAGCCTATTTGCCTCCGTATTTCCCGGTATTCCCTGATGTCCTGGAATCCATATTATCTCTATGCTTTCACAGTGGCGTGTATGACTTAATCCCAGCCTTGCATTGTAGTACACACCGAGATTGAACCGCACGATTCCTTAGGGCCTCGATAACTCTGCTACTATCCATTGCGAACCGGTAGTCTGTCATCGATTTCCGTTGTCCATTTTATCCCTTCCGCAATAGCCACGATCTCGTATAATATAAGTCAGGATATAACTTTTATTTTTTCCGAAATAAATAAAAATCAAGAAATAATTTTTATTTCCTTGGACATAAATAAAATAGTCAAGAAATAACTTCAATCTTTTGAGGATTAAATAGAAATTAAGAAATAACTTTTATTTTCTATGAAGCAAATAAAAATTTAAATATAACTTTTATTTTATGATTGAAATATTAAAGTCAAAAATAACTGTTATTTTCTAAAGAATAAATAAAAATCAAGAAATGAATTTTATTTCTTGTTTTAGTTATTTGCCTGATATATAATAGTCACGATATAACTTTTATTTGCTCCGGAATAAATAAAAATCAAGAATAAATTTTATTTTCAGTGGAACATATAAAAAGCAAGAAATAACTTTTATTTTATATTCGAAATAACTTTAATTTTATGATCGAAATATACAAGTTAAGCAATAACTTTTACGATCAATATATAAAAGTCAGGAAATAACTTTTATTTATGATCGAAATATGTATAATACTTTAGAGATAACTTTTATTTTTTTGAGGATTGAATAGAAATTAGGAAATAGCTTTTATTTTCTGTGAAGCAAATAAAAATGAAGAAATAACTTTTACTTAACGATCGATATATAAAAGTCAAGAAATAACTTTTATTTTTTGAGGACTGAATAGAAGTTGATAATTAACTTTTATTTTCTGTTGAGGTAAATATTATTTTATGATCGGAGTATAAAAGTCAATGAATAGCTTTTATTTTCTACGGAATAAATACAAATCAAGAACAAATTTTATTTTCAGAGGAACATATTTTATTTTATGACCGAAATATTCATGTTAAGAAATATGAAATTTATTTGTTGGGTGGTTAAGCAATGTCTATATGCATTTCATTGACGCTTTTTACCAAATCGTCAGTGGACTTCAACCACAGTTTTGAAAAGTTTCAAACCTCTCAACTTATTAAAAGACTTTTATAAACCATCTGAGAATTATGTTAATAAATTAACCATAAAAATTCACAAATGATTTCAAAAAATCACATTATAATAAGTGTAGTAGGCTATGAAACTTATACAAACAAAAACCCAACAAACAACTTTTATTCGATATGAATCTATTTTATTTTTCTACATTTTTATACAATTAGAAATCCTTTGGATAACAATGAAAGTATTTATAAGGCAAATGAAAGATAAAATCTCAATTTAATTTTTAATAAATGAACTATTTGACATACTGTCATTGTACTATTAAAATATGAAATTTATTTGTTGGGTGGGTAAGCAATGTCTATAAGTTAAGAAATAACTGTTATTTTATGATCGAGTTATTCAAGTTAAGAAATAACTTTTATTTTATGATCGAAATATAAAAATTGAGAAATAACTTCTATTTTCTGAGGAATAAAAAATAATCAAGATATATTTTTTACATTCTGATTGATAAATAAGAAGAAAAGGTTTCTATTTTGTGAACGTAAAATAAGAATCAAGACTTATGTCTTGAAAATAAAAGTTATCTTTTATCTTCTGATCGAAGAATTAAAGTCAAGAAGTAACTTTAATTATCCGAAGAAAGTATAAAAATTAAGAAATAACTTTTATTTTCTGAGGAGTAAATAAACATGAAGAAAAAACTTTTATTATTGATTTCCTTTTAACGAAATATAAAAATCAACAAATATTCGAAAAATAAAAATTCAATGACTTGAATCAAATGAAAAACTTGAATCAAATCAATTAAGAATCATTTAAAAGAACTCATAATATATTTTGTTTACGCAGATCCCTAAAATTTGCGTCAATTATTAAAAGTTTTCAAGATCGGCAGTCTGTGAAGTCACAGAAATTTCCAATAAAAAAGTAGCCTTCAAACGAAAATCAGTTGCTATTCAAGCCTTGACAATAAATAACTTTCCAAATATATTTCATGGATTTTTAATCTAGAGCTTAACTCTAAACGAAATCATTTCGCCAACTTAAAAATGCACTGAAGGATAAAATTATATCATCGTCCCATTCTAAAATTCAAGGTTAATTTCAAGTTAAAAAGAAAATAACTTTTCCCTTCTGCTTGTTATAACAACATTTTCAATACCATGAAAAGTACATAAATTAAAAAATAAGAAAAAAGAAAAAGAAACGTTTTAAGAAACAAAAGGAATTAATTTTTATTTAAATAAGCATGTTTTATTACACGCAGCCATCATTTAAAATCACTGAAGCTTAACGAAACCACTTTTTACACCACAATTTTGTTTTACTTGTTTTATTCTGCCCAGTCTTTTTTTATTTTATTCGTCTTCGTCTTCTTCTTATTCTCTTGTTTTTTTTTTTTCTTTGTGGGGAACACCAAGAGATTTTCCCCTTCATGCTGAGACAACAGCAGCAGCAACAACATACGATTACGATTGTTTTATAAGAAACATTAAATTTTTTTCTTGCTTCCAAGTCTGTGCTGCTGCCACGTTTGGAGTGCCGGAATATGTTCTCCACACATACAACAACACGTTCATAGATTTATGTTGGCCAAATTTGATTTTGCATGTTGTTGTTATTAAGAATGGCTCATTTGTAAAGCATTTAATTGTCAGTTTAGCTGCATTTAATCCATCCATACAAACACTCAACACTATTCTCAACCGGAACCGGCATCATCTTCTTCCACTTGCCTGGCAAAGCACAACAACTCCACAAAGGTGGCGGTAGAAACGGCGAAATAAACAAGTTAACCAAACCAAAGCAAACAGCTAAGCGAGGAAACATTAAAGACTTCATCAGCGTCGTCATCATCATTATTCACATCATTATATTTTTCGTTTCTATTCTTTTTTTATTTTTTTTTTTTCAAATTTATTTTTACTTCAATCTGAACATACTCGCACACTTGTGGCGGTACGCAGAGAGAATGCATGCTAAAACTGTTGGGGCATTCGTAACAATTTGATGTGCGGTAGCAAGTCAGTTGAAAGTGCTTTTTTTTTATTATTAAAAAGATCCTGTTTTTTTTCTGGAGACATAAAACTTTAAGCTGGCAACACTTTTTCAACTGGCAATCCATTTTATCAGCTGTTTGATGTGGCAGTTCGACATGAACAGACTAACTCTTTCAAATTTTAAAAATTTATTTTATATATCATGACTGTTAGAGCTACGCATAGCGCATTTCAAAGCTCTATACCTCTATAAAAACACCCTTTATTAATGAACCAATTCCTGTTTAGCAGTGGAGTCTACTGAAATTCCTTTGATAACAACTTTTGAAACCATGGATCCATTGCAATAAATGTGTTGAAAACTTCGTAATGGAACAACTTTCTTTAGGGCAACACTGTTTTTAACAGATCAGCTGTTTTCGTGTAACATGTTGCTGCTAATCATGTTCAGTTTGGTCTATAATTTAAGCATGAATCGAGTTACGAACCAACAACGCCGGCAGGTTGTTGAATGTCATTATCAAAATTTATGATCGATTAAGAAAGTGCGTCAAGGACTCCTTCAATTTAATGACAATTTGAGTGACCTTCTGAGTAGGATATTCGGGAGCTAGTGACAAAATTTACTTTAAAGGACATTAAGCCACCAGCACCCACAATTAAGTGAGGACAGCTGAAAATATTGCAGCTGCATGTGTCCGTATTGCTGACAGCCGATGGATTAACGATTTGGCGCCTTTCGCAATATTTGGGACCGTGTTACTCCACTACGTGGAACATTTTTCGTAAGGATTTGATTGGAAATTGGTTGAGGATCCACTTTCTTATCGGTAAATTATGTTCCATCAGGAGAGTTATTTCTGGTTGTATGTGTACATGAACAAGCAAAACTGTCGTATTCGGTGTTAAGAGCAGCCAGAAGCATTCCAAGAACTGCCAATGCATGCCGAAACATGAACTGTTTGGTGAAGATTATGGGCAGGTGGCATCATCGAGCCGCTTATTTTTAAAAGACAATGGCAACAATGTCGCTTTAATGGCAAATGCTACCTTGTGATGATTACATTTTTCCCCCTGGAAGAGCTGGACTTGGCTGTTATGCGGTTTGAACATGACGCTGCCACAGTAAGCGAACCAATGGCCCATCCGAGGGGTGAACTCATTCAATAATTTATTTCACGTTTGGAGCCGTTCTATTGGCTGTTTAGATAGTGTGTCTTTACGCCTTCTTGTTTCTTGTAGGGTTTTACTAGGGAAAATGTCTACAGAGACAATACCGCAGTTCTCAACGCGCTGGAAGTTTAAATTACAGAATTTATTTGTGTGATACCGGCCGATATGTTGGAGAGGGTATGCCAAAAAGCTTTTCCAGCGTATGAACCATTTCAGGTCTATTTTTAAATATTCAATTATATAGGGTGTTTTTTACAGAGTGATACAAGTTTAAATCATAATAAAACATAATATATAATTTTGATATGAATAAAATGGATAGAAAATTTTATGACATTAATGTTGAAATATGACTTCGGCCATGTGGACGCCATGGCTGGCGTGTACAAAACGCAATCTGGAACACAAATTTTCACAAACAATAACATTCTGACCATCATCGTTTTTGGAGACATGTGGGCCAATGACTCCGCCAGCCCATAAAGCGCACCAAACAGTAATTTTCTGCGGATGTCAAGGTGTTTCGACAAAATCTTGTGGATTCTTCTCACTCCAAATGGAACAATTCTGTTTATTTACGTACCCATTCCACCAAAAATGGGACTCATCGGAAAACTAAATTTTTATTAGATGTGTTTGACAAACAGAGCCATTATTTTAATCAAAATTTCCACAATTTGCACACGTTGCCCTGGTGTAAGTCAAAGCAAACTAAATGGTAAATGTCAAAGCAAACTAAACAAAAAGCAACCATCAGCTGTTAAATGGGTGCTTAAATAAAGCAGTGATGCCAACTCAAAGTTGTATCACTCTATAAAAAACACCCTATATAAATCGCTCAATCGACTTAAATAAGAATTTCATACATTTTTCTTAATTTTATCTCTTTTCTTATCTTAAATTACACAAACCAACTTCGTTCTCACTTTTTTTCTATTATATTTTTGTAGGATCAACTTCAAGTTGGTGTTGCTGCTGGCAACAGAACGTCTTAAACACAAAAGATCGCGTTTTCTTATTTCTTAATTCCCAAATAATTTAAGAGACGATACTTTTACGATTTTCTTGCCTTAATTGATACTTTTACGAAGTATGAAATAAGTAAATAATAATAAAAATAATATAAAAAATATCATCCCATACATCTGAAGTCTTCAAAAATCTTGCTCTCACCCTGCATGCAACAAACACACTCGCACACAAACATATTCGTACACACTCGAATATCAGTTGGCGGCATTTTGTAGCAGTAAAATTGTTCTTGTCGATTTGTGAATATAAAAGAAGCAGCCAACAACATGAAGAAAATGAATAAAATTATGCAAAACCTTGTTGTTGTTGTTGTTGCTGTTGTGGCTTTTATTTCAATTTAACTTATTTTATTTCATTCCATTTTTTATTTTTATTTCTGCTTACCATTTTATAGCAGCCTAATACTTTTATTACACTACAATTTTACACTTCTTAAAGATTTTGATGAGCTGCAAAAGAAGCACTCAGCAAGTGGATCGAAAAAAAAGGAATTTTAAAAAGTAAAAAAGCAAAACAACAACAAAATATGCTTTTATAAACAATAAACATCTTCAGTTGGTTTATTCCGGCGAGTATTTATGTTTTTTGATGGTTTTGGAAGCGAAAAAAATTTAACGCCAACAATTTTTCTGTATAATTTAGCAGAAAATACTAAAAGAGTATTTTTGCTGTTGTTGTTGTTGTTGTTAATCGTACAACTAAAGATCGGCCAGGGAAAAATGGAATCAACCAACCATCCATTCATCTCTCTATCCCGCCAACCAGCTATCCAGCCATCCAGTCCCACAAGTGCCGGCCACTTGAACACATAAAATTTTATTTCTATTTCACAAATCAGATGGGCTTTTTGTCGTGATTTTTTTATCAGTTTCTTTTATTCACTTCATAGAAGTTTGAGCGAATAATTGATTCTTTTCTTTTGTCTTTATTTATCTTCGTAATATTTATTTAAATTTTTTTTAATAATTAGCAGACAGATTTTTTTTATGAGGCATGTGTGTTATTCGTTTAAATTTTTCTTACTACCCCAGTTGGCCAAAGCGTCGTAAACGATATTGCCTTCGACGATTCATGCAGGGGTATTGAACTTTCGCTTATATTTTCTAAAGATATTTTAGGTAGAGACGAACGTTGAGATGGCGATAAAGATATCAAACTAGTCTTCAATTTGTTTATTTCAATTGTTTGAAAGACAAGCAAAATTATGTAAAACTTGTGGCTTTTGTAGACATCGACAATAGAATAGAGGACACTGTCGTCTGTTTAACCAACGACGGTATGATGGGGAAACTTGCCACTTGTATAGTCGTCGGCAAGAAATTGTCTTTTGTGTGGTCCTGAATTATCTTCTGGTATTTTCTTTAAAAATTTCGTTAACGATTTGTTTGAATTGTCGTCAATATATTTTCCTCGATTTTCTTATTGCCTTGTAATCGTAAAGTATGATGCCGTAAATTCATGGCCAACTGGGATATTTATTTCATTTTGATTTCTTTTATTTAAAAGAGCAGAGGGATGGAGGTTTTGATACAATTATTATTAAAAATTAGAAAATACATATTGAAATCAAATAGATGTTAAATGGAACTGATAAGAAGAAGCAAGAACATGATTCTTAACCGTATTTAAGACAACTTCGTTACGTCTTGTGAGAATACTCGTGATAGAACAAAATCACACTTGCAACAAAATTCCTACTCATTCACAATAATCAATTTAATAGAAACAATTTAGATAAACAGCTCTTCCAAAATTACTTCATTTTACTTTATTTAATTTTTTGTTAAACTTGTAATAAATCAATTAAAATCTGCTTTATGCTTAACCATTTATATTTCAATATATTTTCCTCGATTGTCTTATTGCCTTGTAATCGTAAAGTATGATGACGTAAAGTCGTGACCAACTGGGATATTTATTTCATTTTGATTTCTTTTATTTAATATATTATTTATTTTATCCTGCTATTTTTAATTATTAAAATTTATTTCACATCATGTTGGTTCCACGCATTCACTAATCAAAGAAATTTTAGAGAATGATTGATTGGCAGAGATAGAAACATTTTGAAACATTTTAAAACAATTTTAGCCTGCCTAAAATTAATAGGCACAAGTTAAAGAAAAATAAAACTCAAAGTATATAAATTAATAAATTTATAGTGAAATTATATAAAAATTATTATAAAAAGGGGATTTAAAAGCTAAACTAACGGGTGTTTATTGTAGAATGACACAAGTTTGAGTTATAATAAAACTAGGAAATACATTTTTAATATCAACGAAACGGCCTTTTTTTAAAGAACATGTTATGAAATTAATTTCTAAATATGAAATCTGCCATGTGGCCTTCATGACTGGCGCGCTGAAGGCGCAATCTGGAACACCAATTTTCGAAACCGGACCTTATTTCCGTCCGTATAACTGCTGATTTCCAAGTGTTCAATTGCTGGTGATTTATCGATGTAGACAAGGGACTTAACATAACCTCAAAGAAAATAATCGAATGGGGTTAAATTCCATGATCCTGGTGGCCAATTAATCCGGTCCTTATATGAAATAATATTTTCATCAAAAGTTTCTTTGTGTAAATGAATTGTAGCATCCGCTGTATGACATGTGGCTCCGTCCTGTTGGAACCCCATATCATCAGGATTAATGCCACTTAATTGAGGTACGAAAAAAATTTCAAATCATGTTCCTATTCCATTGACAGTAACATCATAATTTTTGGAAACTTATGGGGCAATGACTCCGCCAGCGTATAACGCTCACCCAGCTGTAATTTTTTGTGGTTTTAATGGTGTTTCCGCAAAAAAAAGTGTGGATTAGTATCATACTTCAAAAGCGACAATTCCGCTTATTTATGTACTTATTGGACAAAAAATTGGCATCATCGGAAAGTAAAATTTTGAATGGATGAGTTTGACGAATAGAACAATTATTTTGTTAAAATAAATTTCAAAAAGTTGCACACGTTGCTCTGGTATAAGTCTACTCATAATGAATTTTCAAAACGAACTAAACAAAAACCAACCATCAGCTGTTAAACAAAGCAGTGATGCCAACTCAAAGTTGTGACACTCAAAAAAAAAACACGCTGTATTAATAGGGTAATTTATGGAAAAATTTAAATTTTTTAGATGCTTATAAAATGAATTTTTATACAACAATTTTTTTTATTAATCAGGGGATTTTTACTGTTTAATTCGATTCGACCAGAAAACTTCTGGAATTTCTCTGTTATTAACACTGAAATTCGAATGTAGTTTGTTTCGAATCGAAATACACTGTAACACTCCTGCTCTACAGCGTAATAAATTTCTAGGGCCTTAATCACTACAAATATTTTATACTTATTAGCTGCTTATAACGCAAATTTTTTATAAGAAATTTGTTTTATAAGCTGCTTATAAGAAAATAATTTAATAATTGTCTCAATACATCCATCATTGAGCACTTCCCAATACTTTGAAAACCAAATTTATAGCGACCTTATTCACAAAAAAAATATTTTATGCTTATAAGCAAATTTGTTTCATAAGTAGCTTATAAGCTGCTTATAAAGTTTGAAAATAATTTAATAATTGTCTCAATACATCCATCCTTGAGCACTTCCCAATACTTTCAAAGGCAAATTTATAGCGACCTTATTCACAAGAAAAAGTTGTATGCTTATAAGATGTATATAAAACGGATGTCTTGTAGAAAATCTGTCTTATAAGCAGGTTATAAGCATGATATGTTTGTTTGTGAATAAGGCCTGTACAAATTAGGCTTCGAAATGTAGAAGTATGGATGTGTTGATACAATTATTAGACACATTTACTATAAGAAATCTGTTTTATAAACAGCTTATAAGCATCACAAATTTCTCTGTGAATAAGACTTCTACTAATAAGGCTTTGGGAGTAATGCAAAGAGCAGAGGGATGGAGGTTTTGTTACAATTATTATTAAAAATTAGAAAATACATATTGAAATCAAATAGGTGTTAAATGGAACTGATAAGAAGAAGCAAGAACATGATTCTTAACCGTATTTAAGACAGCTTCGTTACGTCTTGTGAGAATACTCGTGATAGAACAAAATCACACTTGCAACTAAATTCCTTCTCATTCACAATAATCAATTGAATAGAAACAATTTAGTGAAACAGTTCTTGTAAAATTATTTAATTTTACTTAATTAAATTTTTTATTAAACCTGTAATAAATCAATTAAAATCTGCTTTATGCTTAACCAGAATCGGTTTGCGGCAAAATACATACTCCAGTTTAGGTTTGTATTGTGTGTTCGAGAGCTGGCAAATGATTTGCAACATACGGAAATAAATAAAAATCATGTTTGCAACGGAACTAGAGAATATTATTAAATAACAGAAACCTCTTTCGCTAATTATAAATACGAATGGCATGTTTTAAGTGTTCTTTTGTTGATTTCATATGTATGAGAGAGGCAGTAACATGATACTAAACATTTTTCAGACAACATGAACAACAAACAACGAACAATTACTGGTGTTGTATTATGCCCCTGCTGCCTTCTGCAGAAAACACTTCTTTCTTACGTCTTCAATACAAATTTTTGCTTTTTAATTTATTCTCCGGCTTCGTAATTACTTTTTAAACACTAAAATTAAAAAGCAGTTTTTATGGTGTCTGCTTAAATGGGAATTGTTTAAATGTTGTTCGTTACGACTGCCAGTAAATCGTCCGTCCGTCGTACAGCAAAGAGAAACACACACACTTTTGCTTCGCCACAAACGAAGAGGTTAAATTTATGTTTCATTTCTACTTCTTTTTTAATTTTATTCTATTTTAGTTTTTTTTTATAACAATTTTTCATGCTTTCACCACTTTTCTCAGTGTGCTAAACTAGCAAATTATTTAAATTCGAGTTATAATTTAATAGCCTTCTAATTCGTCCAAAAGTTTCGTTAATAACTGGAAAATTAAGTTCTTAAATCAATTAATCATGATCATGAGCAATTGAGTCAATGAGTCTTAAGTTGTTTAGAATTTTCAAATTCCATAATTAACTACTCGCGTACGATTTTGTGAATGTGACTTCTTAATTGTGAAGAGAATTTTATGGGTATTTTATCGTGCCGTTGCATAAGAGGAACCAACACCAACACGTTGCACAAATATTTTGTTTTATTTGCGAAAATTTATTTGCCGTTTCTTGTGTGTTTGTTTGTTGTTGTTGTTGCGTATTTTACATTTAAATTATCTGTCTTAAGTTTTTACGTGTGACATTTTGACTGACGTTTCAATAGTTTCAATGAATTTAACATAAACATTTGTCGTGTTTCCTTTTAATGACTGAAGTGGCAAAACACTCAAAAAGATGGGGGCCAATAGTCAGGCCACTAAAACTGAGGCATCATCATGCATCATCTCAATTCAAACGATGATTTTAATACATTTTTCTCTTAACTTTTCTCCGGAAGTATCTTTTAAAATCCTCTGACGTTTACACTATGATTTTTAAATAATTTTTTTTTGAAGGTAGAAATGCTATAAAATACAATGGCCAGAACGAACATGAATGAAAGCAAACATGAGAAGAAAAAACCCCAGTAAAATATGTAAAAATCATGATGTCTTTTCTACCTCTCCTGGAGCTCTGCAGCGCTCGCCTATAAAATATGAACCTCCAGGACCGTTATCCACGTTATGAAACGTTATCATTCATCATCCCAATTCACACGATGATTTTAACACATTTTTCTATTAACTTTTCGTGGAACGTATTTTCTTAAATCCTCTGATGTTTACACTATGATTTTTAAGCAATTGTTTTGAAGGTAGAATATAAAATACAGAACGAACTTGAATGAAAGAAAAATACCTCTAGTAAAACAAAAATCGTGATGTCTTTTCTAACCCTCATGCTTTTAAATCATCGTGTGGAGGAATGATAAAAATCACACCTCAAATCGCACACGATGCACAGTGATTTTTTGCTGAGTTTTGGCGTTTTTTTTCTTGCTTCTAGTGCTTCTTGAAATTGAAAAGTTGTCAACATTTTTCCCTGAAGTTGCCGGATTATTTTAATTCATGATTTATTCAAAATTAGTTGTTTCAATTAAATTAATTATTTAAACCAAAAAAAGGCTCTGTGCTAAATTTCAAAAACTTTGGGTCAAAAATAAATTTTGGTTTCTATGGGCGGTGGGTAATGGGCGTGGCCAATTTTGATGAAACTTTATTTAATTGTTAATTGAGGTAATAAAAGGCTCTGTGCCAAATTTCAAAAACTTTGGGTCAAAAATAAATTTTGGTTTCTATGGGCGGTGAGTAATGGGCGTGGCCAATTTTGATGAAACTTTACTTAATTTTTAATTGAGATAAGAAAAGGCTCTACGCCGAAGTTCAAAAACTTTTGAGCCAAAAATAAATTTTGGTTTTTATGGGCGGTGGGTAGTGGGCGTGGCCAATTTTAATTAAACTTCATATTTTTCTTAATTGAGCTAATCAAAGCCTCTGAACGAAATTTCAACATTCTACGATTACTCCTTATATTTTTTGCCAAACATTGTATGAACAAATCCCACTGTGCGAATTGAATGGTTGGATTAATTTTGGTTTTAAGACCTTCAGTTTCCTAACAATTTCGATTATTCATGATAGTTCTATCTCTGTGAAATAAAATAATGGGCAGAAGGATAAGGTAAACCTAAATCAGCTGCTGGTTTGTGAAAAATCTTCTCTCACTGGCCTTCTTTGTAGTTCGAAAGGATTCTCCAGTGATCCTATTCGTAACGATTCAAATTGTGTTCTGAAGAAAACACTTTCTTGGCGATCACCAACCATTTCACTTGGGCTTTCTAGATCAAAGCAGCGAGTTCAAAAGTGTTTGATGTCAAACTCTTTCTGCGTTGCTAAAATCATTTGATGAGAATTTTTTATATTAAAAAATCCTTAAAGGGCCCTGCTTTTTCGCTACCTGACAATTGTTTAAAGCAGATAAGAGCATTTCAAAAACATGTGTATAATGAACTTATAAATAATTGCCGTATGAATAAGTGAATGTGTACGACTATTTCCAAATGAGTGAGCGAATAATGGAAATAACGCATTTTACTTGGCAACAGTTTTCTGGCAAATATCACAATCGATGCCGTGACATTTTAAAACCGCAAATCATTCACAATTAATAAGTGAACTGTCACAACAGGAATGTAATTTGTTGTGGTGGAGGATATAGGAAAAAAAATGTATGCCTGTTGTGCTGCAAGATAAATGGGAGCCTTAAAACTGCCACAGTTTTAATGTTGCAAATGAAATTGGCTACAGAGTTTAAGCTGCCTTTCGAACGCTGCAAATATATTTCGCTTGTTGTATGACATGAAAACTGCTAATTATTTTCATTTGCCTTCATTGTGGCTTCACAAAAAAGGCTGCCAAAAATAAAATATCTTTTAGAAAGTTATTTAATTCATAAACTCATGAAACTTAACCAAAATGTTGGTTGCCATTTTGCCATTTTTTTTTGTTGCTATTTACAAAATTTATAATTTCAGCCAAGTCATGTTCTGTTATTGGCCAAATTAATATCATTTCACAAGCAACTGGTAACTTAACAAATTAGATCACTTAACGAAATGTTCTCAAGATTACAAAACTAACTGAACTCTGGGCTAAGTGATCTTCAGCCAATTGCGTGTTGTGGCGTGAAAGAAAAACTGCACTTTAATTTAAACGTCCACATGGCATTCGTTCACTTAGACTTAGACGTTATAGTGACCGACCGCTCCCTCCCAACAACAACATAAATTTAAAGCCAATATGTTGCCCACAAAATATATTTACAAAAAAAACAACAGCAACAGCAACAAAAACGAATATAAATCACGACTTTTCAGATGAAATAAACGCTAAACTGTTACTTGAGAAACAAAACAACAGCGTGTTTATTTCTATTTTGGTTTTTTTTCCTTTTTTGCTTTTCTTTAAGCCAAAATTGGTGCAAAATAACCGAAGAATCCAGGCAATAGAAAAATGCCTTTTGCCACTCCGTCTTGTGGAAAACAAAAGTACCAAAAAGTGCACTTAACTATAACAGAAATACGAAATTTTAACAGAAAAAAAGAAAAACTAAAATCGTTAAATTAGAAATTGTGTAGATTCGTAGATATTAAAGTTGGTTCGAAAAAAACTTATAAAAAAATATATAAAAATAAAAATAATATCAAAATTCTGCAACACGATGGCTTCAAAGCGTTTGAATAAGGTTGGTATATAAGTGTGCATGAGTGTGTGCTTGTGTGTGTGTGTGTGTGTGTTGAAAAGCTAAAGTTTCCTCTAGTTTAGACAATAACGCATGAACTGCATGATCACTGCCGAAAACCAAACCCAAAACCATCAGCGTCATCATTATTCTGGCAACATGTACGAGTGAGTACAGGTTAATTTCGCTACGATGAAAACAACAACACAAACAACAACAAAATTAATAAAAAAAATATAAAATAAAAGGCAACGCAAAATCTTCAGAAAATAATATTGAAAAATCTGACATGGACAAACGAAATGTTCATTAACGAATAAAAAAAGAAAGAAAAGACAGGGTGTTTTTTCACAAAGCCTGCCAGCACTTATAACAGGTTTAGCTGTCAATCGAAATGTCTTATAGCGTCCAGATAATTATTGGCTTTTTGTCTGTTTTTACATGGATCGCTACTCAGGACACTGCCCACTGATGCAATGAATAATACCGGAACTAAAAAAGGAGCGGATGATGCTGAGAGGACAGATGAAAAGAGATGAGATGAGATTTTTTGCAGCCGTTTTACTACGCTACTGAATTTCTGCAACTGAACCATCGACGAAGGAGGGTCCACAATTCATTACATAGTGCTCAACAGTGTCAATCGATTCTATGCCTCCGTCCTTGAAAGTGTTCGGCAACAATTCACACAACGAAGTACTACCAGCAACCAGAAATTTTCGATGACGTATTCATAACTGAATATGGAAGTCAACCCGGGATCTAAGGCTCCGAGGTCTGCATATTAACTACTACCCCTAACTTCACCCTCAAATCACTGGAGTACAAAGAGGTCTAATCAAATCATGCCGATTTACTTTGAAAAGAAATTTCCCAACTTATCGATGATTTCGGGATGTTTATGATGATCATACTCGACTAACTAAGCGATCGGTGCTTCCGTCTATGAACAGATTTCAGACCATAAACTCTGTAACTGGTGAAATAACACCAATACTCGGAACGAATAAGCGTAGTGAAGAGGAAGTGTAGAAGGAGATCTAAAGGTTAACGATCTGTCGTCGATCACAGGAGTTGGCCTGCACTTGTGGAAAGAACCCTACGGTGGCCTACACTCGCTAGAGATCCAGCCGGCCAATTGGACTGTAGAGGAGTGGGTAACTGAATTGATGTTTTATCGCAAAATTAAGTTCCAAAATGGGGCTAAATTTTTTGTAGATAAATAAACCTGCCTTATATGGAATGAAACAAATTGCAAAACGGATCTATTACAATGAGGAAGGTCCACAGTTTAATGCGATACACGGTGGCTGCATCAGGGGACCTTCTTTCTTCAAGAATTAAAATGCAACTCGTATTATGATCAAATCAACGGGCGTTATCATCATACGATGATCGCGCAAATTTTTAGTTTAAAATTATGCGAGAAACTATTCCGTATGAGATGTGGTTTCATTGTAGTGGCACTACACGTGACTTATGGCGATCACAATCCTCATCTCATTGAAATAAAAATTTTTCATTTATTTGATCTTCAAAAATTTAACTCTCAATTG
The DNA here is from genome assembly GCA_963675445.1 of Linnaemya vulpina. Classification (NCBI taxonomy): domain Eukaryota; kingdom Metazoa; phylum Arthropoda; class Insecta; order Diptera; family Tachinidae; genus Linnaemya; species Linnaemya vulpina. Next base: position 8,070,683 of record OY776280.1, on the reverse strand, counting down.
GCCTACAAAGACGGCCCATTTAGTAAAAAAAGATTTATCGATTTTCCGAGACGATAGACTTGAGCGCCCGCCTTCATGATACATCTGGAAAAGTTCGAACTCTTGTCCTCTGCCATGCCAGCAAAAATTACGAGGCACCGGGAAGCAGGTTTGTAAGAGAAAGAGAGCCCACTACAGCTTACCAATCTGCTTTAGCATGACATGATTTTTATTCGCAGTGTCCCATTTGGCTCTACCACTTTGCTTTAGAAACAAGTCACTCCCTGAAATAATTGCCCCCTCCTGAGCGATAGCGGAAGGGCTACGTAGTTAAAATAATTACTGTTTCTGGTTTTAATCAACAGCATGCAGGAATGCCAGTAAAGTGGCCGATCAACTCGGCCCAATGATCGGCAAAAAGTATCTGCAATCCAGTTGTCAAAATCTGCATGTCACCGAACACATAAATAAGAATCAACCTGGAATGTCTAATTGAAATACAACTATTTGGCTGCCAAATTAGAGTTGAAAATTTAGATATTTTCCTTCTGTTAAAGTTCTTCAAGTGGGATGCGACACCTCTCCGTTACTTTCTGCAGCGTCAGGGTATTTATGTGGCCAACCAGTTGACCTGACGAGATTTCCCGATAGCTCAGACTCTGTGACTGCAGCTGGTTCCAAGTCGTATTTTTTATTTATGCTGATAAACCAGCAATAGTTGCGGAGTTGAGGGCTGTTCGTGTTACTCGTAGCAGAGCACCAGTAATAATCGAATAAGTAGCCCGAAATCGGGTGTTCTAAATGAGTTTCTGCAAGAACAGCAGCGAGGGATATAACCGCCCCAAAACTATTTTATATGTTATTGTCCTGCAATGATCTCTTCAATAAAACACTTATTGAGCTTAAATAAAATTTATTGTGTTTATTTTTTACAACTTAAAGTTCTATCGGGCTCAATGTAAAACACCCTCTATTAAGAAGGAGCAATCAGAAGTTGTTAAAATTAAAACGTGACCAACTAATTAATTCTTCAATATATATAAAATCATATAGAATTAATTATTAAAATCTACTGAGCATTAGCCCGAACGTTATACCGGCCCTTCGATTAGTTAAACCCACAACAATTAAATATTTTTATAAAATTATTAGCGAAAAAATCTGAAATCAGTTGGCGAGATTTCGTTACAAATTCATTTTATTTGGACCAGTTGTGACACTTTAATCCGACATTATATATATTTTTTTTAGGAATTTATTTTTCTATAATAAATCTAATTCAAAAAACTTACCGACAAATAATAACAAGTTTCAATAACGGGACTTACCTAGAAAGAGAATAAGAAAAAAATGTGTTAAAACGAATTATTGTCATAAAAAAACCTAAAATAAATGCAACACTAAATCTTAAAAGTTAATTTAGTTGGATATTCCCAACAAAAACCTGTTATAAATAAAAATATTTATTTACCTAATAAGAAAAGAAGGATTACGCGTAAACAACACAGCAACCCTTTAGCCCTCAAACACTTAATACACCAAATTTTATCTCGAGTCTAGAAATTGACACATTGAAGATAAAAACCTTAACAATTCATTAATTCAAAAATTCATTAAATCAAAAATTTGTTTTTCCATTTAAAAATTTTAAATTAAATTACTTTGGAAATAGATTTACAAAGTAGTGGGCGCAGATATCGACTAGTAAGTGCGATCATTGCGGCGATGTTGTTGGCCCGTATTTTTAACCATTTCTGTGACTGACTGTACAGGACTTGTGTTGTCGTATAAAAATTAGTATCAAGGTATAAAACCACGAAAAATTCCTGGGAAGATCGGTAATAATATGCTCTTGAAGAAAATTAAACGATCAGTGTTCTACCTGAACTTAAAAAATAATGGCCAACGAGACTCGTTGTTGACTCAGCAGAGCTCCTTTTTTATATCTCAGAAGCCAATAAGAGGCTCTGCTTATAGGGGGTGTTTTTTATAGAGTGATACAAGTTTAAATCACAATAAAACATACTAAAATATTTTTGATATCAATGAAACGGTCTTGATTGGATAGAAAATTTTCTGACATTAATGTTTAAATATAATTTCGGTCATTTGGCGGCCAAGGCTGGAGCGTACAAGGCGCAATCTAGAAGACTAATTTTCACAAGCAGTAACATTCTGATCACTATCGTTTTTGGAGATATGTGGGCCAATGACTCAGGGTGTTTCGACAAAAGCTTGTGGATTCTCCTCACTCCAAAAGCGATAACTCTGTTTATTTATGTACCCATTCAACCAAAAATGGTCTTCATCGGAAAATAAAATTTTGAATGGACGAAGTGCACGATAAGCTTGACGAACAAAAGCATTATTTTGATTGAAAATTTCCACAATTTGCACGCGTTGCCCTCGTGTAAGTCGATTTATAATAAAATGTCAAAGCAAACTCTATAAAAAAACATCACTCTATAAAAAACACCCTATATGTTATAAAAATTAAGATCGTGGCAATTTTTTCTTCCTTTAAAATGCTTACAATCTTTGCCAGGAACGTTTAAAGATCAGAGCCCACTAGTGACGAGAAGGAAATTTGTAAGACTAAATTATTGTAGTTAATTTTTTGATAGGACAACAACTACGAAAAGACCGGTACCAAAAATATTTCTATTTAACAAGAAGAAACGACTACATACAATCTGAAATATTAGGAACTGATTCGCAACGAGAGAAAAAACTATTTCCCTAAAATGCTTATCAAAAATATCTAAAAATGTGCATAAATTTTTAAAAGGATTTTTAAAATCATTTCATTTCATTTCATTTTGAATTTTCAGCGCATATATTTTGAGTTCATTTGTGACCACAGCAAAATATAGTTGGTGCCATTATTCAACTCGCATTCATAAACTACACCAATTGACGATATTTTCATGGCAAAGTGATAAAGTTGTTGGGCCCAATGCAAACAGCGCACAACAAAAAAGAAAAAAGAACTGAAAATAATAGAAAGAAAAAAAAGAAAGAACAACTCAAAAGAGGCACTGAAATGTTAAAAGCACGAATTTTCCAATAGGCAGCACGATCACATACTTACGATTCCTTTTGGACTTAAACGTAAAGGAATTTTTATAGTTTTTCTATTTCGAAGATGTAAAAGATAGCGCCAATGGGAAAGGTGTTTCTTTAATGCGTAAGAAACGTGGGTGTATTAAAAGCAACAACAGCACACACACACACACACACATACAACCGCACACACAACCACACTCACACTTTCCAATAATCTAAGCAAATAATTTTGAAAATGTTTGCAATTATTTTCAGTTCAACAACCAGACGACAGCAGAGAACGGGAAGGGAAGAAACTTTTTGCCGTAACGTTGAGTGACTGCCAGCTTGTCTCAACTTTAGGAGGACACTGTTGCGCACCCAAATCGCAACAAGAACAAAAACGAAGAGCAACAAAAAAAAAAAAGCAAGAAAAGAAAGAAATTTAGAAGAAAAACTGTTTTTGTTTTCTTATGTGCGAACAAGATCACTTCATGACGACACCCAATGAGCGGGCTGTGGAAAATCGTGCTCATGATCATCATCAAAATACAGAAACAGCAACCAGCCAAGAAATCGTAGGAAAAAAATGAACCAACAACAATAACAACAACAACATCAACTGGTTTAAAATTTACAATCAAGTGAAAATTGGCCAATGAACCCTTAAGTTCACGCGTGCAATTTTCCAACGTTTGTAGGAATCGTAACAACAACAAAAATAACAACAACAACAACAACAATAATAACTAAGCAACGCTTGTCAAGCATCCGTGTGCCATGTGAAAATTGGTCCCTGCATTAAATTTTTCGTTGGTATCTCGTTACTGTTACCGTTGCCGGTGCTGCTGCTGCCGTTGCTGTAGTTGTTGCCTGTTGCTCTATTATCTTAAGTTAAGAAAATTATAGAAATTATTGGATGTTGCTTTGAATTTCATAGATACGCTGTATGCAACGCGTTCATCGAACGTTTAAAGTGGCCGCCTAATTTAGTGTGAAATTTAAGACTTTTGCGTTCTTTATTTTTATTTTACTTTTTTTAATTTTAATTTTATTTCCTAAGAATAGGAGCAATTTAAGCAGAGAAATAGGGAGAATATGAAATGATAAAGCAGAAATTGTATACCAGAGAACGTGTGTGTGTGTGTTTTATGGATATTCCGTTGTCATAAACTTTTAGATACCCACCGCTTCCTGATTTGATAGCAACTGGATGAACGATTGGAAGATGCCAAAGACCTTTTAAGAATTTCTATAACAGCCAAAGGAAAGCTTGTCAAACACACTCGTACGTAACAGTTCCGTGTACGCGAAAATCAAACGTCTGGCCATAAAGTGCAACAATTGTTGCACCTTAATTTCAAATAATTGCCAAGTTCTGCCTAATTATTTCATTAAATCTTTTTGATGTCAAACTAGCGTTCGTTATTAATCCGTGTATGCTAAAATCGAATGTCTGGCGATAAAATGCAAGAATTAGAAAATAAAGGGCAACAATTGTTGACCCTTAACTGCACATACTTGCTCAAGTCCTGCCTAATTATTCGATTTTACTTTTTTGATGTCAAACTAGCCTTCGTTATTAATCCGTGTATGCGAAAATCTAATATCTGGTCATAAGTGCAACAATTAGAAAATAAAGGGCAACAATTGTTGCCCCTTAACTGCACATACTTGCTCAAGTCCTGCCTAAATATTAAATTAAAACGTTTTGATATTAAACTAGCGTTCGTTATTAATCCGTGTATGCTAAAATCGAATGTCTGGCGATAAAATGCAAGAATTAGAAAATAAAGGGCAACAATTGTTGCCCCTTAACTGCACATACTTGCTCAAGTCCTGCCTAATTATTCAATTTTACCATTTTGATGTCAAACTAGCCTTCGTTATTAATCCGTGTATGCGAAAATCTAATATCTGGTCATAAGTGCAACAATTAGAAAATAAAGTGCAAAAATTGTTGCACCTTAATTGCAAATTTTTGCTCAAGCTCTGCCTAATTATTCAATTGAACCTCTTTGATGTTAAACTAACGTTCGTTATTAATCCATGTACACGAAAATCAAACGTCTGGCTAAAAAGTGTAGCAATTAAAAAATAAAGGGCAGCAATTGTTGCACCTTAATTGCAAAGTTTTGCTCAAATTCTGCCTAATTATTAAAGTGAACCATCTTTGATGTCAAACTAGCGTTCGTTATTAATCCATGTATGCGGAAATCGAATGTCTGACCATAAAATGCCACAATTAGAAAATAAAGGGCAAAAATTGTTGCACCTTAATTGCAAATATTTGCTCAAGTTCTGCCTAAATGTACCATCTTTTAATTTTAATTTAAACTAGTGTTCGTTAATAATAATTTAAAATTTTTTTTTTGCCTTGGACTAACACTCAGGGAATGGCCCCTTGATATGCGATGCGTTTTGTCATAAAATTTAAACGGAGCTGAAAGTGTTAAAGGAACACATAAGGACTGATCCTTGAAGCATTTTTAATTCCGATTATAAATTTTTTGCTACAGATACCGACGGATGAGGGTGCCGTATTCTGCTTTTTGGAACACTTGACATTTAACCCTTCACTTTCAAATTTGTAACAAAAATTATTTATAAGCCACGACTGTCATGGCCCAGACTTTTTTTTTAATTTTCATTACAAACTTCTATTTTTACTTTCTATTTTTAAAAGATTTTCGAAACACAAAAACAAACATCTAAAATGTGTTTCTAAATATGGCACCGTCGTTACCACAACAAACTTATAAATTGTATATGACATCGTTTAAATAGTCGTACACGAAGTACGAGCAGCTTAAGTGATGATCATTCTGTCAAACTTAATATGCCGTGTTTTAATTGACAATTAAATGACATGTTTTAAAGCGCCTTTGGCACCTCTAATAAACAATAACAAGACGAAAACAAACAATCTTTAACACCAACAACGACAACAACTGCGTCAACTGTAAGATTTACAACACCAAAGCCGCCAAGTGTTAGTGTTGTTGTCATACGAGACCGATTACACATCAATACAAAAGTATTCATACGTACGCACTTCAGGAAACACAGCAAAAACAAACCATAAATATAAAAAAAAAACGAGACGAACGCGTCTCTTAACTGGGGGTTCATTAAAAATGCCAAACACGCTTAAACTGTCAAATTACAATTTACGCCAACTGACGCATTTCTATAAACTGCTGCAGCAATTCATTGTGCGGCAAAGATTTCCTCCAGTGGTTGTTGGATAATTTATGTTCGACTATGTTGCATGTAGCAGGAGAGGCAGGCAGGCAGGCCAGCCAACTTGTCTGGCTTATGGTTTGGTGCAAGTGTTTGACACACGTACTCGTTCCCAACAGTTACACTTCGAACGAGGTGTCAATGTTTGTAAAAATCTGGTGCAACTCACGTTTGCTGTCACTTTAGCTGTCACTTTTGTTGACACAACATTTTGCGTTTGCCGCTTTTGTGAATTGTTTGCTTTTATATTTATTATTATTTTTATTTTTTTTTTTACTCCAGGCACTGCTTTCATTTGGTGTGATGTGTCGGTTCTTGTGCCACACTGAGTCGTGGTGGCTGGAGGATCACGCATTTGGATTTCGCAAGCGCAAGACAACGCACATTAATTATTTAGTAATAAATTTATTGTGTTTTATATGCGGCCATAAACGTTCTACTTTTTAGTCGTTTCAACATGTTGCGTTGCTTCGATTACATTCGCACTAGAGAGAATAAATTGACACAAGTCGCCAAGTGCTGGGCAAAGGGAGAGAGAGAGAGAGGGAGTGTGTGAGTTGTTGGACAGAAAAAGCCTTTCAAGACGTGAATAGATATTGAAAACTTATATGACGACAACTGTGAAAGTGTTGTAAGAACCGGTGCGTAGACAACGAGGGTTGATTTATTATTTTAACTTTTATTAGTTCTTAAGGGATAACTCGTACTGTTGAGGAGAACATGCAGAAGGTATGAGCAGAGTGAGAGAAGGAATTTTTTGCAGCCATTTTCTTCTCAACAGCAACGACGAAGGAGGGTGCTTTAATACCACAAGATTAAGCAAAAACTTGAAGCAGCGAAAAATTCGATGCAACATTTATGATCGAGTGCATAACTAAACCCGGGATCTTCGGTTTTATAGCGGAAGGGTTTTTGCTACCAGGATGATATTCTGTAACTTCGTGTCAGTACTTTGCAAGACAGTCAGATATAAGACTTAATTCACTATCCGGAGATGATATTGAGCAACAGGCGATTGGAATTTAATAGGCTGCTTATCCTGTAGGTTTCAGCAATTGTTGTTTGTTGCACAACAAACAACGATGAGGCCAGAATTCCCAGCACTAGCGAATGATAGTAGGGGTCAGCTGTCGTACCGCTCAAGGCCCGAACAAAAAGAGGAGGCCAGCTATAACAGCACAAAATGAGAAATTCAACACGAGTTAAACGGCGAATAGGAAGGATTGAAAGAGTTTATCAGCTGCAGTTACATCGTTGCCAGAGTTCACTAATAAGATACAGTTGGTTCTGTTAAGCCCAAAAGGATGGTTACTCTCGGCTACAATTATACTCATCCTGGTGCTCAGACGATTCCACCCAAAGCAAATCTTCGAAGTTGTATCATCCAGATTTTGAAGAACCATCCAGAATTTTTCACAAAAACCCAAGAGACTAGGCAGCGGTGAATCTTCCACATGTCCCAAATCACATATAAAACGTTCGCCTAATACTCTAAGTCAGCGTTCCTGCAGGGCGCTTCTCTACCAATGAAGATATTGAGATCCTTCGTCAAAGACGATCTCCGGCAGCAGCCACCACAAGGAAAAGCTCCAGCATGCATTTAATTACCGGTGCGAGATTTCTTAAATGTTGGAACTTTCATCTGAGAAGTGGGTGCCGAGAACTCATGTATTTTGGAGTACAACTCCATGTCTAAACAAGGTCAAGGCCATTCATATCTAAAGGGCGTTTTTCAAAGATATTAAGAAATTTTAAATGGGACAAAGCGGACATACATCTTCCTTTAATCCGAAGATAATCTTCCGTTATTATAATTCAAAAACGGCTTGTGGCATATGACCGCCATGACTGGCTCGAACGTAGTCTAGTCTGGAGGTCTAAATTTCGATGGCTTCCTCCAACTCATGTGGCCGTATATCGGCAGTAACACGGCAAATGTTGTCCTACAAGTGGTCAAATGTTTCGGGCTTATCGGCGTAGGTCAGACGCTTCATATTTCCTCCCAGAAAATTGTATAGCGACGTTAAATCTCTTAATCTGGGAGGGCAAGTCACGGTCCCATAGGTGAAAGGGTTATGCTGCTGCCAAACGTTTCCTTCAATAAATGAATTGTTTCTACGAGTTGAGTAAAGTGTTGCGCCATCTTGTTGATTGCTACAGCTGCTACACATCAGTGTTGTTGAATTGATGATCGAAATAGTCAGTCTTCTTGGCACTGCAGCGATCACCATTGACTGTAACTTTCTGACCAGCATCGTTTTTAAAAACATACGCACTCGTGATTCCACCAGCCCATAGGGAACACCAGTAAGATTTTTTGGATGTAACGGAGTCTCAACGTACTCTTGAGGATCGCCATCACTCCCAATACGGTGGTTTGGCTTATAAGCGAATCCGTTCTAGCAAAAGTGAACTTCATCGCTAAACAAAATTCACTAGTGAAAATCGGGATCAACGGGGATCATGTTTCGGGACCATTTAAGAATCTATCGTCTGGTAGGTGATCATGTGGCTTGAACTGTTGCATAAGTTGAATTTTGCAGGCACGCAACCCCAAATCTTCCATAAAGTGGATGGCCTCATATTTCTCTGCACATATACAATTCCTGTGCTTCGGGTCTCCCTCCACCCTACACTCCACAACACCAGAGACATATTCTGTTAATTCCTCTGATGGGCGATCATGTTGACCATAAAACGGACGAACTGAGCGCTACGTATTTCCGAAGGACTTATGACAGATGATTTTGAATATTTTGCACAAGTTGGGAGTGTTTTTTTGGCTTTTTCAGTCTATTACCGGTGAAAAGCCAGCCCAAACCAAACATAAATGACTTGACAGCTGACAAAATGTCAGCCATTTAAAAAGTGTTGCCAACTTCACACTTAATATCTCCCTTTACTTAAGAATAATAAAAAAAAATTGGCTAATGGGAGATGAAAAAATATGAAACTAAAAGAAAACAGGAGCTTAAAAGAGATTGCTACTACAGTTCTGATACAATTCTCGTATTCTCGTTTTCATAATAAAATTGGTGCATACACGAAATTAAAAAAGCACAGACGGTTGGAGAGACCGAAATTTGTTATATAATTATTCTGCGTTATTCGGCAACGTTGCAAACTTTTTATATGACTGATAGAAAGCGACTTTAAACAACACGATTTAGCAACAACTGCCCCAGGACCGTAAAGTGATCCTCGTATTCATCTGACAAGTTCCATGTCATTTGCTAGCCGTTCCTTAAAAAAGTATATAAAAAACAACAGATTAACTTCTCGAACAAGTCCCTGAAAGACGAAAAAAGTTAATACAAAACGATTCTTGTTGTTACACTAAACGTTGACGACCATAAACGTCAACACTTTCCAACCGCTAATTTATTTATTTATGTGATTTGTTTTGCTAAATAAGAACTGCTTTTTGGTATCGCGCCATCATACGAGTGTTCAAGTGGAAAATGAGAAAGTCGTCTGTCTGGCCAAAAAAGAAATCAAAAAAGAAGTTTCACTTCCTGGTGGTCTCGTATTTTATTTTATATTTCTTTTGGCTGGTATTTGCATTTCGAAGATTTTGATGGCAACAGTTGATGTCTTGAATTGATTTTAATTAGCGTGTGTGTGATACGCTTAACTATTTTCGGCCACTTGAATCATTCAGCCGCCCAGCCAAGCAGAGAGATGACAGGGAATTTTCATTAACTGCCAGCAAAGCGAAATATGACACACAGTTAAATTTGGGAGTTGTTGTTGCCGCAACATTGTAAACTTCTTTAATCTATAATCACAATTATGTTTATCAATGAGATGACTGGCAAAAGGCAAATTATTTGGTAATTTGGTAAATTTCATAGCGTGACTATTTGCAACAAGTAGCGTTACCCTTTTCCGCCATGTTAAACACATTTACATGGCCCTAAACCGTATTGGCGGCAGCCCAACAGTGATAATGTGGCGTTGCATATTGAACAGTTTAACAGTTTCGTAATAGAAAAGAAATGTGTTGCAACACTTGAAGCAAATCAAGCCAAAGAATTAATGGCAACCGAAAAACAAAAAATCCAAAATGTAAATCGAAGGGAATAAAATTAAAAGATGCTGCCACTGACAACGCTGTTGCCGATCTTATGCTGATTTGCTGGCAGCCCAGCAACTGCTACAGCCCAAATGTGAGAGCGATAGCAGTAAAGCCAACAACTACTACGCCACTACTCCTCTCTCGCATGTACAAGAGGTTGTTGTTGTTGCTGTTGTTTTTATTCCAAAGTGATCGAGCCGATAATTTTTAAGCAATTATACCAGCTATTTTGAATAGTTCAAAGGCCAGATTACTGAAACGAATTGGGAAAACGAAAAGCTTAAGAAAACAAAAATAAAAAAAACAAAAAATCTGCTGCAACAAAAGGATGATAGTAAGAAGTAACAAATTCAAGCTGCCTGCAACTATAACAACACTTTATTGTCAGATTTACACTTCACTGCGGGAAAATTGTACCACCGTACAATCGATAAGAGCCAAAAACCATGTTCGAAACCAAAAACTCCAAGCGCTCAAAAAGAAAAACACAAAAAAAAAGAAAAGCAGCAACAATAACAACTACCAAAAGTGCCAGGATAGCAAAGAGTTTGAGAGAAAGATAGCAACAGCATGATCGAACGATCATATGAATGAGTTTGGGCTAATCTGACGATCGGTAGCTTAAATACGCGAACGAGGCCTTAAAGCCAAAACTGATTTTAGCAAACGGCAAAAAAACATTGAAAAAGCATTAAAATGTTAAACTGTTTTGAGGCTGCTCGCTCGATCATTGGATGAGGGATCTATTATCTGGTCGTATTTGGTTACCTTCTCTCGCTGCTTCTATTTATTTCTTTTCTGGGCAGATCACATGATCATCGTTTGAACGTCATCGTCAGCAAGTGATCGCTTAGTTAAGGCTGCTTAAAAATAGTTTTTCCTAAATATCAAGATGTTAAATGTTTTATTTTTATTATTATTTTTTTCTCTCTTCTTTTTTTCTTTTTTTTGGGAATCTCCGCAAGTGCTGGTTTTGCCACACCACACAACCAACCAAAACGTGATGTATGGCTGCGATAGTTAAAAGCGTTTGCTGCACAACCCTTCTCTACGGCAGGAGTGCAGTTGTTGAATTCTTTATTTGCCCGATTAATGTGGCATTAGATTCATGAAACTTTGTAAGCTGTTGTTGTAGTGGAGCTCGGGTCTGTACAAGCGGTAGCTCCCACTACTAAAGTTACAGCCAACAACAGCTAACAAGACCAACTACTTGCCAACGTATTTCACGTGCAACACGTTTAATAATAATAACCAATTTTGATTTTAGAGCAGATTATAATTCCTGGTTTACTTATTTGTTGTTATTACAACAACAACAACAAACTAAAACAAATGGAAAACTGTACTCTGTTAACAATAAATACAAAGTTTGAAGCATTAAACACAATAACGACAGCAGGCTACAGACTACAACTTGTCAAAAATAGAATACATTCGAATAATTATTTTTACTAGTACAGACAACACGGCTACGGGTTGTCGTCCCCGCTGTTTTTGTGGTTGTAGCCAAATTTAACTAATTTCTATTTTGGTGAGCGACAATGAGTAAATGCAGTGTTGCCAGTTGAATATAAATAAATTCAAGTATTGTAAACTTGAAAATATATTGTTTTATTTTACAAAAAGTAAAAACAAACTATATTTCCTAGCCAATGAAATGATTTCTTGTCATATATTGTGGACTTTAAATATATTTTATTGGAATAACACTATTTAAGAGTATTAAATATATGAAAGCGGCTACACTGGCGTATGAAGAGAATTCTACTGCAAACAACAACTCATGGTTATTGATTTGGTGGTGTCGTTCTAAAAATAATTAAGTAGCTGACTACAAGGCGACGATTGTAGTCAACGACTTTTGTAGTCGGTGTTCGTGTAGCCTGCTGTCATTATTGTGTTTAATCCTTGAAGAAAAATTTCATAAAAATAATAAAATCTCTAGAGAGAAAATATTGTGGAGCACATGAGGAGGCCTTTAAAAACCCAATTTTTTTTAAATAAATATTTGATTAGAAAAAGGAAATAAATAATTGAATCTCTTTTTAACGCAGAGTCTGAAAATGATGGGAGGCCATGCGGAAAGACTATAATTTTACACACATCTGTGAACGGGTGTTTCAGAAGGTCTGTAATCAGCAGGTGCCTGTGATTACAATTAAAATCGCTGGGAGAGGTTTTGGCTTAAAGATTGATCGTGGACCAATCTCAGTGGCTAGTTGGGCTTCCGACCCACTAAACAGAGCTTTTTGCAGAAACTATCTCTATGGCAACACTGTTTTTAACAGATCAGCTGTTTGCGTGCAACATGTTGCTAATAAACATGTTCAGTTTGGTCTATAACTTAAGCACGAAACGATTAACACCATAATTATTTTTATCTTAGACCAGCACTCAGGGGATGATCCCTACATATGCGATGTCTTGCGCCAGAACTGGGAAAATAGACTATGGTAAGGAAAATAGAGGGACATGCATGTGGACGTTCAGTATAATTTTCCCCAAGTTAAACGCTGCAGGAGAGATCTCTGTAGGAAGTTTATTCTATATAAAAAACGTGCCACCAAGAAACGAATTCTCTGTGTGTTGCCTTGTGCGCTTCACTGGCAACTTGATCACAAAAGGAAGCGTCCTGTGTGAAGCTCGCGAAAACAGTCAATTTCCGGGCACAAATTGCCCGATATCACGGGATCACCTTCCGTTGTAGTATCGGTATCGGTAGAACAGTGAAACATACTCCACGTGGCGGCGATACTTCAGTGAGTCAATAGAGTTGGCTACCTGACTGCCACTGTTAAGCTGCTTCCCTCGTTACTGCACACACTCGATTATCTTCAAAATAGATTTGGAAGCACCCTCATCATGTACTAAAGAGCGCATTACAGCACTGTCGCTGATATTGTAGCGAAGTAGAAAAGCTGCAATAAATTCTCTGTCTTCTCATCTTTTGTCGTCCGTCCACTCAACACTGTCCCGCTCTTTCATAGTTCCAGTATAATTCTATGGTTCGTTCTATCAGTAGAGTTCATATCTTGAGTACCGGTCCAGAAAATTTCTCAGGTCCCTGGCGCTATACAAAATTATCAGGTGTTTTACAGATCGGACTCCTTTTTTGAGAGTTTGTAAGCAACACTGGAGTGCCAACAGTTCCCTTCAACATTTTAATTTAAATTTTGGTTCCAATTCAATAACGAAATAAGTTTCAAAACTATTTTTTTTTCTCAACAAACCGATCGTTTGTTAAAACACTCTTTTCAAAATATTTATTTTGATTTTTGTTTTGTTTTTTTTTTTTTTGCCTCCGCGATCACTATCGTAACAGTCATTTAGCTCAAGCCTTAACATGCCATCATAGCCCAGCAACATGATGCATGTTGCAGTTAAGCTGACTGCCGCAAACGTATTCGATGTTTTGCCCTTTTTAATTCGTTGGAAGCTGTTCTTGATTTAAGCGCACTTGACTTTTCCAGTTGACCTTTCAAAACTTTTGCAAGATATTTAACTTGTCTTTAAAAGTTTGGGCATGTTTTTTTTCGATTCATTTTTTTTTTTTGCCAAAATATTTTAACGTTTTACTAACTGCTGGCAAACTCCAAATGAAAACAGTGCCCGGGGTTTGAAGGAAGGAAGGAGGGCTGGCTTGGCTGGCTGGTTGGTGCATTCAGTGCAGTTGTTGCTTTGCTTTTGTGGCCAACAGCAATCGATCTTCAACTATGGATTTCATTTGTTACTACTGTTTTGCCTGCTCCCAGTGAGTTTTTATTTTATTTTTTTATTTTTGTTTTTTCATTTGATGCTGCCTAAGAATTTTCAAGTTTGATTTTGTTTTACATGGAATTTGTACTGATTGCTTCTAGTCATGCCCGATTTGTTGCGGTTTTGGCTTGTTGTTTTAAGGGGTCTTTCTGTCTGTCGGTCTGTCTCTCTTGTTGCTGTGTTTTTTGTTGTACGCCGATTTGCTATTTTCGATTAGAAAATAAAATATTTCTTGGGAAGCGTACAGAGGCTGCATTTCTTTTCTTGCAAGAAATTAATTTTAATTGTTTTAATTCCCTTATTTTATTTTATCTCTCAGGAACTAATTTTTTTTTCCTCCAGTTGCAGTTAAGAATTATTAAACGGTACTAAACTTTTATCCCCTTAAGAATATTTATGCCTGTCATGTCTCAACTCTTGCGTCCATTAAAATATTTAATTGTATTTAAAGGGCGTAACAAATTCTTTACTTGTATCGGTTGCCATTGAACGCATAAAATAAAAAAACTTCCTGCAACTTTATTGTGCGAGAAACCTTTCAAAAATTCCCTTAACGTGTTTGTAATCGTAACTGACCTCTCACAAGCCATTTTGAGTTGTTTCTGAGCCCCCTTTTTTGAAGCACAAAACGCGTTACCACAATCAATCAGCTTGACTTATATATTTCACTTGTTGTGTTTATTTTTGTTGTTTAAAATAACAAACAAAAAAACAAAAAAAAACAAGTAATATTTCACGCTTCATGCTTTCAAACTTGAAAAGTGTGTCCTCTCTTTTGCAAAAGACCAACGAACAAAATACTAGAGACAACCATCTGAAATAAATGCCCTGGCGAAAGGGATCACACAAATATTTATTAGCATTTTTATTTTAAATATTTCATTGTTTCTTTAATGTCTGCTTTTATTTTTATCTTTTGTCTTTCTTTCTTTTTTTCAAGTGTTATTTTGTGTAGCCTTTTAATTGCGATGGTGGTGGCAGCCAGCAAAAGGCTTTTAATTTGGCCAATAATGTTAAAGTTTATAAAAAGATACATTAAAAGGGAGGGCATGATGTGCCGAGAGCAAAAGGGTTTTTCGATAAAGAGTTAATTGAAATAAAGAAATTAATAAGAATTTAAATTTCTTTTGATTTGAAAAATCGGTCCTGAATTATTTATAAAAATATAATTTTATATTTTATTTTATTATTATTTTTATTTATAAGACTTTTATTTTTTCGACCATCACTCAGGGTATGAGCTCCACTGCTACAATTTATAGTAACGGAACTACGAAATAGGAAAAATAGCGTTGAGAGAACAGCTGCAGAGTGATAAGAAAATGGGGAATTTCTTGCAGCCATTTTATTTCCTAATTCGCCGGAGAGTTTTCGCTGCATTATGGACCATAGTGCGCTCGATCGCTGTCAGTTAAGGGCGGGGCACATAGAATCCGTCATACGTTGTGCGTCGCCTTTTTCAACTGACAGCTAAATTGAAATACACGTTCTCTTATGAGGTTGATCACTTACAATACTTCTCCGTCAACGCAAAGTACAAAGTTGGACAACTTTTAAGTTTTGACTTACGCTGAGTACTTTGACAACCTCTCTCTCACTCTCTCTATTTTTTTTAAACATATATGTATGAAAACAACTGATTTTCAATACGTTAACAAAGTACTCATTGTGCCAACCTTATCCGTCAATGCGTTGATGTCAGTTGAAAAAGTCGACGCACAACGTATGACGGATTCTATGTGCCCCCGCCTTTAATCTTCAGTGACTTCAGTACTTTGCCTTAATCGTTGAAATTGGCCCACAAAAACTTAAACTCAGGATGGTGTTGGCTTAAGAAGTGATCACAAGACTACGAAGCCTAAGATCCCGAGTCCGACTTCGCAGTCAGTCATCAATACGAGGTCAAATTTTTCTCAATGTCGAAGGGGCATAAAAATTACCCACAGCGATTAACACCGTCATGTACTAAAAGACCAAAATACAGCAGCCTCATTCATCGGTACCGGTAGCAAAAAAAAATTCACCCGCGAAATAAAAAGTAACAGTTCTCGATCTTCTCATTTGTCCTCTCAACACTATTTCCTTCCTTCTTGGTCTGCATTGCATATGTAGTGATCATTCCTTGAACTCTAGTCCAAGAGAAAAAAAAACATGGCCGCCTATACAGCGGCATTGAATCCGGGATCTTCTGCTTCGTAGTTTAACAGCATATTAAAAATTACCTGCACGCTTAAACATGCAACCGCAAAATAAAAGCAACGTACTGTCATTTAAAACTGTTTATGAGAATAATTTTTAAATATTTTGGCACAAACTAATTTCACAGTTTCAGCCATTTAACGTGTTCAGTTTGCAAGTCAATCATAAAAACTAAAACGATCCTCTTTTTTGTTTTTGGCTTAAAAGTATTTCCATAAAATTTAGTGTTAAAAGTGAAATTAACAGCCACTTCAACACTTGAAATTTTAAGAGCGACACTCTGAGTAGGAAAAAAATGTTTTTAAGTGGCACAAACTCTCCCAAGAAGATCGAGAAGAAGAACGATGTTCTTCCTGCACACCCTAAACCATCAGCTGTTGATGTTGATTTCAAAATTACTCAATTTTGAGCGATAAAAAAAAGAATTAAAAAAAATATTTGTGAAAAGAGAAAAGGCAGGGCTAAAATTTAAGACTTAAAATCGATAATTCCCAAAAAATTCTAGTTCAACTATAAAACTCACGAGGGTCTGCGCAAAAAAAAAACACTAAAGTTGTCAACACTTTAAATAATTTTTTTTAAATCAAACTTTTTTTTAGCTGTTGTTTTTGTTGTTTTTTTTCTTACAGCAACAATTAGAGCTGAAAAAAAGCCAGCCAATAATAAAGAATAAAGAAGTAAGAAAATGAAAAGGAGACGCGATCAATGAAATCTTTTTAGTGTATTTTTTTCTGTTTTTGTTATTGTATTTTTTCATACTTTCTTTAAATGGAAATTTAATTTTTAGAATATTTTTAGCTATTCTAAAAAATGTGGGGTAAAAATTCCCTGATGATCTGCATTAAAATGAGCATCGGAAGCAGCTGAGACCTTCCCATCGATCACTTTGAATTTAAAAAAAAATTTTTGAAACACCGTCCGATTTGGCCAAAAGCAACACTGTAATCTTAGCGATCATATTTGCTAGATTTTTACCCCTGGCGAATTTTTCATATCCCCCGGATCGAAGAGACCGTTGAAAAGATGAGAAAACTGATTTTGCAGAGATTGAGAAGATAAGACCCGAGTTGTTGCAAGAACTCAAGGAGATAATAAGAAACGCAGGTCAGGACAAATTCTAGAATATAAAAATATAAAAACTCTGGCACAAAAGCATTATAACTGAGGGTTTCTATTAATTTGACAAAATAGGGACAAAATAGAAATAAAATATATAATAAATAAAAAATAATTTTTTTTTAAATATATTAACATTAACCATATTTATTGAGCAGACCTCGTACATCAGCTAGGACTACAATATACAAATACATAATTTTCAAAGAATATATGCTATAAATTCAATACCTATTCTAAGAAAATATCAGTGATACAACAAATTTAAAAAAATTGCAATATAAAAAAATTATTTTTATAAAAAGAGATTTATCGCAAAATTTCTAAATTAAAGAAATAATCTTAACAAAAAATATATTCATAATGCCACTTCAAGGCTCAACATCTTATAAAACAAACAAAAAATACTGTTATACAGCAAAAGCCACATCTTTTGAAAACACCCTGTACTTCGGCTTTAATAAGCAGCAACACACCGTCCAGTTATTCATGGCAAATGAAACAAACGGATAATTTCAGGTAATAAATGCTGATGATATGGAACCGACAACTGACTACATGACGATTGTAGGCAGTTCCACATTTTGTTTAATTAAACATTCAATTACACATTCGCTGCAGCACACCGGCCTTCATGCGGTTGCTCAACGTGGAGGGAGGGCGAATGTAAAATTACAAAATAACAAATAATTGTTTTATCTTTTTACAGCTTTTCCTCATACTTTTCAAATAAAGATCACTGTTTTTTTTCTCTTTACTTTTCTTTAAATGAAATGTTGGTGTCTGATGAATCGCCGTTTGCATGTAGAAGTTTATTTTGCCTTTCGTTTTTTCTTTTCGTGTAGCAGCGTGTGCTTTAGCTCAATCGGGATTTCGTTAACGATGGTTAACCTCTGCTCAGTTGAATGTGTGCGGGTGTTATTTAACCACTTATAACTGCCATAACGGCGGCATAAATCGCTCACGATCAATGAGCGGTTTTAGTTTGGCTGGAGAAGAATTGAAAGATTTATAATCAAATCGTAATACGAGTTCTTACGATTTTGATTGAAGGATTTGTGTGAAGAGGGAGGGTGGGGATGTTGAAAAACAGTTACACAAGACTACGATGTCTTAGATCCCGAGTTCGATCATGAATATGATATCTAATTTTTCTGATCTGCTTTAGCGCTGGATGGTTTTAATTATTGTCGGCTTGTCTCAATGACGCAGAGGCATAGCCCTGGTCGCCGACAATTAACATCGTGTATTTAAGTGCTCAAAAGCGTTTTTTTTGCGTTACTTGTTGGTCAGCCTGATCGATTGACACTATCATGTACTAAATAACGGAATACAGCGGCCTTATTTTTAGCTGAAACTGTAGCCAAAAATTTATCGTTAAAGAGAGAAATAAAAAACGGATTCAACAAGTTCTCTATCTTCTCATCTTTCTTCATCTGTCCTCTCCTGATTGCTCGTAAAAAATATGTGGAAGAAGATTGACCCTAAAGGACATCCCTATAACTTTGCATTAAAATTAACCGCAAGGCCGTCGTATCCTGCTGTTGGTGCTATTCCCTGTTTTTGAGCTCTTCGATCTACAACGCGATTATTTTAACTTTCAAATCAGCCGATCCCCATGTGACAAGCGGTGAGTGATATGGTTTCCAATTACTTTAAAAGAATCGAGAACAATAACTGATCAGATATATTTTTATTTCGGAATTTAAAGAAATGATCACTTTTTTCTCATTTTTTCGTTCACGCTATCCCGCGAACGGATTTTTAGCCGGTTTGCTGTGAACGACGTAATTTTTATGGTATCGAAATTTTTATGGTATCGAAATTTAAAAAAACATTATAAATTGCTTTTTTTATTAGACATTAAACACAATAACGGCAGCAGACTACAGACTACAAAATGTCAAAAATAGAATACATTCGAATAATTATTTTTACTAGTACAGACAACACGGCTACTGGTTGTTGTCCATGCTGTTTTTGTGGTTCTAGCCAAAATTAAACTAATTTCTATTTTGGTGAGCGACAATGAGTAGATGCAATGTTGCCAGTATAACATAAATAAATTCAATTATTGTAAACTTGAAAATATATTTTTTATTATACAAAAAGAAACAACGAACTATATTTCCAAGCTAATGAAATTATTTCTTGTCATATATTATGGACTTTAAATATATTTTATTGGAATAACACTCTTTAAGAGTATTAAATATATGAAAGCGGCTACACTGGCGTTTCAAGAGAATTCTACTACAAACAACAACACACGGTATTTGATTTGTGGTGCCGTCTTAAATACAAATAAGAAGCTGACTACGAGGCGACGATTGTAGCCAACGGCTTTTGTAGTCCGTGTGCGTGTAGCCTGCTGCCGTTATTGTGTTTAATGCTTTATTCTTCCAGATGTTTTAGAATCGGTTTAAGATCACAAGAAATTTAAGTTGAATAGAACTCTTTTGAACGTTATCAGTTTGTTTCGATTCGTTAAAGCCGAAAAGGCGGGAAAGAACTTTAAAATGTGGAGATCCGGGGGCGAATTATCGGATTCGTTATCGATCGAAATTTTGATACAAATTTAGCACAAATTTCTTTCGATATCGAAAGCGGCAATTTGAGCCGTGTTGAAAACTCTATTATTTCCAACCGGGGAAAACCAATAACTTCCCGATTAATTTTTTATTTTTTTATTTTTCTAACGGGAAGTTAAAAAACAGTGATTTTTTTTTGAGCCAGAAAAATTTTTAGAAGTCCCGCAAAATTTTTCAAAGAAGGTCTAGAAGAAGTGAATGAAGGTGAAAGCTCTGGAAGCTGCAGCACATCAACAACCGATGAATTTTGAGAAAGTGAAAATAAAATGTTATTGAGGGCCACTCAATATTATTATTATTATTTTATTTTTTATTTTTATGTTGGGCATGAAGCCTGTTCAAGTTTATTCCAAAATGTCTGAGTTCTCGCTAAAAATTATGGTCAAACAATAAAAAACATCATCCTTTTAAGTTTTTACTGTATTTTGAATTGAACAGACTTGATTTTGTAATGAAATAAAAAATAAAAACCAAACCACTGGGAGAGCTCCAGGACATGCCAAAAAGTGTATAGCAGCTCTGCTGTAAGGATTGAAAAAGAAATGCTGACACGAGGATATTAAATTAGAAGATACTGATTATTATTAAAACTTGTTAGGAGAAATCAAAATTAATTTCATATTTTGAACAGACTTCGTGCACATGCTGTATTTATAAATACTTTAACATAATTTCGAGATAGTCTGCATTTTAATATATTTAAAAATTTATTTCAAAATAGAAATATTTTTTTTTTTATTTTTATTCGTTTTAAATTATTATTATTTTTTTTTTGCTTTCAATTTTAAAATTTAGAGATTTTTTTCTGTTTGTTTGGATAATTTCAGCTTAAATTTATTTTTAGCATTAAAGTCGGAGTGCAATGATTGTTTTAACAGTCTCGTAGTTGGCATCTTCTTTTGTTATTTACTTATTTTTTTATTTTACTTTGTTTATTTCTTAAAATTCTATTATTTTTTTAAAGCAGCTTTTTGTATTATTTTGCTGACAAACTAAAACCCAAATTAATAATTGAATAATTGTGCAGGGGACAACAATGAAATTCGAAGTGCGCTACACAATAAAGAAAGATTTTGGATTTATGACAATAAAATTGAATTTAAGAAAGTCTTAAAGGAAATACAGCTCTGACAGATCCAAAGATTTAATTGGAACAAGTCTCAGGAACCCATAGAAAAGCTGGCATTTAGGGTTTCCGCTAATAAGCTGGCACTCGTACTGCCAACGTTGCACAACTGCTCTGAAAGTGTTGCAGTAGCGCCTGCATTTAATAACAAACAAATAATAGATTTTTTTTCCTTTCGTTTTAACCGCTTATCCAACTGCTATTTTACTGCGGCGTGTTGTTGGAAAATTATTAGTTTTTTGCATTACGGGCCATAAAGAAGGTGGCATAAATTTTTTGGTGGCAGCCTGTGGTTAGCCAGGCAATTGATTATTCTTTTCCTGGCATTTAGTTCGTTATTTTTATTTTTTTTATTTTTTTCTCTCCCTCTCAATTTCTTGTATTTTCAAGTCTTATTTGAACGGTTTAATGATGGCGATGACGTTGGCGCTCGAGCACTGGTGGTTTAAATAGTTTATGGAAATCCAAGAAGGTGTTAAAGTATGTTGTTATTCACTTTTTGCCAGCCAATTTCGGCTGTTGAAGTTTATGAGACATTATGATTTCTGGCTGAAATCGTGTTGCACGAATTATCATTTATTAAGTTGAGGAGGGTGTTTGATTTAATTTCCAGAGTTGGTTTTTTCGCTTTTCAATAAATTTTATTTTATTTTTTTTTTTTTCTTTATATCTTTTCCTTTATTTTATTCAATTTTCCTATTTTATGTGAATAATTTGTTGGCCGTTTGATTTGGGTGAATTGTGGCAGTTTGGTGACCCATAAACTATATAAAACTAATGGAATTTTGTTGGCTATTTTGTATAGATTTTCGAGTTGCTTTTGAGGTGCCATGGTGTTTGGTGAATGTAAAAGTCTATTTGAAATTTATTGGAAATCGTTTTAGTAAAAAACAAATGTGCGACAGCTCACAGTGTACAACTGAAAATGGCTAAATACGTTATGCGGCACAAGAGCGTTAACAGTTTATTTCAATTTATTTGCTCGTTTTTTATTTTAATTTTTTTAAAAGCTGCTCATTCTTATTATTTAATGCCGCTGGATTAGTTTTACTGGCGTCATTTGAGCGAACGGGCCTACGTAAACAAACCAGAAACAACTGCCGCTCTGAGAGATCGAATTCGCTGCTATTTTTACGACATAAGTGAAACTTTGTTACAAAATGTTGTTCAAAATTTAATGAAAAGAAGGCCTGTCTGCCTACGTGCTGGGCCCAACATTATATTCTATTATTAATTCCCTTATTTCCATTTTACATTGAAATTAAAAAAGCCAACTTTGCCAAAAGGAGTTAA
Source organism: Linnaemya vulpina (assembly GCA_963675445.1). NCBI lineage: Eukaryota > Metazoa > Arthropoda > Insecta > Diptera > Tachinidae > Linnaemya > Linnaemya vulpina. Next base: position 8,048,257 of record OY776280.1, on the reverse strand, counting down.
TTTTTAAATTTTAATTTACTTCCTAACCTCAAATTTGTACGATCTTTACTCGTATCACTTTCCTCTTCTCTAATTCGTTACGTTAAAACGTAAACACAACTTGCAGCAGAACAGGGAAACCTCAAGATATAAGATTCACGAGTGCTCTCATAAAATGAAGTGAAATAAAAAAGAAAACAAATCAATGGTTAATTAATGTAACATTCCCTACTAAAAATTCCATCTACTTTAAAACAAACACCTTCAAATTGCCTCTTTAAAAATAAAAAAATTAAGATGTGAAAATATTTTACATGTTTTCCACAAAAAAAGTGCTCAAACTTCCTACTCTTTATTTACAAATTAAACAATAAACGTATTCCCAACACGTATTGAAAGAACATTCTTTGCCACTATTTATCTGAAATTACAATAACAACAACCTACACTTTAACTCTATTTCTCACACATCAAGTCACAGTCCTCAACAAAAAAAAACACATTTTTGCAACATAAAAAAACACGAACAACAAAATTTAATTCCTATTCGGAACCAAAAATCTCTTTGAGTTACAATTTAAAAAAACAGTAACATTCTCTTCCAAAGAAAGAAATAAAAAGCAATCAAAGACATCAAATGCAAAACATTCACAACAACAATAAATAAAAACATTGTCTTTGCAATACACAATCAAACAGAATCATCTCTTAAGAATTTTAATAACTACTGGATAATGACAAGACAACCATCACCCACCCCACTACAAACTGAGTTGCGAACAACAATTCGGTTTATGTATTTCAAACTTTGAAGAACATGATGAAGCGCAATCAAGCAAGTGCTACCTCAACCCATGAGTCCCAATATTCAACACATAAACTCATACATACATACTTCCACCAAATGGGAAAGGCCACATGACCCGCCACTGTAGGCCTTATTGAAGGCCTACTTAAGCAATTGTCTTTGAATATTCCATACAAATTATTGGACGCACAGGAATAAATAATATATTTATTTATGAGTAAAATATTTATAAAACTAATATATCTATAGAGATATTAACCCTGGAAGGTTACTGTTTATCGAATCGACGAAGCTTATTAACCCTTTTATTTTGCTCAAATTCGTATAGAATTTTAAGAGAGAAAAACGTATTTATGCTACATTTTATTTTACTTTTTTGTTGTAATTTTTTTGTATAAAATATTTAACTAAATATATTTTTGTTAATTTTTAACTTTAAGATTGTTCCGCTAAAATTATTTTTAAAGGTTGTTCGACGATTCAACGAAGAGTAACTTTAATGTACAAATATGAGTAGCAACCATTTAGGGTTAAAGAACACTTATTAGGAAAATGTTATGTAACACAATGAGGGCCATTATTACAACTTCGTTATAGTTCAAAGTAGGATTTTGTCGGACCCATAAAAAATTTCCCTTCATTACAATTTTGTTTATATTTAAATTCAGGGACCGGTTGAAGACAGTTGGAACTTCTCTGCTAAGTGAAAGAAATTTTATAATAAGCACTAACTTTTTATACGTCCTATAAAATCCTACTTGTAATTAATGTCGTATGTATGACACTAAATATATTAATTTTTATGGATTTTTTTATTTCATTACCTGTCCCACGATTTCACTCCATATCGTTCCGTCGACATAAATACATTTAAAATAAATACAAATTCTATAATTTAGTTTCCATTTCAATGTATTTTGTCGACAAAACGATAATTTTTTCTTTTTAATTTTTTATAGATATAAAAATTTTTATTATATTATTTTATTAATAGGAAATAAGTAATAAGGGCTTAACACTCAGGCCTTCTAAAAGTAAATTGGGAGAAAATAGGGAGAATAGAAACCCTTCTCTGTAATAACAACGTGTTTAAAAGAGATACGAGTATGGAAAGGAACGGTAAGCCCGTGTATATTCAAAACAAGTGGCACAGAGGCCCTGTAGAAGGCCTTCTTTACTCCTTATTTCGCGCTCACAGCATATGAGTGCAAGTTAGTTTCCACATCCATACATACACGCGTGTGTGTATGTTTATACAACCACTTGATATTTGCATACACAACCGTTTACCAAATTTACTCTACTCTTGCCCTTTTCCCTTCTATTCAAATAACAAAAATTAACCGCATATTCTGATGGAATTTGTTTTTGGAATGTCGTCTCGTATTTGAATAAATTTATATACTTATTTATGTATGTATGTATGTGTATGTATATAAAAATTTATAGAAATAAAAATTCTTTCTAACCTTGAACTTAAATATTTGACATTGTGAAAAAGCTGTGCTGCAAGAGAGCTGCTCACAGTGTGTAGCGGTTGCATGTGCTTCATACTTACTTATGTATGTGTATGTATGTATGTATGTGCATATGAATGTATGTATGCTTGTGCATAGGTACATACACATATGGATACATATGTACATACATGGTATGTATTTAAGCCTAATTTTATTACATGTATTTTATTTCATGTATACATACATACATCCACACAAACAAATTTAAAACGCAAATGCTCTGCTACAAATATGTACATACATACATACATATATTTATGCATATGTTATAAGAAAGACTAGTTTATGAACATATGTATGTATGAACATATATATTTATGTACTATATATATATATATATATATATATATATATATATATATATGTATATACATATATATATATATATATATATATATATATATATGTATATACATATATATATATATATATATATATATATATAAACATATATATATATATATATATATATATATATATACATATATATATACATATATATATATATATATATATATATATATATATATGTATGTATGTATATATGTATGTATATGTGTATGTATATATACATACATACATATATAAGAATATATGTGCATACATATATGTATATACACATACTTTTACATACATACATACATACGTACATATATGTTCGTTGGTGCATATTATATATTAAATTGTTTAAATAATTTTATTTATGAAAATTTATGGTGGACTTACCTCGTATAACCATTTAAAGTATGTATGTATGTATTTAAATTTTTGTGCAACCATTTCTTAAACACTTTAGTTTTTTCATATGTTCTATGAGAGTAAATATGTATGTATATACACATATACATACACACAAGTTCATGAACATAAAACTTTTTTTATTAATTTATTAACACACTTTTCACTTCACTTAAAGACAACACTCACGCACCGGATGATAAATCAAACTGAAATAACAAAAGGGAATTGCATGAAAGAAAAGCATAAACGGAGTGGAATTATTTGCAGTGCCGTTACTTGATTGAGTTTGTAAAAAACAAAAGAGCAACAGATATTTAGAAAAGTTATTATATAACAATTAAGGAAAGTAAATGTGTGACAATCTGTCCGAATGTTATAATGAGTTAAATCTTGTGTGTGCCTGAGTGTAGTACGTGTGTGTGTGTTACATGTGTGTGCAGGTTTATATGAAATTATCTACGTTTATAAGTTAAATATCTTCGGAACCGTTGGTCCGATTTGCAAAATTCTTTCAGCAATTTAGAGAATGAAGCCTCCCAATTTAAATAGGATATGTGCTGTACCGCTTGTGTCCTTAAAAAACAGTGGAGGGTCGAGGAATTCATCATACCCAAATATATATGTATATGTATGTACATACAAGGTGAAGCAAAATTAAGCATCCAATTTTGATTTTGAATAACTTTTTTAATCACAAAAAGATTTATTATAAAAAAATTTCGGCGTTTTCAGAAAACGCTCAGTTGCGATTTGCTTTCTTCATGTGGTTGGGGTTTTGAAAACGTAGCGTTTGTAGAAACATGAGCGATGATATATAAATAAATATTGAAAATAAAAGTCAATGAGATTGTTTGAGCATTTATGCAGTTTTTAGGCGCATTTCTCTGGGGCTAATGCAGATTATGAGAGGAGCCAATTACCCAAATGCTCTCAGAAATCTCAGAAAGAAGAGCAATAGATTTTTCAAATGTCTAGTCAAATAATTTAGCAGATCGACGGCCTTATTCATAAGAAATATTTTACGGTTATAAATTACTTACATATTTGAAAAATATGTTAAAGGCAATTTTTTATTAAATTAAAATTATTTGTAAAACTTTAAACAAGAATGAATTGCAATAAGAGTTTAACAAGAATGATGTTTAATTACAAGAATGATATTTAATTAAGCGATTTCTTAAATTAAACGGCGTATTCTTATTCAATTTCTGCTATCAGGCTTTTAATTAAACAGTGTACACTGATTCGAATTCGAATAACAGCCATATCACAGGGTTGAGTTTCGTTCGGTAAAGGCATTGATTCTGTACTTTTGTTTTTCAGAAACGAAACGAAGCCATCTGACAAGCGATAATATACAAAAATATGCAAGAGTACTGATGATGGCAGTGTAGCGGCTTTCGAAAACAGTTGGGATTCTACTTTATCATGACTTTTTGTATTGAAAACACTTCTCAAACAATTAGCCCATCAAAATTAAATTGAAAAACTAAATGATTTTACGCTATGATATAATTTTTAATATCGTAAGCGAGTTTAGCTAATGAAATTTAAAAAGCTTAATTGCGAAAAATTTATTTACTTTAATTTTCTCTAAGGAATGAAAATAAGGGATCTATTCCGGCTCTTAATGAAATGGGATTATGTGGCACGTCTGTGTATTTTACAAAGTAGAAGTGTTAAAAAATCTTTGGCATATAAAAATGTATGTGTATCAATAATTTTTGACAGCACTGTAGTCAATATTGTAACTACTTTAGCCAATATAAAACAAATGCGATTTAATTTTAATTGTATCAGGATAAAATTCTCAAGACTTTCTTCACATATTTGGGAATCAAAGATTCATAATGAATTTCTCACCGTTATAGCAAAAAAAAATATATATAAATAAATTTGATAATAGAAAAAAGGAGTTAAATAATATATGATGAAAATGGAAATTTCGCAACTCACCCATATTTTCTCAGAATGGCAAAGGTGTACATGCACACATACGCATGCAAACAGCATATATATCTGTGTGTTGCCAGCAATCTTTGGTGTAACATTAACAATAAATTAATGCTGACCATATCTGTTTGGAGGCAACATCCACCCAACATGAAACAAAAACACATCAAGCCCCACAAATAAGCCACCACCATCAAAGAGATTTAGGAGACATTTTAGCCAACTGATGAATATCCTGTAAAGCAAAACGAAAAACAAACAAAAAAACATTAGCCGCATTACAATACAACATATAAAGCGAACTAAGCATAATGATGAAATGCTTGATTTAACATGCAACAACATGCAAATTACCACACAGAACAACCAAAATCTTGTAAGATTGTCCGTGTGGCAAGAAGAACCAGCCAACAAACAAAAATGCGTGCCAACATTACAATTGTATACAAATTTTTCTTGATTTTAAATTTATTTATAAAATAATAAAAATCAAAGAGCAAAAAGAAGAAGCATCAGCAGCAACTTGGAAAACAAAGACATGCTAAATTGTCAAATAAACAGCAGCAGCAGCAGCAGCCAGAATTAAAACAACAACATTGAAGAAAATACGCTCAAGTCAATTGGTTTCATGTGACACCCTTCTTTGCAAGCGACTAGTCAGTATCAGGGTCAGGTAAATATTTCAGGGGGTCATTTTTAATGATACCATTTTTTGTTGCACGATTCAGTAATTTGGAGAGGAACCAGGCTGTCACTGGCTTCACGCTTTATTCTCTAGAACAATTTTCTTCACTCGTCTCAACACTGTAATTGGATATACTCTTTGTTACTAACTTTTTGAAAATTATATTTTTGTTACTATTTTAATTAAATCGTTTTGTTTAATAAAAAAACTTTAAGTCTTATATTTAAATCTCCAAACGGGAATATATTAATATTATTCGATTAATCGAATAATAGTAAATTATTCGTTTAACGAAAGAATAGTAATTTATTCGATTAATCGTGTTATGTTGAATTCTTCGATTAATCGATTGATATTATATAATTCGATTCATGGAATAATATTCAATTACTCGACTAATCGAATAATATTGAATCTTCGATTCATGGAATAATTTTTAATTATTCGGCTAATCGAATACTATTGAATTACTCGAATCAAGGAACAATATTCAACTATTGGATTCATAGAAGTACATTAAATTACTCGATATATTAAATTATTCGATTAATTTATCGATTCATGGAATAATTTTTTATTATTCGAATAATCGAATTATATTGAATTATTCGATTCATAGAATAATATTGAATTACTTGACTATTCGAACAACATTGAATTATTCGATTCATGCAATAACATAAAATTATTCGAACAATTGAATAATATAAAATTATTTGATTAATCGAATAATATTATATTACTCGATTCCCTGAATAATATTGAATTATTCGGTTCATGGATTATTTTAAATTATTCGACTAGTCGAATCATATTGAAGTATTGGATGCATGGAACAATATTTAATTATTCGAATAATCGAATAATATCAATTTATTCGATTTTAAATAATTCAATCATTCGAATAACATTGAATTATTCGATTCATGGGATAATATTCCATGATTCGACTTATCGAATAATATTGAATTATTCAATTTATAAAATAATTTTCAATTATTCGACTAATCGATTAATATTAAACTATTCGATTCATGGAATAATATTATATTATTCGAATCAGAGAACAATTTTCAACTATTCGATTCATCGAAATATATTAACTTATACGATTAATCGAAATATATTAAATTTTTCGATTAATTAATCTTGTTTTACAATATTGAATACCCTAGCTTTTATAAAAAATTTAATTAAAAAAACACTTGATTACATCTGTTATGGCACACTTTTATTCCAGATTTCATAATTAATTTCCTGGCCTTAGAATATAAATAAACCATCGATACTTGCTGTAGGGTATTCAATTTAAATATCAGCACAATGTGGTAAAAACAAAAACAACAACAACAACAAATAGGAAGTATTAAAGTCATAAACTAAAGAGGGGTTTTGTTTACAAATTAAATTCACCCAAAACCCAAAAGACATCTTCATTCGTGGCGTATTTTTTTATTTATTTTTTTTTTCGTAGTTTATTGTGGGATTTATTCATAAAATATTGAAGAGAAACAAACGCGAGTACAGGAAAACGAAGACAATCGTCCGTGTGCACACTTTGTGGCTGCTGTTCTTTAGCATATAATGATGTATGTCCTACATGAACTTTTACATACGAATACGAGGGCCTACAACGATATGCAAAATAGTATTCAACTGAGATTTTTATTTTATTATTTAAAAAAAAAAAAAATAGATGTAAACAGTGGAATAAATGCGTCACGTATAAAAAGTTAGAAAATCTATTGGGTTTCAAATAAATTTGGAGACATAAAGTAGTCATGGAGGCAAGTGTTTTGAATAATTAGAAAAAATATATGTCCGAGGGTCAGGTGTATCTCTTAGGGAGGCATTATTATGCTGTCATATTTATAATTAAGTACGGATCCGAACCCGGAATACCAGGCTTCGTAGCCTCAGTGTTTACTGCTTCAGCTGAATTGTTTTATATTTTCCCATTTCAGATATAATGGGACATTCCAAGTAGTTCCCCGAAATTTTTTTTAAATTGTGGAAGTAGTTCTGGAATGAACTTCAATCTTGAGAGTAGAGAAAATTCAACAATTTCGGGGTGGACTTTGCTGTACTAAAAATTATATATCATGAACCAACCGACTTGATTTTTTTATGAAGGTATAAAAGATTGAGTTGACAACACTGTTTTCAACTGACAGCCATTTAATCAGCTGATTTATTTCCAGTTTGTTTTGGCATTTAATCATGAATAGACTGTCCCGTTGTTATGTTAATCAGCTTGCAAAGTGTTCCCCTACTTGATTTTATAATTCCTTTGGACTTCCCGCTGTTTAGGTTACCCCAGAGAATTTCGGTCACTCTACCGACTGTATAGTTCTAACCTATATCCCAGTATGTCGAGGCGTTTTTTTGAATAATTAAAATTTCGTGGCATTTTGTCTGCTGTTAATTATTAATGATACCGTCTGTACCAGCTTATCCGACCCCTTCGTTTCCCGGCATATCCTGATGTCCTGGTATCCAGGTTAACTCGATATTTTCACAATACCCGCGTGAGTTAAAATCGAATGTATCATGCAGCCCATAAAATTTAAAAATTTTCGTCATATTTTTAACAGGCCCCGCCTTGGCGAAATAGTTTCGCTAAGTTTCCAAGTAGTGATTTTTAGTCCACATTATTTTTCTATCCAACTAAATTTAATTCAAAAATACCCATAATTGCAGACATTAAACTGTGTTAGCCCCCGAGGAACTGCGTCATTATTGGCCTCATTGTAGTAGTCCATAGGCCAGTGTCCCGACCCCTTCGTTTCCCTGTCCTGGAATCCATCTTAAGTCGATATTTTCACAATAACTGCATGAGCCAAAATCGAATGTTCTACGCAGCCCTTAAAATTTTAACTTTACATCATATTTTAAACAGACCCCGCCTTGGCGAAATGGTTTCGCTAAGTGATTTTTAGGCCAGATTATTTTTTGTCCAACTTAGTTTATTTAAAAAACGCCCATAATTTTAGACATTAAACTGTGTTAGCCCCCGAGGAACTGGGTCATTATTGGCCTCATTATGGTTGTCGCAGTCACGACTAAATCGCCAAAGTGTGGCAACACTTGTCATGTGTTTAACATTAGAGTCGTTTTATGGCATAATTAGACCCCATATGATATGAAATTTCCGCCGCATTACTGACAGTATCTCAAGAGCAAAATTTAAAGGCAGTAAATTGCGAATATTCACTTCCAAGAATTAAAGACTTTGACAGTTACAGTAGCGTAAAAATGTATTCCACCTAAAGATGACCTGAATTATCATTCTCTATTGAAAGTGTAACGCATTTCTAAAGCGCTCATATAGCGCCCTTAGCCTCGTTACTAAATGCTTTGTTTTCTTTGCAAAATTATTCAGAATCATCGGAAGAGTTATGCTTCTTGGCAGCCAGTGAGTACAAGTTGTTTCACATTGAAGCTCTTCTCTAGCCCACACTTTAAGCATAAATGTTGCACCTCTTTGTTTCCTACTTTCTTCTAACTCTTCCCACAGCCGCTTATGGCGACGACATTAAATATATTGTGGTATGCAGATTAAGATGCTGGCCCCGAATGCTCGTATGTAAAATTCTAAACTCAATACCCTTTTTTAAACTAGACGCTGTAGTCAGTCGTCCACTACTGCGACTAAGAGTCCTGTTTTTGTTGTTGTTGTTTTTTTTTATTGTTGCAACATATGATTTTGTGAACGTGTGTAGTTGTTCTTACAACCTCATCTCATATGCGCCTGTTTAAGAATTCATCTTTAAGTTGGTGGAAAAGACGAAGAAGTCATTGCAAAAGGCCTTAGAACTTTTTCTCGTTTTCTCCCTCTCTCTGTCTCTCTCTCTCTCTCTTTCGCTCTATTAATTATTCAGTAAAATCCAGCGTTGTCAATTTAGTGCTTTTCGCACCTTTTCAAGAAGTTTTTTAGATTTTTTGAATAGAAAAATTTTGAAGTTGGTGCTTTTTCTTTGGTGCTTCTTTAGCTGCGACCCTGACATTGAAATCAAAGTCCAAATTAAATTTTTTTATTCAAAGAAAAGTAAATTTAATTTGTGTAACTGTTATCACAGCAGCGGCCCGATATTACCGCATTTGATATAGATGGAAATTTTAATAAAATTTAAATGGAAATTTCGAACAATATCGAGTGCCATAATTTGCCCCCTGAACCAAGTCACCAAAGACACCGTTTCCTTAAGCAAAGTTTGCTTTGATATAGTAAAAAATAGGCGCTAAGAAAAGAACATCCAAGTCTGTAAACACAAGCCCTTTGTGTGTCAGGAAACGTTACGTATAAACGGCAACACTGGTGATGGGAACAGAGTCCGTTCCGGGAACTTTGCTTTTCTGATAATTAAATTCTCTTTTAATTTTCACTTGTTTTGTGGAATGCTTTGCATTCCTTAAGATAATTGTGTTTCAGCCTGATGGCCTCTTTTGATACAAAAGCGAAATTTATCGTTTCACAAAATATCTGCGTTCTTCCCACCGTATCAAAATTAATCAAACCTCAAAATTTATTTGAAAGAGATTTAAATCTAAATTGTCCATCACATATTTATTCAATCTTACTTGCTTTTTCGCTAATATCAAGCGTTTTTTTTGTTTGTAATTTTAGTGCTTTTTGAAATGTAGTAGCACTTGTCAACACTGGCTATATCGCACGTTATCATCCAGCCGTATCTCTGTATCTCAATACGAGTATTTTTCACTGTGCTTTTTCTTCTTTTACATGTGTTTTACATGAATTTTAAATGATATGTTAATACAACATTTTAAAGACAATAACAACCACAACGCAAAACAAAAACAACAACAACAAAAAAGACACACACATCAGCATCAGTATGAAATAAAAATAACATGCCACACAATATATAAAACTGCCACAAGGCTCTGTTGGTCAACTGGCAACAGAACATTAACATACTCCCGGTTACGTGTGATCACTAAATGTGCATGTGTGTGTATGTGTGTGAAATCTGGAAGACAAAATCGGTCAAAATATTTAAAGGCGTTTAAGAAGACGACAGAAAAAAACTAATCGACTTTTAAAAAAATTATTCGCCAAACAAAAGAAAATCTTTGGATGATTTGAAAAACTCCAACGGCAGTACGCATTTGCCAGGAAATGTCGCCTGTTTTCAGTTCATCCAACGATATGTAACAATATGTTGCAACATAACTTTTGCTATTCAAAATTTTTTGCTACACATTTTAGTTCTGCTGCCATCGAAATTGTATATCTTGAGGTTTATGCTTTTAATGCTTTAAGCATTGAACACAATAACGACAGCAGGCTACACGAACACCGACTACAAAAGTCGTTGGCTACAATCGTCGCCTCGTATTCAGCTACTTAATTATTTTTAAAACGACACCACCAAATCAATAACCATGTGTTGTTGTTTGTAGTAGAATTCTCTTCAAAAGCCAGTGTAGCCGCTTTCATGAATATATAACTCTTAAATTGTGTTATTCCAATAAAATATATTTAAAGTCCACAATATATGACAAGAAATCATTTCATTAGCTTGGAAATATAGTTTGTTGTTTCTGTTTGTGAAATAAAACAATATATTTTCAAGTTTACAATAATTGAATTTATTTATATTCAACTGGCAACACTGCATTTACTCATTGTCGCTCACCAAAATAGAAATTAGTTTAATTTGACTGCAACCACAAAAACAGCAGGGACAACAACCAGTAGCCGTGTTGACTGTAGTAGCAAAAATAATCATTCTCATATACGCACCTGGATTCTTTTTTTGACACGTTGTAGTCTGTAGTCTGCTGTCTTTATTGTGTTTACTGCTTAAGTGTTGCATATTTTATGTTCTCAAGAGAGTACAAGTCAAACACAAGTTTGACATTCTCAGCTGTCAAATCATAGTCATCGATATGGATAGTTCACTTTGTGAGCTCAACCGCGAGTCGTTATCTATTCTAAACTTTGTCTCTGAAATTTCTTTCCTTAAGCTGGTGAAAGAAAAAAACCCGAGTAACTTTTTATTAAATTTATGCGAATGTTAAATATTTACGCCAGGCACACGAGCATGCGCAGAGCACACAATTCAAATGTTATTTGTTGCTCTTTCAGATGATTTTATTTTTATATATTTTTATTTTGATATTTTCTGTTGTTGCAGCTTCAGCCGCTTAAGCTTTGTTTTATTGTTGTTGTTTTATTTTTTTCTTTATGGAAAATATACATAAAAATCACGACCCTTGAAGCCAAAATATAAAGAGAGAGAACAAGAAGAAAAAAAAAAATACATCCATTTAGACAAGATGTAAAACGTTATCGTTGACTTTTAATAGAAGGCGATTACTTTTCTATGGATTGTTGTTGCATTTAGTTGTTGTGGCAAGTCAAATAGAGGGGACAACAAAACAAATCGGCGCTGCATTTATAATGAGGCATGTTTATTGATAGTGTTGTTGTATCATGTATGTAGAGATTGTTGTTGTTGTTATTGTTGGTGTTATAGAGTTGAACATGTTGTTCAATTCCAGCCAATATGTTTTATACAAAATATTACTTGAGCTCGCTTTAATATGTTGCAGGTTTTATTGTTGTTGCTGCTTTTTGTTATTTGTTTTGTTGTTTTATTCTTTTCTTTTGTTTTTGCTTAAACTTTTATTGAGATGTTTGGGTTTTGATACGACGACAGCAGCTTAAAGTTAAGTGGAATTAACATGCAAGAAGTTATTTTATTGAATTTTAATATAATTTTTTTCTTCTTTTTTTTTGTAAATATATCAAATTACTCTATTAGCTAAGAACGATTAGTCGTCGCTGGAATTGTTTACGAGTATCTTCGTTTTGACTAATTTGAAAGATATTTAGTGCCGCATTATGATAACGAAGTTTAATGAGCCGTTATTAAGTTTTAAGTTATTTTGAATTAATTTATTATTATAATATGAAATTTATTTGTTGGGTGGTTAAGCAATGTCTATATGCATTTCATTGGCGCTTCTTACCAAATCGTCAGTAGACTTTAACCACAGTTTTGCAAAGTTTCAAACTTCTCAACTTTTTAAAAGACTTCCAAAAACCATCTGAGAATTATAATAAGTGTAGCATATAGAGTCATATCGAATAAAAGTTGTTTGTTGGGTTTGGTTTGTATAAGTTTCATAGCCTGCTACACTTATTATGATGTGATTTTTTGAAGTCGTTTGTGAGTTTTTATAGTTAATTTATTTAACATAATTCTCAGATGGTTTATAAAAGTCTTTTAATAAGTTGAGAGGTTTGAAACTTTTCAACACTGTGGTCGAAGTCTACTGACGATTTGGTAAAAAGCGCCAATGAAATGCATATAGACATTGCTTAACCACCCAACAAATAAATTTCAATTATAATAGTACAATGACAATATGTCAAAAAATTAGTTTATTATTAATTGATTATTATAATTTTAGTTTTATTATTTGATAAAAGAGTTTTTAACGAAGTTGTTAGTATTTTAGCGGTAGCCTAAATAAGTGTTTATGGTGCACAAATTCTGATATGCTGCCACAAAACGGGCCCAGTAGAATTAATTTATGGTTTCGTTGTACTTTTTCGCCGACATTAATGACATCAATGGATGGCTTGTCGCATGTGACATTGAACCTGATAACGTTTGGTGTTTTTCGCCTTCGAATTCAACAATTTGTAATAGATTAAAGATAGTTCAGCTTTTTGTTTTTAAACTTTTACAAATTGTCGAATTTGAAGGCGCAAATCGCCAACCGTAATCAGGCTGACTATTTCGATCTTATTGTCTGTGTTGTTGTTGTTGCTGTTTCTACTATTTTATAAATATGAAAAGCGTAGTGAATATATAACATTCAACTATTTGATAAGAGATTTAATTTATTGTGATGAAACTTATTTGACAATCTGTTTGTTAAGACCTGAATTTATTATATCTTCCGTTTGAACTTTTAGACACTCGTTTATGGTTTTAATACTAAAACCAGGTTTAACTTTCAGTGTGAAATTATTAAAATTATGAAACTGAAATTAAAGAATCACACAAAAAACTTGATTGTATTAAAGCGCAGATATTTAAATATTTTTTAAGCAGGAACTGAATATTTTGGTTTGTACAAAAATTGGTTTCGAAATACAAAATGAAATACAAAATGTTGTTGTCCAAAGAAATATTTTTACGAAACTTTCAAATTCAATGAATCTATTTCAAAAGAACTCTTTGGCCATGTTCTCTCTCTCCCTCTCTCCCTCTCTCTCACCCTCTCTCTCTCTCTCTCTCTCTCTCTCTCTTCATTGAATTTATAAATCACCAGTTTTTTAAGCCGTATCCGTGCAGGCTAGAAAATGGTAACGTTCTCCTTTCTTCCCATAGTTGTACTTGACTATCCTACTTATTATAAATTAAAAGAGATTTTAAAAGAAATTCGAAGCTTCTTCGAGAAAAGATTTCCCTATAAAAAGGATTAAAAATTTAATTAAAAAATATTCCTTAAGAATTTTCGTTCAATGCCACTGACACGACCAAGAGCACCACCAAAATTAATATCAAAAAGCACCTTGAATCAAAATTTTTCTTGTCGATGAATCGAAAAACGCACTAAAGCATTAAACACAATAACGACAGCAGGCTACAGACTACATCTTGTCAAAAATAGAATACATAAGCGTATATGAGAATGATTATTTTTACTGCTACAGGCAACGCGGCTACTGGTTGTTGTCCCTGATGTTTTTGTGGTTGTAGTCAAATTTAATGATGCAATGTTGCCAGTATAACATATATAAATTCAATTATTGTAGACTTGAATTTGTATTGTTTTATTTTAGAAAAAGAATCAACAAACTATATTTCCAAGCTAATGAAATGATTTCTTGTCATATATTGTGGACTTTATATATATTTTATTGGAATAGCACTATTTAAGAGTATTAAATATATGAAAGCGGCTACACTGGCGCATAAAGAGAATTCTACTACAAACAACAAGACATGGTTATTGATTTGGTGGTGTCGTTCTAAAAATAATTAAGTTGCTGACTACGAGGCGACGATTGTATCCAACGGCTTTTGTAGTCGGTGTTCGTATAGCCTGCTGTCGTTATTGTGTTTAATGCTTAACGAGGGTAACAGTAAGCAGCGCATATCGAAAGTCATGCGTTGCTCTGCTTGATGATGATCATCATGTTAAAATTATTTTGTGTAGCCGGTTTAAGAGAACGACGAGCACTAGTTCCCGTTAAAATGTTAAGTTAAATTGTGATCTTCTCTATTATGCACTCCTTAAGATATACTTTACAACTGTTTGTTGGTTTTGCATGATCAGTTGTAGGTTGAGTGATCAGGTTTAAGAATCGACAAAACTTTTTAGTACAGTCGTAGACTCGAAGACTATTTTAAGGAGTCCTTTTAAACAAAAATATCACGAATTACAGTCAGTGTTTTAAGTGAGACAGAGAAGCGATCACGTTTTGGCAACAAATAAATTCATGGTGAACAGACCAACATTTAAATTGAATTGACTAAATTAGGGAAACCATTTTTTCGCACACACTTTTTAGCAACATTTTCAGCGGATATTTGTGGCGTCTATTTTAAATGGAGGTACAGAACTTTGAAAAAAAAATATATAAAACAGAGAAGCATTTTTTGAATTGGTTTCTTTTCTGCCATCAAAATTTAAATATGACTTCTGGCATATGACCGTCACGGACCTCTAAGTGGTCCACCGTTTCAGGCTTATCAGCGTAGACCAGCGATTTTACAACGTGAAACAATGCGTTTACCAAACTTTCCTTTTAATATATTTAAGGCACAAGACTTCCCTGTGGGCGTTACTGGATGAATATAAACTGACGTTGGACATGTTCGCGCATGCACGTGAGACTGGGTTTAAGCAGACTGAGCTGCACACATGATTTATAAAAAAAAATATATTCGCTAATAAATTTTTTATTGTACAGGGTGTTTTTTATGGAGGAGGTGTAGAACTTAGAAAACGAATAAAATGGAGATTAATTTTTTTTATTCACATGAAATTTACTTTATTCCAAAGATCATCATCGGGCATTATATATTATATACGACTTCTGGCCATGGCTGGATCGGACGGAGTCTAATCTAGAGGTCCAATTTTTGATTAGTTCATCAGCATTAATGCGGTACATCAGCATTAATGCGGTATATGCTCTCCTCTTAGTGATCAATTGATTCGGCGTTAAGGCGTAATCACGGTCTGAAACGTGAAACTATGCGTTTGTGTGAAATGTTGCGCCATCTTGTTGGAACCACAGGTGTTGCACATCACGGTTGTGTAATTGGTGAACAAAAAGGTGGGTATTCGTGGTTCTATATCGGTCACCATTGACTGCAACTTTCGGGCGAACATCGTTTTCAAAGTGGTATGGACCCATGATCCTAACAGTCCCTGAAACATACCAAACGGGCAGCTTTTATGGATTTAACGCTGTCTCTTGAGGATCGTCATCAATCCCAATACGGTAGTTTTATTCATTAACGTTTCTATTCAAACGAAAGTGAACTTCAACGCTAAGTACAGTTCCCGGGATCAACGGGAATATAATTGCGGGGCCGTTCACCAAATCCATGCCCTGGTAGGGGGTCGTCTAGCTCCAATTGTTGCACGAGCTGCACTTTGTTAGTACGCAAGCCAAGATCTTTCCTCAAAATCTTCCATGAAGTGGATGGAGATTCAAAATTTCAGTGCACGATGGACGATACATTGATTTGGGCTTTTCCTTTTTACAGCAGCAATGACTTCTTCAGGGCCCTCTATACAACGCACAGTGGGATTTGTTCATACAATATGTGCCAAAATATATAACGAGTGCTCGCAGAATGTTGAAATTGTGCTCCGGGCCTTTTATTACCTAAATCAAGAATAACATAAAGTTTCATCAAAATTGGCCACGCCCGCTACCCACCGCCCATATAAACCACAATTTATTTTTGGTCCAAAGTTTTGGAAATTCGGCGTAGAGCCTTTCATTACCTCAATTAAGAATAAAATAAAGTTTCATCAAAATTGGCCACGCCCGCTACCCACCGCCCATAGAAACCAAAACTTACGTTTGGCCCAAAGTTTTGGAAATTCGGCGTAGAGCCTTTCATTACCTCAATTAAGAATAAAATAAAGTTTCATCAAAATTGGCCAATCCCTCTACATGTGAATTTACTTCATTACTTCAAAGACATATAAAAGTTTTTTGGGATACAGTTTATGGATTCTTCATACCAAATCTATTTTCTATAAAACTGCATCATTACATTTTTAAATTTTATGTGTTGAAAAAATTACTTATTGCACAAAAAAGCCCACTGTGCGACGTCTATGTAGCATTTATGTTAAACGTTCCACAGTTATTGAAATTAATATCTGTGATTATGTGGACTGTGAAATGGCCGTAGCGCGCGATGAGTATTTCGAACAGAAGAAGAAAAGTGTTGCCAACTTCAAGTTTTATAACTCCATGAAAATGTTTTATTTAATTAAGCTACAAGTACAATTTTTTGCGGTACCTTTTGAAATGTTGTAGCATCCAGTGATATTAATTAAAATTATATGATTCAAAAGGTATTTTTTTGTAGATGTACAAAATGCAATTACTTTTACTAATTAAGAGGCAATAAATAGCGAAATTAGGCGATTAAAACTTGCCTAAACAACACGTGCACGTCTGTTTGCTATTTTTTCGCTGTTTGTTGTTGTTGTGAAATGAATATATGAAACGCAATTTTTTATTATTCCCCAATTTTTTATTAAAACTCACATTTTTCTAATTTAAAACTCCAACTCTTAAGTTTTTAATGTTTTATTAAATTTATGCTTCACCCTTCTTCAAATTTAGTTATCAAAACCTTCCTGGTGTTTCAGCACATTTCACATTAAAACGATTGTTAAGAAGAAGAATGCCTTAAAGTCAAACATGTGCTTCAACTTGGGGCTGCCTGGATGTGCAAAAAAATAAATGTATCTTGAAAATAAAATACTTAAGCAAATATGATAACAACAACAACAACAACACAAAATAAAGAAACTAAAAGTCGTCATGAAAAAAAGAAAGAAATCATTCATACGAAGACAATTCATTCAACTTTTTCTTGTTACCAAAATCAAAAAATGCAGGGTTAGATTACGAGCTGTGAAAAGGAGGAAAGGAACTAAATATCCTTTGGGCTAAATGAAAAGATTTAAAGGACGGAAATTACAGCAGATGACGATGGCAGGGGTAGATGAGAATAAGTGAGAAAAATAAAACACAAAAAAAAGGAATTAAGATTTTTAATTGTCAAAATATGTTCAGCAATTTTTTTTTGTAAGTGTTTTAGTGATATGTATTTAATTGACAGCAATTTTGTTGAAGATTTAAATGTTGGGTGTTCTTTTTTAAATATTTTTTTTATAATAAATTCTGAAATGGCTTATTTGATTGGAGTGTTTTTATCTTGGAATTACGGGCGCTTATCTTGACAATAAAATTTTTATATTAAAGTTTATTTTTATGGAAAAGCTTAACAGTTAATATTCTACACCAGAGGGCGTGGGGGATGTAGCTCAGTGGTAGAGCGCTCGCTTTGCATGTGAGAGGCCCCGGGTTCGATCCCCGGCATCTCCAGTTACTTTTTTTTTAACTTTTAACGTTATTTTTTTTTAAAGTGTTCAAATAAAACAGAATATTAAATATTTTGAATTTTAAATATGTTTGAAAGCAGCTTTAAATTTTATTATGATTTTAAGACAAGCCGTAAATTAAGACTTTAATTGTATTTTTTATTAACCATTAAGTAAATTATATCCAATAATTTATACATATTTTATTATTAATATTAAAAATATTTTATATCTGATAATCCAGCATCAGTTTTTCTATTAATAAATTAAATTTAAAGTAGAGATGAAATAAATTTTAAATTGCTTTTATTATTTACAACTCAATTTTTTTTTGTTACTTCTCTTGAAATATATTTTATGGCATTTTAATTGTTATAAAACAAAAGTTTTATAAAAAGCACTCTTGTCATCAACATTTACTTTTTAACTGTTTGATATTATTTTCGATCAATGAAATTTGTTAATGGAATTTTAATATTTTTAATAAATTTATTAGCAAGAAAATAAAACTTTATTTTATTACACTATATGACAATGACATTTAAAAAATTACTTTCTAAATCACTTGATTTAAAACGTAGAGTGGATTTTCTAATCATTTTGTTTTTTAAAGAATTTCGATTACTCCCTCGAAACAGAAAATTCTGGCTAAAAACGATTTCCTTTGCCACAAAATAGTTGCTAACTTTGCAGCATTTTCTTCGATTTCAAAATTTTAAAAAGCCTTACAAAGAGGACAAGCAAGACTTTAAAATAACGTTAAAATTGTTTTAAAAATAAGACGAGAAAAAATCTTATGACCTGTCAAACATAAAAATTGTAATAAGAAATTTAATTTAAAATTTTTGAACTTTGAACTCAATTTATTTTAATAACTTATTTAAAATCCTATTTCTTAAATTTAATTTTAAAGGACGTTTTATAGTGATGAAATCGACGTCTTAATGTTCACAACGGGACAAAAACTGTTGCAGTTGTAACTTGTTTTCTTGCTACACTTTTTCCAACTTGTAGAATTGGACTCATTCATATCGGGCTACACAAGTTTTTTATTTACAAACTTTATATTTAAAAATTTTGTGTTAAATTCGTTATTTTAATCGCGGGTTGTTATTATAAATAAAACATTTCTTCAAAAAAAATTTCCTAAAAGAAAACACCCGAAAGTGTTGAAATTTCATAATATCGTTGAAGTTGTTCGGTTTTTTTTTCTCAATATCAAACCACGTCATGCATCAAAATGATTCTTATGTCATTTCCAATTTACGGGGCTAAAATATGAAACAACAAGTAAAAGTGCTGTATTCGGCTGTGCCGAATCTTATATACCCTTCACCAACGTACGTCTGGCGTTACATATATTTTTAAGCACCAACTTTGTTCTTTGTGAGTAACAAAATAGTTTTAGTTAGTAAAAAAGATAAGAAAAATTTAGTTGCCTTTTTGATTACTTTTATGAATTGAAAAAAAAAATCAATTTCCCAACCCTGGAAGAGTAATTTTAGCATTAAATTTTTTTATCAATGCAAATCTTTAATCAGGTATAAAGTAGTTTTATTTAAGAAAAATTAAGAATTTTTAACCATTTTTGGCCACTTTCATGTACCATAAAATATTGCACTTGTCCAACCGTGAATTCGAAATTTTGATTTATTTTAAATTTTTGATAACAATTTTATTCTTCTTATGTAATAAAATAGTTTTAGTTAGCAAAGAGAAAAAAAAAAACACAACGTCAGTTGCCTTTTCATGTGTATGAATGAAAAAAAAATCAATTTCCTAACCCTGGAATGGAAATTGTAATTTTATTTTTTTTATTTTTTATCAGTGTAAATCTTTATGATGTGTAAAACGGTTTTATTTAAGAAAAACTTTAAGTTTTTAAACATTTTAGCTGTTACATGTACAACAAAATGCTGAATGTGCCGAAAAACCACTTAATTTCCCATCCCTGGAAATTTTTTATTATTTTTTAATTTTTAACAGATAATTGAGGCTTCCCAAAGCATGAAATAGGTTCGCTTTGCAAACAAACAAAAAAAAATAATAATTGGGTTTTGGTATTAATTTTGCGTCGAGAAATAAGTGCAAACTTCCCAGCTCTGGAATTGTATATCGGATTTTTTTGAATTTCAATACCGCTCTATTTAAGTTCATTTCCAACCCATCAATCCAAGAACTAATGCTGATTTCTTTTCTAGTAAAAGTGCAACATTTTTTACACTATTTAACAGAAAATGACAAAATTCCGGTATTTGAAATTAAGGAATTTATTAGAAATTAATCCAACATCACTTACGAAAAGTAATTTCTGTTTTAAAACTCCTGCAAACTGCTACTTTTTAAAAAAGAAGTGAAAAAATTTTACATGTTTTCCAGAAAAGAAAACGCCATAAGTCTGTAGGTCTTCTGGGGGCTTTGAAACCCGATTTCAAGTACAGACACACCGACAGAGGGACAACGCTCAATCGTCGTCGTTATTCATAAGAATCCAGAATATATCTACTTTTTTGGGTCCCATATTAATATCGAAGAAGTTAAACACGGAATGACAAACCCTTTCACTTCTTTTTTGAAGGGTGTAAAAAGCATACGAGAATTATATCCAACCGATGGTAACACACTTTTTATAAGTCATAGATTTTGTTTTAAGAAGCCCCAACAACTACCAAAATTAAAGCAAGAAATTCTCACTGTGTAATTAATTCTCACCACTCCTTTTCATAGCCCCAGTACAAATGCATGGCATTAAGCCGTACCCTATATGACGGTTGTGCTTAAAAAAAAACGCTTCCTCAACAACATAGAAATAAAATAAGTATTTTATGAATATATATGTTTTTAAAAATAAAAATAATAATAATTCAAAGTTTCTTTATGTAAAATAAGGGGAAACCCAAATTTCAAGCCATCCAAAATTTACCGCTCAGCGGCCAAGAGAAATAAGTGGCCAAAAAGGCATAATAAATTATGAAACTTAAGACGATATTATATATTTGTGACTGACGTTAATTTAGGCCTCATTTCCATGTGTGCTAAAATAAATTACTGTCGCATATGATTAAAGCCAAAATGTGAATGGCCAAGTCCAAAACTGGATGTGGATTTTGAATAAAAATTATTGCGAACAATTCGCTGATTTACTACACGCAGGTTTTTCTTCAAAATGAACTGCATAAATTCTTTTTGTTATTGTTTTTCTTTATTATTATCATTAAAGTTTTTATTTACATAAGAGTATGTATTTATTTAACTATTTATAAATATGTTTACCCAGTTGGCCAAATTGTCATAGACGAAATTTTTCAAGGACAAGCTGGTTTTTAAGCAGCTGCCTTCGTTATGTCTTTTACGACATAATATTTTCTTGTACCCGTTTTTTTAAGAAGTCTCAAAGACATGGCCAACTGGGTATCCGCATACGTAACTTTGTGGGTGAGTGTTTGCTTAAAAAACTGTGCCTACGGTGGTTGGTCATATTAATGGAAATTTATGACTACAAAATGTTGTCAAATTTGGGCAAATTTAGTTGCAAATTAAACATCAAATATTTTCGCCAGCCTCATTGAGCCAACAACTTTTGGTAGTTTAAGCAAATTTTGGACAACAAATTCTGAATAAATAAATAAATACGGAATTATATAAAAGCCAATATTTTGTTGATGGCAAATATTATCGATAATTGGAATATGATTAAAAGTACTGAAACTGCTGGTGATAAAGAAGAGGTTTTAATGTGTGCGTGGCTGTGTGTGTGTAGGTGTATTGAAACGACACTTAATGTTTTGCTTATTCTTTAAGATCTGCAAACTTTTGTTTTGAACACTGAATTTTTACACTTCAAACAGTCACTTTTTACTCACGATTACTTTGAATTTTTTTTTAATTTTTGTGAGGCATACTTCCCCAGATTTGCATTATGCTGTTGTTGTAATTCCGAGTAAATAGGGGAAAAGATTAATAAGAATACAGGGTGGGCAAATTTGAGGTTGGGAATCAATAAACAATTCTCAGCGAAATAGTATTTCCAGGCCTGGTTGAAGAGGCCACATTGTGAGATACAAAAATCTTTATGCAACTGAATTAAATAAATTAAATTAACTGTTTAATTTTGTTTCATAAAATATTATTCAACTTGATTTTATTTCTTTTCAATTCACTAGAATTTTGACACTTTAAATGACCTGCAGCCAACGTCGTGTTTAAGTTGCCGTTCTTTCATTTAAAACCCTTTTTTTTAAATGGTGTCAAAATGGCACATGTTTTGCTGCAAATGGGTTAATGTCTGGTCTTGTGGCTTGAGTTCATCTTCTAATAATTTTGTCGGTATTAATTATTTTTATTTTCTTTATTTTTTTATGGAATTTTTATGCCGACGACAGGTTTTCATTTTATTTACTTCGCATATATATATTTTTTTGGTGGACCTCAAATATGAAACTTATACGTCAATGGTGTGGCTTTTAAGCAAAAAAAGAAAAAAAAATTAATTATATAAAAATAAAAACAATTTCAGCAAATATTATGAATTTGTGCGAGTTTTGGGATTTTGTCGTTGTGCAGGCGAGAATAAATTTAAGAAAAATCTTAATTATACAATAATATTTTGAACGAATTTGTTTATTTAAGGTTTTTAGGTTTGCATATCTATGCGAGGGTGGATCAAGGAAATTATTCGCAAATTAGTTATTCAACTCACAAGATTCGTTGTATTATTTGTTGTTAAAATAAAAATGAAAAATTTTTCATCACAAAAATAAAACAGCTCCTGCAATTTTCTTTTAAGTTTAACCCCGAAGCCTGCGCAACGTGGTTTGTTGTGTTGTTGTATGCTTATGAGCTTCTGTTTGAAGGACATGATAATCAATTTAAGGATTAATGGAGGAGTTCATATCAATTTAATTTTTAACTCACACACCAGAGTAAAACAGTGCTGTTTTCGAAGGCCGCTACACTTTTTTTTTTATCAGTATTCATGTGTCTGATGCATCAGTTTAAGCATTAAACACAATAACGGCAGCAGGCTACACGAACACCGACTACAAAAGTCGTTGGCTACAATCGTCGCCTCGTAGTCAGCTACTTAATTATGTTTAGAACGACACCACCAAATTAATAACTATGTATTGTTGTTGTTTGTGGTAGAATTCTTTTCATACGCCAGTGTAGCCGCTTTCATATATTTAATACTCTTAAATAGTGTTATTCCAATAAAATATATGACAAGAAATCATTTCATTGGCTTGGAAATATAGTTTGCTGTTTCTTTTTGTGTAATAAAAAATATATTTTCAAGTTTACAATAATTGAATTTATTTATGTTATACTGGCAACATTGCATTTACTCATTGTCGCTCACCAAAATAGAAATTAGTTAAATTTGACTACAACCACAAAAACAGCAGGGAAAACAACCAGTAGCCGTGTTGCCTGCGGTAGTAAAAATAATCATTCTCATATACGCTCATGTATTCTATTTTTGACAAGTTGTAGTCTGTAGTCTGCTGTCGTTATTGTGTTTAATGCCTTAGTGTCGAAGCAGTTCTCGTATGTATTTTTCTCAAAAATAACCCTACAAAAGGAAACTGTTTTCACACGCTGTCTCCAACTAAGCCAGTAGCAAAAATTTAATACACACGACTACTGAAGAGAATGTGTGGTGGCTTTCGAAAACAGCACTGTTGTGCTCTGCTGTGTGAGTTTAAAATGAAATTGATTTTTATGCCTGCACTAATTCTTAGATTATGTGTAATGCCTTCTGAAAATTAATCTGTTAATTATAATTCCATTGGAATGATAAATTTCACAATTATTTGAATTTCAAAAAGCTTTAAGTATTGAATTAATTAATCGAATCTTATTTGATTCATGACATTTGATGTAGTTTTTCGAGTCCTATAAAAGAATCTAGAACACTAATTGATCAGATATATAATTTGAGAGTTTCTGAAACTTTTTTTTTTCGTTCACGATATCTCACAAGCGAATTAAGCGATTTTTAGCCGGTTAGCGATTTTTCAACGTTAAGACTGAAAATTTTAAAACTAATTCCAAAAAAATTACATATGTAAGACCTCTATTTCTTAATTATTTTTAATATTTTTCCAAATACTCGTTTGCAATTCACAACAATCTAAGTTTCATAAAACTTCTTTAGAAAGTTAAAGTTTGGTTTCAACATTAAAGTCATAAATATGTGATTTTGCGTTCACACTGCAGATTTGAAAAACTTGAGATTTTAACAAACAAATTGTCCAATAAATTTAATAGCAATTAATAAACTTCCTCCAAGAAATAGATTTATTTATCTGCTATTTTACTAACACTTACTTTACAAACTGTACTACAACTATTTTTGTTTGTAGAAAAACTTGAAATTCTGTTATATTTTGGAAATTATTATTTCAAAATTATGAAAACACTTACGCGAAGTGAATTAGTGCTTGGAAATCATATTATTTCATATAAAAATCAGGCAAAATCTGTGGATTTTTCTGTGAATTCTTCCAAAATTGACAGATGTTTCCAATACACAACTTGGCAGCACTTGACTTAGCACGAACAAAATCCGGCAGTTAGGGAAGCTTCCTAGAAACTCTGAACATAGAGTTCTAATAAGAATTCTATTTTTCCAAGGTGGGGTAAGGCCTTGCCGATTTTCGAGAATTTGAAATTTTCTTAGCGGGAAGTTAAAAACTAATAATTTTGAAATATTTTCAAAACTTTCAAATGTTTTAACAATTTTTGAACTGGCGGGCAAAGTCCGGCACTCGAAATGGACCGAAATCTGAGTTTAAATTGTGTTGAAGTTTCCATCGATTTCGAATAGGGTAACTTGACCCCTGATCACATATGAATACTGAAAGGAACAACTGTTATACTAGAAGTAGGCCGGTCCAACTAAAATAAATCCGTACTAAATTTAGAAAACAACATTTTTGTACATTTTCGATTTAATAGTACAACAGCAATTGATTAACCACCCTCGCATAGCACTAAATTTTATGTTGGCTCTAATGAAATTATGAGCATACGGACTGAAGATGTTGCTGAATTAATGCGATGTCATGTATAAATAGTTTCGCCAAGAGCCGTTTAATAAATCAGTTCGGCATTCAAAGTCTTTGGATTCGGTTGTAGCAGAATATTCTTTAACAAAATGGTGAGTACGGAACTAAATTTCATCTCGATTTGCAAGATCTGGAGTCAAAATTGCAGAAGTTTTTTTTATTAACAATTTTAAGCAAAAAATATTTTAAAAATATAACGAAAACAACTTTCGATTTCTCAACACTTTCTCAAAATGTAACAACCAAATAATTTCTTCGTTGTTGTTTTTGTAGAAAATCGCCATTTTAGCTTTTGCCCTTTTGGGTGTGGTCGCCGCTGATGTTTCGCATTTGAACAACGTTTATCTGCCGCCTGCTCCTTCCGGCGTGACTTATACCCAACAAGTTGCTCATATACAAAAAAGTCAGGACATCTCTCAAGCCCCCGTCCAGGAAGTCGTCGACAATTCTGTCACTGAAACTGTGGCACCTCAAGAAGAACAAGCACAAGTTGTAGAAACTGCTCAATACGTCAATGGCGGCCAAGATTACGGCCATGTTGCTCAACATGTTGGAAATCAAGTGCAGGCTCAAGCCCAACAAGCACTCGTTTCTGCTGTAGCTGCTGTAGAGCCTGCTGCTCCCGTTGCCAACGTATACCAGCAATCCGCTCAGCAGCAGGCTACGTACTATACACAACCCGCTCAGCAACAGGCTACGTACTATACACAACCCGCTCAGCAACAGGCTACATACTATACACAACCCGCTCAGCAACAACAACAACAACAGCAACTACAGCCCCAGATATACTACACTAGACCTGAAGTACAACAACCACAACAGAGAGTAACTGTCGAAGTGCCTGCTCAACAGCATGTACAACATCAACAATATCACAGTGTTGCAGCTGTTGCTGCTCCCGCCGTCCAAACATACGCTCAACAGCCAAGTACCAGCTATTATGGCCAACAATCTGTTTCAGCAGTCCCTTCTGCTTCTGCTTCAGCTGGCGCTGGCACTCAGTATGCTGCCAACGGCGGTTACGTTTATTAGATTAATCGTTACGATCGTTTTTGTATCCAAAACTGTTGCATTTAATAAAAGAAAAAAAAACTACAATTTAAAATAAAAAATATTAAAAAAAACCTGCCTGCCATCTTTAATTTTAATCATGCTGCCAATCAATTTTGTTAAACAGCCTTGACTTAATTTCTTAATGTTGACTCTGCAACAAACTCCTTTCGCTTTCATTGTCCCCTTTAATGGATGCGAAGAAGTTCAAGTTTTTGCTTTTCTTGTCTGCCTGTTGCCATCCACACATTTCCTCTCCCTTTTGAGGGTTTATCTGCTGGTCACAAGAAGTCCAGACGTTGTGTTGGGAAACCAGTTACTCAAAAACACACACACCTCTCTCACTCTCACTGTTTCTTTAGTGATGTCTACTCGGAGCTTTTTGCAATTTCGTTAGTGCTTTTTCAATTCATTGATGGTATATATTTTCAAGTTGGTGCTGGATGCTTTTTAAAACTAGTTTTTCGAGCTTTAGGACCACAATTCAAATTTTATAAAAAATTATATTAAATTTGTGGGTATAACGATGATCGAAATTCAGATAGAATCAAGTTACCAAAGATATTGGTTTCACAGGAAAAAATTTACTTTCACAAACTGGTTTCATTTTTCTTTTAAAATTTCAATTCACAATAACCAGGCCGCCAAGTGCAACTATGCGATACAAGGACGAAGCTCCAAGTCTGCAATCACTCTGACGATCACGATGATAATCGTCATAAAATCATACGAGAACTGATGATGGGAATATTGAGGCTTCTTCGACAATTAAATTGTTGTTAATTTTCTTTTGTTCGATCCATTTAAATTATCTTTTTACGTTCTTTAATATATCAAAGTTTATGTTTTTCGCTTTATAAAAGATTCAAATCTACATGTATTTTGTTTCAACATAATATTTTTTAATTTCCCGCTACAAAAAGTTTAACTTTAAAAAGATCGGGAAGTTATTGGTCTTACCCGATTTTCTCATTAGGATTGAGATGTTTTCAAGTCCTCGACAGTTTTCCTGACTAACTCTGAGAATCCGTTATTATGTCCGTATGTATGTGTGTAAGTGTGTGTGTGTGTGTGTTTGTACGTATGTGACCCGCTTATAACGTTGAACCCTTTAGAACGCCAAACTGTGGCCGCCACGGCTGGCGCGTACAAGGCGCAATCCGGAACACCAACTTTCACAAACAGTAACATTCTGACCATCATCATGGGCCAATGACTCCGCCAGCCCATAAAGCGCACCAAACAGTAATTTTCTGTGGATGTCAGGGTGTTTCGACAAAAGCTTGTGGATTCTTTGAATGCGACCATTATGTTTATTTACCAAAAATGGGCTTCATGGGACAATAAAATTTTGAATGGACGAAGTGCACGATAAGTTTGACGAACAGAACCATTATTCTGATCAAAAATTTCCACAAGTTGCACGCGTTGCTCTGGTGTAAGCCGATCCATAATAAAATGTCAGAGCAAACTAAACAAAAAGCAACGATCAGCTGTTAAATGGGTGGTCAAATAAAGCAGTGATGCCCACTCAAAATTGTGTCACTCTATAAAAAACACCCTATATATTAAAAGAAAATTATATATTTCTCAATCGGTTTATTGTTCCAAAAATTAAGCGCTTTTTTCTTGGTTTTAGTGCTTTTTGTAATTGAAAAGCTGTCAACTCTGTCCCTCTCTCTCTCTCTCTCTCTCTGTGTATTCCCTTTCAATTTATTTTAAAACTGTTTCTGCAAATCTTCTAGCCACTTACAAGTATTTTGCCAAGACATTTTTATAATTTGTAAATGAAGATGATCACCGCAAGCGTGATAAGTATGATGACGTAAAACCACTCACTTGGAGCTTCACCATGAACTTGTAGCAGCTACTTTTAAATAATTTTCCATTTAAGTAATTTTTTCATTAAATTTATCTTTTTAATTTATATTAATGCTGAGAGAACACGCAAACTTAAGAATTAAATTATCTAAATTTTTATGCATTGAAACCCGTGAGTCGGGCACGTTGTCACATGTCCAACTCTACTTAAAACAGCTTCAAGTTCACGATCATTTTACACGTGTATCTGCAACAGCTCCAGATATTTTTTTCTTTACAATTCCAGTGTTTTTTTATTTGAAATTATATTTTTTATGAATGTTGTTTTCGTGTTTTTTATTGAACATAAAAAAAAAAATTAAAGCATCCACAGACATAATTTACGTGCTCAATTTGTACGAAACCTTTTATTATGATGTAATAATTAAGACGAAGACTGCTGCTGCTGTTAATGGACAATTGTTGCAAGTGGCTGAGTCAGAAAACAGAGACAAAATAAGTTTTTTTTCCTAAAAGATCGTTTGAGTATGTAGAACTTATTTATATTTAATTATCGTGTCCATAAACGTGAACACCAAAATTTGAGAGCCATCGTTAGAACACGGAACATGTTTGATTTTCGGGTAGACTAATTTTTATGTCACATTTATTTACCGGTTTTTTTTATGATTCCAGCAGTAAAATTTAAATTTCGGAAACAATCATTCAAATTATTTCAACATTTTATTGAAATTGCTTCCATGAGGGGATGGTGTTTTTCAGAAAGTTGTACATCAAGAATAGTTTCATAAAATCATCACCTTCATTTTGTTACTAGAAACGTTAGATTGATTTTATTAGTGTTTTTTTTTCCTAAAATTTAAAGGGTGTTCCTTTTTGGGGGCACAAAAGAGTAATAATTTCTATTAAATTGAATTGAAATTGATGTTGGTGGTATATGAGACCTGTAGCAAAAGTCATCATAAATTTCATTATTCCATATACACAACAAAGCAGAACAGCGGTTTTCAAAACCCGCCACACTTTTCTTATCAGGGCGCGTGTGCATTTTTGCTTGTCACTACTTATTAAATGGTTTAGATAAATGATATAGAATTCGGGAGTTCTATCGATGTAAAAGAGTAGGTAAGTAATCAAACATTTTATATGGTCCTACGAACCATGTTTGCATGCATTTAAAAAATATCAAATTATGCTGAACGAAAAAAAAATTGAGGGAGAAAATATTAAATTTAAGAGAGAGAGAGAGAGAGAGAGAGAGAGAGAAAGAGAGATTAAATATGATAACGTTTCTAATTCATGCTGATTTTATTATAAAAAAAAAGAATGCGAGAGTTCTATCGATATAAAAGAGTAGGTAAGTAATCAAACATTTTATATGGTCCTACGAACCATGTTTGCATACATTAAAAAAATTTCAAATTATGCTGAACAAAAACTTAAATTTAAGAGAGAGAGAGAGAGAGAGAGAGAGAGAGAGAGAAAGAGATTTAATATGATTACGTTTCTAATTTATGCAGATTTTATTATAAAAAGAATTCGAGAATTCTATCGATATAAGAGAGTAAGTAAATAATCAAACATTTTATATGGTCCTACGAACCATGTTTGCATACATTAAACAAATTTCAAATGATGCTGAACGAAAACTTAAATTTAAGAGAGAGAGGGATAGAGAGAGGAGAGAGAGGGAGAGAGAGAGAGAGAAAGAAAGATTTTACAGAAAAAGTGCAATTGAATATCTTTTACGTCACATATATGCGTGCTACGTTGCATTTGAATGTGCACTGTCGGCAATGTTGCAAACTTTTTCAAACGCTTTCAACAAATCAAATATTCCAGTACATTTTGCTGCCAATAATAATCGCCAACAAATCAAAATCATGAAGTTTTAATACATTTTCAACGAAGTCTTTTTACAATTCATCACATTTTAATTGTTGTTTTATATGCAGAAAATGTTTGTTGCTTTTATAGCCGATCGTGGATGATATACGAGTCAACTCCAATTTAAAAATAAAAACAACTACAAGCAACAACAACAACATAAGTGGAAGGCACTTTGCAAGGTTGTAGTCGTATCACCCGCTTTGCGCCGCTGCTAAACATTCAAAAGACTTGACCAAATTATTTATGCTGTTTGTTGATGGTGAGAAAAATAAAAGCGAAGAAGTAAAAACAAAAAAAGAAACAGCAGATAAAAAGATCTTTCACAATTCGTACACTCACTCTCCCACATGAGAAAATTTACAAAAAGCAAAAATAAATATATACATTTTTTAATATAAAAATTATAATAAATAAAAATAAATTCAGCATAATTGTCTTCTTCTTTACCGGTTTTGTCACGTTAAAAACTGGTTCCCGCTGCCGGTGTTGTTTGTAGTTCTACTTCTTTTTCTGCCATAAATTTAGCCATTTTATTTTCTTCATAAGCCTCCACTAATTATTAATACATAAATTTACGAGCATCTAAATATTTGAGTATTTTATTTTTATTTTATAAATAGTTTTAGTTTTATTAGTATGATTTTTTGTTTTTATAAATTGTCGATAAAATGTAAATGAGCAGTGACTGACTGGTTTTATTTATATTTAAATTGTTTTCTTATTCATGAAGTTTGGATTGAAATTAACAAAAAAAAAAGGGGAAAAAATAAAACAAATAAAACTATCTGCAAAATAGTTAAAAGGTTTAACACAATTTTAACCCATTATGAAACTGATCATTCCGAATGAACAGAAACAAACAAACCTTACAAACCCCAATTGATATGCACTCATTTTAGCAAAGACAACAACCTGGTCAAATCTTTCCAACAAAATTTTTCAAATATCTATAAGGCAATCTTTAGATTTCGATCCCTTTCGCCGCAAAATTGCTGAAGGATTATATAATTCAATCCCATGCAGGTCTGTGTACTGGGTGTTTTTTTTTCAGCTGCATGACAACTCCGATATCGATAACTGTAGTTCGACAGCCGTCTGATTTTTGTCAAAGACTATTAATTAATAATAACAAGATCCCTGTCTTTAAGAATACTAACAGATGGCAACTAGTAGAGAAGTGACTCTTTTTTATGCTGTCGTATTTACGTGACGTCATTCGTAATAAGCAAAATTATTTCAGAATTCTACTTATATGTTTAGAAAGACCAAACAAATATAATAAGAAAAATATATGGGAAACGGTTGGCCCGATTGGGAAACGGTTGTTCTACTCTGTGACTTTGAGCTATTCCAGCTGAAACAGGATTATTTTAATTTTCAAATCTACCGATTCGCACGCGATAGGCGATGATTGCTGTAGTTTTCGACTACAGATCAGACTAATCAACTGATCAGATATATAATTTCGGAATTTGAAAAACTCACTAGTTTCGAAAATTTTCATTCAAGATATCTCAGGAACGGATTAACCGATATTCAACCGGTTTTTCGGTTTACGAAAATCGAAGTGGTTTTTAAAAGTCAAGAACTGATTAGGGCGGAAGACGTTTGTAAGTTTTTCTAAGAAAATCACTTTCAAAAGTGCTGCTTTATTTTAAGATTTTTTGTGATATCTTGAAACCTACCGATTCGAACCGGTTCAAATTCAAAGGATTTTAACTACTGAAGCGCTCTTCTTTCGATTATCAGAAAAGATCGGGTATTTTAATTCGGAGTTTTTGAAAAGAAATAAATTTTTCCGAATTATATCGTTCATAATATCTCACGAGCGGTTTAACCGATTTTGACACGGTTTAGGATGATCGAAGTGATTCTTAAACGTCAAGAGCTGTAAATCGAATGCACCGCTGAAGTTGTTTATAAGTTTTTCAAAAAAATCTATTTTGAAAAGTGCTTCCTGTTTAAGTTTTTTGTGATATCTTGAAATCTACCGGTTCAAATCGGTTTAAATTCAAAGCGCTCTTCTTTTTATTACTAGAAAAGAGTAGAGAAGACTAACTGATCGGATATTTAATTTTGGAGCTTTCCAAAACAAATAATTTTTTCGAATCTTTTTCGTTCACGATATCTCACGAAGAAGTTAACTGATTTTGAACCGGTTTGCGGTAACCGAAGTGGTTTTTAAATGGCAAGATTATCGAATCGAATGATAAAGCCGTTTATAAATTTTTTAGAGAAAAAATTTCAAAGTTCTTGGAGACATTTTGAAATCTACCGGTTCGAATCGGTTTGAATTCACAGGAAATCGTAAGTTTACAAACGCTACGCCACTCGATATCGAACATAATTTTTATACAAAATGTATTGAAATTTCGAGCGATATCGAATGTGGTAAATTGGTCCCGGATCACTTACTTTCAGTCACATACACACAAACGCATACATCGGAACACATACACACACATTCGCACATATTGATGGACTCTTATAATTAGACAGGGAAGATTCCTAAGACTTCAAAACGTGGAGATCTGAGGATCTCGTTATTTTTTTTTTCAAAACGCAGTAGAACCAAGAAGTTCCTGATTTTTGAAGCTTTTTAATTTTCCCAGCGGGAAGTTAAAAATTTCATTTCATTTATAACTCCGTCTGGCATTAAAATTTTAAGTTGTATGAGAAGTTGGAAAAAATACCCAATAAAATTAAAAATTTTTTTTTTTGAAAAATTTACAACTTTAAATAATTTTTTTATTTTTGCAAATTGCTTTTCTAAAATTCAACTGCTTAGCGCCCTGGAGAGGGTTAATAATGTGCATTATATATAATTATGAGTGCCGAGTTCAACACGCATTTAAAAATAATTGGGTTAAAAAATTGTTTTGCCAATTTTTTCAATTTTTTTTTCTTATTTTTTCTTATTTTAATTGATTGAGTTGCTCGTATTTGTTACACCGCACAAACGCTGTTCAGATTTGTTTTATGATTAAGACAATGACGAGGGATTTTTATTATAAAAAAATTTGTTTTGGGCTGTTCATGTGCAGGGATTTGCCAAAATAAATCAGATCGATTTTTGCGCAGCCAAAAAAGAAAAATTAAATAGCAAATCTATTTTGCAATTTTTGATTTGCTTAAATAATTTAATAATTATTCAAATAGTTGTTCATTTAATTGAAGGCTTATTAATGTGCAGGCAAAGGTTAAGGTTGTGTTTTTTTTTTCCGTTGGTTTATTTTGTTTAGAATAATAAAGTTTTTAAGCTTTCAAATTGAAATGGCCAAGCGTACACGTATCGCTTACAGCCTTCTAAAAACAATTAACAACAATTTAATGTTGTTTACAGACGACATGTCCAAGTGGTTTAATTTAGACGTCAATTTTTGTTATGAGGGCGAAACGTTTTTTATTTCAAAATTGTTTCTTTTTAAATTTATTTTTGTCCACTGCCCCATCTATAGATAAGAGATCTTCTTTGTAACCTTTAATTTGATTAAATTGTTTAATAAAACGTTTCTTTTTAAATTCTGTTCTTGGTGTTGCCATCTCGACGGAAAAAAAGCGCCAAAACTAATTTCAAAAAGCACTCGGCAGAAACTTCAAAATATATCACATCGATGCATCGAAAAAGCACTGAAAAACGGTGCAAAAAGCACTGAATTGGCATCACTGCCACAGTTGCACAATTGAACAAAAAATTGTTGTTTTTTTTACGTTTGGTTGGCTGGTTAATTTTTTTTTCTTATATAAAAAGTTAACGATTATAATATAAATAAATTTTGATAGTTTTATCATGCCTGTAAAAACGTATTTACGAAAATTATTACTCTTCAAATAAAGTAAAAGATTTGATTGGCTTACAACACTTGATAGTAATCGATTATTACCTACCCACAGTAGTAAATCAAAAAGCTATATTGGCAACACTGATCGATTGTTACTTTTATTTACAAGTCAGAAATTGACAATTTGACTTCAGTGTAAAAAGAATTGTATTATGCTGGTATGCAAATAAAATTGAAAAAATTGGTTCTCTTTTTTTATTTTGGTTCTTTTTTTATGGATTTTGGTCCCGAAGAAAAATTTTTAGTGGCAACCGTGATCACTGCTGACAAGTATTAAAATAAACTAAAGAAGGTAAATTTTGAAATGATGTGAAATAGGAAATATTATTTCCAGGATCCACAGGAGCAACATTTTGACAAGTAGGCGAGTAAAACTTGTGATAAAAAACAGCCTTGATTTCTTAAAAAAGATCAGTCCCTGACTTCCAGTTTATCCCAACGCTGTTACAAATCAGACGCCTCTCGTGTTCTTGGCATCAAAATGCCGTCCGATGGTCCCAAGTACCCCGACTTTTTAAGACGTTGTAGGACAAAATTCTTTCCACTTGATCTTCAGAAGAATTAAAATTAGAGCGAAACTGTTTTTTATCACATTTTACTCCAGTCAAACAGATGTGGTGTAAAAAATACACGTGAGTAGTGATGAGAAAGTGCAGTGGCTTTTGAAAACATTGCTGTTCTACTCTGTTGGCGTTGAGTTGAAAATTAAACTGAAGTGGATTCTTCTATTAATCCATAAATTAGTTATCATGTGTGTCGCACACTAGTCTATTAATTATAATTCGATTTCTCTCAGTGTTATTTACTAAAAGAAATTGAATTTTCTGTGAAACTTTTTTATAATTTTGGGCTAAAAAGAAAGGAAGTTTAGCCTCCCAAATAAAATTTTTACGCCACTTAAACTTTCTCTGCTAGAGAATCATTGATTAGAATCGTGTTGTGTTTTTTGTTGCACAGTGTTGTTGTTAACAGTAGTTAAAGTGCGTCGACGGCATGATCACATTTATTATGAGTGAATTTGACTGCCATTATTTTTCACTGGGAACCGAGTTAATGAGATCGTGATTGAAATAATGAGATTTTTCCAAGCAGGACCAGTAGTCAGGGGTTGGCTGCTAAATATTCAGGGGATTATTCCTGCTTTTGAAAGGCGCTTATAGTGTTGAGGGGCAGATGGGGAAAGAAGGGAAATAAACAATTTTCCCTGCACATTTTACTTCTTATTTTGTCGGAGAAGTTCTGAGAGTACACTACGAAACAGGGTGCTGTATTACATTCTGTGCTACATCACAGTGGTGTCGGTTATATGCAGCGTCCAATGAAACAAGCCGACAATAATTAACACAACCGTTTAGTAAAGTAGACCAGAAAAATTCAGCACCATAATCAGGAGTGTTTACGGTATCTTAAAATTCTTAGTCTTAAGCTGATTTCTTTTCTACAAAAGAGTGCAACATTTTTTACACCTTTTATTAGATATTGATCAAACTCTGTCATTTGAAATTAAAGAATTTATTAGAAATTAATCCCACATTCCTTACGAAACATTAATTTCTGTTTTATAACCCCTCCAAACTGCCAGTTTTTAGAAAAGAAGTGAAAAAAGTGTAACATTTTTTCGAGAAAAGAAAATGCCATCAGTGTTAACTTGTTCAGCCAAAAGTACCCTCTGAATTTCTCACAGTGTTTGGAGTACTAAAATATGTTGTTTTGCAACTTTCACTCTCTTCTCATCTCATCTCTTGAGATCAGAATAATACAACTTGAAAAATTGTCAAGAATGTGAATATGAAATCATGGAAGTTGCGGACCCTGAAATATTACAAATCCAGGCGAACGGGTGGGTCTCCCTTTAGAATGTTATCGAAATAAATATGATTATAAATAATAATAAATTCTCTTTTCTATATTTCCGTTCTGTGCCAAAATCAAATCCATTCACTATCCGCTACAGTGGCTGCACAAAGTCTTCTGACAAACGCTAATTCATGCTTTTAAATCATAAAAGTTGTCATGATGTTTTAATCTTATTGATTGTATAATAACCGCCCTAATTGCAGAACCCTTTACCTGTTTATATATCAACATGCGATTTAAATAACTTCTTAAATTAGCGGCCGCCATCAGCGCGCGCACGTCTCAAAAGACTTTGAGAGTTTCATTTAATTAATTGATGTGTGCGTGCATCAATACCAAATCTAACATCCATCACTGCTGATCGCGCGCATTTAACATTGAAAAGTTAATGAAGGCGTGAAATTGTTTATTTTTCTTTGCAGCCAATTAGTTTGTATTTGATTCCTTCATAAACCAATTCGTTGGTGTTCTTTTGTTTTGTCTGCAGTTTTTATTTCACTTAATTTTTGCCAGATTTTAGTTTAAAACGATTTTCAGTTATTTAATTTTTTTTCTTATGCAAACTTTGTAAGTCAATAAAACTTGTTTGGCA
Source organism: Linnaemya vulpina (assembly GCA_963675445.1). NCBI lineage: Eukaryota > Metazoa > Arthropoda > Insecta > Diptera > Tachinidae > Linnaemya > Linnaemya vulpina. The sequence continues at coordinate 8,011,816 of OY776280.1, read as the reverse complement.
GCCCTCTTTACAGCAGACGGTTGCTCTGTTAACCAGCGTTAACAGAGTTGCGACTGCGTTTTAGTTTTTTTTATTATTTTTTTTTTTTTGTTTTGTCAAATTGAAATTATTTTGTTTTAGTTTAGTTGAAATGGACCCCTTTTCATGGCATAGTTTTTGGTATAAATTCAAGCACAAATTTGACGAAGAGTATCAGTTGCAACCTTCACTTTGTTAAGATCACAACTTCAACTAAATAAATTAAATAAAAAAATTCTGTCAAAATGGTTAGTAAACAGCACTAAGACGAGTGTAACTTTGTCCTGCATTAAATAAAGCAAAAAAAATATATAAAAATTTTAATTAAATTCAATATTTTTAGAAACTTTTCGTAGCTGCTGTATTCTGTTTGATGGCTTTGGCTGGGGCTGATGTCAGCCATTTGTCCAACACCTACTTGCCACCCGCACAACAGTCGTTCTCTGGTCCCAGCTATCAGCAATCGTTCCATTCATCTGGCAGCTCTGGCCTGTCAGGTCTCTCCAACGAATACTTGCCGCCTGTACAACATGGCCACTCTGGTCCAGCCCAAACTTTCTCATCCGGCCATCTGGAACAAACTTATGCTGTTCCCGTACAAACATATTCAGCTCCCGCTGCCCAATCCTACTCTTCATCCGTCTCCTATTCCGCTCCAGCTGTACATCAATCGTACTCGGGTCCCTCTAGCGATTACTTGCCTCCTGTGCAGCAAAGCTATTCGGTGCCAGCTTCGGTCCATCAAACATATTCTGCACCTGCTGTCAGCTACTCAAATGCTGCAGCCCAGTCATACTCTGCTGCCGCTGTACACTCCTATTCTGCTCCTGCTTTTCAATCGTATTCGGCACCATCGGTCAGCTATGCCACATCCTCGGCTGATGTGGGTACTCAATATGCTGCCAATGGCGGTTACGTTTACAGAAAGAAATAAATCATGAAGACTGGATGCCTGCAACTGTAAATTTAGTTTCCATTTTGTAGAATTGAAATTCCATTAAAACAAAAATTATCATCCAACACCAACCAGCGTATTTGTTAAGTATTCCAATTTTTCTTATAAATAAAATAATTTAAAAAAAGAATTATTAACTTAAAACTATTTAATTTCGCCTCACTCTTGCCAAGACCACGAAAGTATAGGGTGTTTTTAATAGAGTGATACAACTTTGGGTTGGCATCACTGCTTTATTTGACCATCCATTTAACAGCTGATCGTTGCTTTTTGTTTAGTTTGCTTTGTCATTTCATTATGGATCGACTTACACCAGGACAACGCGTGCAACTTGTGGAAATTTTTAATCAAAATAATGGTTCTGTTCGTCAAACTTATCGTACACTTCGTCCATTCCAAATTTCATTTTTCGATGAAGCCCATTTTTGGTTGAATGGGTACATAAATAAACAGAGTTGTCGCCTTTGGAGTGAGGAGATTCCACAAGCTTTTGTCGAAACACCCTGTCATTGGCCCACATGTCTCCAAAAACGATAGTGGTCAGAATGTTACTGTTTGTGAAAATTAGTGTTACAGATTGCGCCTTGTACGCTCCAGCCTTGGCTGCCAAATGGCCAAAATCATATTCAGGTATTAATGTCATAAAATTTTCTATTCAATCAAGGCTGCTTGATTGATATCAAAATTATTTGACTATGTTTTATTATGATTTAAACTTGTATCACTCTATAAGAAACACCCGGTAGTAAAAAAGTATTAAAATGTGTTCATGACATCTTTTATTGTTTATTTAGTGCGATAAAAATATTATGTCTCACGACCTTGTCAAGGTCAACGGATTATTGTTTGTTTTGTGGTGCGAATTTTGCGGTTAAATTTGATGTAAAAGTGTGTGTGTGTACGTGTTAGGCTACTTCCCATATAATTTAAATAGGTTTGATCAGAATATTTTATCAAAAACCGTATTTTAAAGAGTTCGAAACAACTCTGTCCAGAGTTGGAAACGTTAAACTTTGACATCGAAGTTTTTGTTAAGTTAAATTCAATTATGATTAGCAAGATTTTGTATTTTAAATTCACAAGGACATCATGAATATTCATTCCACGAAAATTACAATATATTTAATTTTCCAGCAAAACAGCTGTTTTCGAATGCCGCTACATTTTCGTCATTAGTACTCTTGTGTATTTTTGCATATCGCCACTTATTTGGCGGTTAAGTTTAATTTGGTAACAGTTTATATTTTTAAGGATTTTATTATGAAATAGAATACGAGAATTGTATAGAATCGAAGATAACAGACTTTAAGACCCCTTGTTGTCGTTTGAGTATTTTCTTTATTTTCTGTCTGAATTAAAATTCTCTTTTGATTAAATATGCGTTTTTATTTTCTTATATTTGGAAATATAATTCGAGAATTGCATCGAAGATAATAGACTTTAAGTCCCGGTGTTGCCGTTTGAGTGTTTCCTTTATTTTCTCTTTTAAATAAATATGCGTTTAAAATTCTCCTTTAATTAAATATGTGTTTTTATTTTCTTATATTTGGAAATATATTCCGAGAATTGCATCGAATATAATAGTTTTTCAGACCTGATGTTGTTGTTTGAGTATTTCCTTTGTTTTCTCTTTTAATTAAAATTCTCTTTGAATTAAATATGCGTTTTTCTTTTAAAAAAAATTTTTACTTGTTCGATTTCGCCGGGAAAAATTTGTGCACTCAAAAAAATTTTATACTCTAGACGTTCTTCAATGAAGGGTATAACAGATTCGACGACTGCCGACTGTAGCAATTTTACTTTTTTTCAAAATAAATATAGACATGGGGCGTCCACGGTGGCTTATATATCGGCTTGCAAAGCTTCCACAGTTCCTAGTTTCTCAGCATAAGCCGTTGACTTATGAAAGTTCCATAAAAATTATTCCAGAGGGCCGTTTCAGGCAGAAAGTTGCCACATGTTTGGATTCCCATTTTCGGCCAGTTTCATAATCAGTTAAAATACTCCGCACTTCTTACACGGGCTATATTGTGAAGACAGCAAAGCCAAGACCCTCTCGTGAGATTTTTCACGCAACCAAAGAAAAATTAGTCAACAAATTGAGAACCACTGCCAACCAACGTTTCTGCGTCTTTCTTCACTACTTCGCGCGAACAGCAACAATAATCTTTTCTGTACGCCCATTTAATGATCTTGTGTATGATTTTGAACCGAGAAGAGTCAAATTAAAGCGATCAAAAACAGCACTAATTGTTTGCACACTGCGGACAGATTGTGTTGATCGTAAAATAAACGAGGTGCTCCATAAACTTCGTAAACAGATTTATGATTTTTTTCCAAACGAATTAGCACTGTGGCTCAAGTGTTAATCGATTCATAGTGACTTGCAGAGTATATAGGACAGAAACATCCGGAGAGTTTGACATTATCAGCTGTCAAAAATTCTCAGCTGTTAACGCTGTTCCCCATGCAAACAAAAACACAACCGATAGACTTAATTTTTCCCTAAATAAAACAAGGCCGATTGCATGTTGGCATGAAGCGTTAAAGAGAAACAACTTTTGTATGGAAACACCCATATTTATGACGCTTCTGCAGCAGCAATTTGTTGGGTACTAACGAGTAATTAATTTGAGACAAAAAAAACAAACGCTCATTTAAAAACTGACAACAAACACTAATAAACTGACGCCGTTGACTTGTTAAACACGTTCAATTTGAGGAATTATAATAAAATTAATTAAATTAACTTAAACGACAACAATTAATATTTCAAACATTAAAAAAAAATGTTTGTTGGAAATAATTTTGTTAAATAGTTTCAATTTTCAGACAAGACGGCGGCACCTTTAGTTACGTTATTGAGTTAAAGAAATTAAATTAAGTTTAATTAAACTAAAAAAAATCATTCTGGTCGTTAGACAACACGTGTAAAGCAAGACAATTTAACAAAATTTAACAAAATTTATGAAAATTAGCATACAAATTTTAATTTATTAATATTGAAATTTATGCAGCATTTTTAAGAGATTTTAAAAGTCTAATAGTTTTATTTTTTATGTTTTTTATCAAATAAATTCGCGCTACAGCGAACGTATCAGATTGTGATGATTCCATTCGGCATTCAAAGATATTTTTAGATTCGTACGTATTCAAAATTGGAAAGTTATTGATATCATAACCGATTTTGGAATATGTTGTTCTTAACAAATTTAAACGATTTGGTGCGACTTAAATTGCAAAACAAAATCGATCACTATCAAATATTTCGGAGTTATTTTAAGTCAAAGAACTGATAATTGAAAAGCTGTTGAACAAAACTAAACATGTTCTCAGAATTTTTTTTTGTTTGTCTCTTCAAGTCCTCATGTAAGACATCAATAAATATTTTCTCTCAAATGTAGGACATGATAAATTATCCAAAGCACAAGGGAAAGTTAATATCACATGTAACTACTTCAGCAGCACAGCTGTTTTCAAAGGCCGCTACACTACTATCATCAGGGTCTTAATAAAAGAATGTTATCATCGGTTTTTAAAATCGGGTGTTTTTTATAGAATGATACAACTTTTAGTTGACATCACTGCTTTATTTGAGCACCCATTTAACAGCTGATAAATGCTTTTTGTTCAATTTGCTTTGACATTTTAGTAAAAATCGACTTACACCAAAGCAACGCGTGAAAATTGTGGAAATTTGTACTCAAAATAATGGTTCTGTTCGTCAAACTTATAGCGCACTTAATCCATTCAAAATTTTATTTTCCGATGGAGTCCATTTCTGATTGAATGGGTACGTAAGTAAACATAAATGTCGTATTTAGGGTGTGGGGAACCCACAAGCTTTTGTCGAAACACCTTTTCATTTTTAGAAAATTACTGTTTGGTGCGCTTTATGGGTTAAAGGCGTCATTGGCCCGTATGTCTTCAACAACGATTATGGTCAGAGTTTTACTGGCAATGGTGAACGGTGTAGGAACATGATTCGAAGTTTTTTCGCACCTCAATTAGCTGGCATTAATCTTGCTGATATGTGGTTGCAACAAAACGGAGCCACATGCCACACAGCGGGCGGTACAATTAATTCAATCAAGGAAACTTTTGACGAAGAAATAATTTCACGAAATGGCACAATTAATTGGACCCCAAGATCGTGTGATTTAACAACATTTCACTATTTTCTTTGGGGTTATGTAAATTCACTTGTGTACGTCGATAAACCACAAATAATTGAACATCTGGAAATCAACATTCAAAGAGTTATCGGCGAGATACAGCCGCAAATGTTGCGAAAAGTTTGTGACAATTGATGTTCCAGATTGCACCTTGTTCGCGCCAGCCGCGCGGTCACATGGCCAAAATCATATTTCAACATTAATGTCATAAAATTTTCTATCCAGTGAAGACCGTTTCATTGATATCAAAAATATTTTACTATGTTTTATTATGATTTAAACTTGTATCACTTTATAAAAAACACCCGATAGTTCTCTGATACTTTTTCGTAATAAAATTGGCCCTTGTAATGAATTTTGTATTTGTACGAATTTTTTTTTTTTATCAAAAAGTACAAGAGAACTATAAAAAGCGATGGTAACACTCTTTTGTTAAGTCTCTGTGTTGTCTGTGTTGCCGTTTGATTATTTTTCTTCATGTCATATTCCTGTTTGTTTTATTTTTCAATATCAGAGAAACAAAAACACGAACAAGAAATTTCAAGAAAAATGTATGACAAAATAAATTTTAAGAAATTATCAACGTTGTCACGGGGATTCGATCTCGATGCCTCTAGCTCAGTTTAGTAACAGAGCAGTTCTCGTCGTAAATTAAATAAAACTGGTTTTACATGCAACTAAACAAATAGCAAAAATTAAATACCGTCAAATACTGATGAGAGAGTGTAGCGGCCTTCGAAAACAGCGGTGTGTTACTCTGCTGAATGAATTAAAAATTAAATTGATTTGAAAACAGCCGTGTCCTACTCTGCTGCATGAGTTGAAAATTAAATTGATCGTAGTTGCTTCATTAGTTCTCAAATAATTGATCACCTCTATCATGCTTATGAATTATAATTCCATTCAATGGGCTGTGCGGCCAAAAAACGAATTCTCCTTGTAATTGGTAATTGGGTCCACTGGAATATCGACCACAAATGCATGAGCTCTTGCTAAAAAGCAAGTTGGGCGAATAAAAGAATGGGTTTCGAAAACAAGTTCCCTGATTTCACTTAAGCACATTCCATTATAGTAACGATAAACCAACGAGACGCATCCCACGATGTTCAAGAGTTGGTTAGCCTACTCTCTCCCATGAGAGTCTTGGCCTTGTCCTGCCAAGTAACTCCAATATAGACTGTGAAGCATTGACATACAATTGAGAGTTGTATTCCATTTTCGTTACTAATTTAAGACCGACTTTAACTCTTAAAGTACATTTTAACACTTTGATTACAACAACGAGTAGAGGCCATTTCTTTTTAAGTACGACAGAATTTTCTGAAGAGCTCTACCAAATTTATTATTGTTGTTATTTTGTTTTTAATTTAAATCAAGCCTTCCCAATTTTTGTGTGCGAACATTATGGGATTGAGTTGTGTGGAATCAAACGTATATTTCCATTCCCAACAAATCGGTATCGTGGGTACTGTGGGAGTAAAAATTCTATTGTGAATGTTTTGGCAGTAGAACTTTCTATTGTGATTTATTTGTCAGTGCTTTGGAAATGTGTGCAAAAAGAGGTTTTAGACAAAAAGAAAAATCAAATTTTATTACAGGTTCCACAACTATTAAGAATTTGTCAAAAGATGGATTCCAACAAGTGTTGCAAATGCTGGACGAAAATTTGCCTGCAACTGATTTGATTTCTATTAAAACTTGCGCTTCTTTAAGAAAATGAAAATGCAATTCTTGAAGGAGAGTTAATGATCAGTATTTTTGGTTCCATTTAAAAAACAATTGCCAACGAGGCTCGATGTTAGCCGAGTTAGAATTGCTTTGCGACTGCTATTGTGAATTTATTTAGTGAAATTATTCAAAGTAATTTATATTGGAGATGCCATATTTTTTATTTGTGAAATTGAAATGGGATATATTCACAATAGAATATAAGAAAACTTGGGAGTGTTTTCTTTTACTAAATTGCCCTTCGCAAGAGTTTTTTTGCATAAAAAAGGGATATATTTATATAAAGAGAGGGAGAGAGAGAGAGAGACAGAGTAGGGTTCCTTCACTGTTGTTATAACTAATCGTGTTGCTAAACGGATACTTTAGCATGTCGTAATTCCATTTAAAATATGTAAAAACCTGGTTTATTGACCGACAACTAATTTATGCGGTAGAATTTAACTTGAAACTGATCATTTGATTAGATGCCATTCATTTACAGCCAAAGAATATATTTTTTTGGGTTTTTTCTTCAACTTCCTACCTGACAGCCGCATATTTTTCGCGTCCCAAAGACGTTGAAAACACTCTCAGTAGTTTTCTATACTTAATTATGAGACTAGAAAACAAAAACAAAAATGGCAAATTTTATGTATTAAAAATTCACAAAATTAATAAATAAATAAATAAACAGACAGACAGACAGAGACGCACAGGCGTTGCTTAAAATTGTACGAACAAAATCAATGTTGTTCAAGACATAAAAACAGAAGAAACGATTTGGAAATATTTTTGTTAAGTTAATGTTAGATTAATAAACAATAACAGCAGCAACAACAATAGCAACAACAACAAATAGCAGCAAAACGTTAAAACAACTTCAACAATGTGTGTTAAATCAACATAAAGATGTTTTAGTATAAATTAATCAAAGATGAACATGAACAACATCAGTACCAACGATTTCTTCAGACGGTTCAGACTTGATTCACTCATCAAACACAACATCGAAAAATGGTTAGTTTGCAATTTGTGGATATCGAAACGTTATAAAAGAGATAAAAATTAAAAAAGAAAATAGATACGCAACATAATTTAGAATCCAGTACAAATTTCCTACGCCTGGTGTTTTATTGAAAAATTTAAATTGTTAAAAATTAATTCAATGACAGAAAGTCTGTAGTTAAACGAACGATCGTTATGATTGACAAAGTTTGATACGTGTGAAGACAAACTTAAAGCACCGTTACTATTTGAAACTTTATTTAGGGAGACTTCCGAGCAGATCATTCAACTTCTTATTGATCCGTTTGCTCTCTTAAGAATTTATTGGAAACTTTGTAACTTAAAGTTTTATATTGAATATCCTTGTGTGTCTTTGCAGAAATTCCTTATCACCTTTGCCCTCTTGGCCGTAGCATCTGCTGATGTCAGCCACTTGTCCAAGAAGTACTTGCCCCCAGTGCACGGCGGTGGCTCTGTAAGCTATTCTCCTCAATATGTGCAGAACAGTTATACACCATCTGCCGTCCACTACGCTCCTCAACAACAGCATCATCATCATCATGCTGCTGCACCAGCTCCAGTCAATGAATACTTGCCTCCAGTACAAGAAACCTACACTGGACCAGCAGTTCAAACACCAGCTGTAAGCTACTCTGGACCCAGCTATTCATCTGTAGGCCATTCTGCCCATGCTGTCGAACAATCCTACTCGGGCCGTTCTGTTCAACAACACTATTCGGCACCAGCTGTTCAACAACACTATTCAGCACCAGCTGTTCAACAACACTACTCTGCTCCTTCGGTTCAATACTCTGGTCACGATGTTCAACAACACTATTCCGTTCCATCTGTTCAATACTCTGGCCAAGATGTTCAACAACACTATTCCGGTCCTTCTTCTTCTGTCCAGTACTCTGCTCCTGCTGTTCACCAAACTTATGGCGCTCCCTCTGTCAGCTACTCTGGTGGCGATTCTGGTACTCAATATGCCTCCAATGGAGGTTACGTTTACAGGAAAAAGTAAATGAATTCTAGATGAAGTTATTTTCAAGCACTTGTACAAAACGGTCAATTAATTGTGTGTAAATTGTTTATTAAAAAAAAACAAAATAAAGTTAACGATTTTTGCTAAAAATCAGTGTTTGTACAGGGTGGGCAAATTTGAGGTTAGAAAGCAAATTGGCTGTCAAATAATGAAATGTCAAGAAATCAGCTGTTAAGTTTCCATTTTTATTTGGTAAAAAGATGGGAAATTTTAAATATGTAACCCATTATTTATTGTTGCATTAAATTAAATTTCGTTGGGCTAATTGTTCGAAAGGTGTTTATAAATATTTCAAAGAAAGTAAAATTCAGTTTCATCCGTCACTCGTTCAATCGTCAGTCTCAATCAATCGTCAGTCTACGACTTTTGCGTCAATTTTACCAAAATGTCATTGATGGCGTGTATCGCTGTGAAACCTGAATTTATTATATCCGATCATCGCAAGCCGGGTCAAAACCGATCAACCCATTCGAGGGATATAGTGAACGAACAAAATCGAAAAAAAATATTTTATTACGAACAACTCCGGAATTATATATTTTAACAGTTCATATTCTCGAGATATCTTGTATTAATCGGGACATATAATCTCGATTACATTAACCACCGCTTATCGCGTGGGAATCGTTTGATTTGAATATTAAAATAATCGAGTTTTAGCTCGAAGAGCTCAAAATCATAGAATAGCACAACAACCAGGTTAAGACAGATTTGCAGTTGAAATCCGCGGGAATTAAAAGGGTGGCTTTTGGAGTCAATCGTTTTTCATATATTTTTATTTAATTTTTTGTAAATCTATTCCATTTTGTGGCATCGCGTTTGTGCTCCCATTTAGAACTTTATAGTTCTCAAGGTATTGCCACACAAAGAGATAAATAATAATACCAACGTTGCCACACTATTGTGTATGCTTGCAATGATAGAAGATGCCATATTGTCATGTATGTTCTCACCAGTCATCGACTTAGAAATGGCGCCTGCTGAGTAACATTATTAACAGGTCCATGTTCCTGGATGTGGTCACTACAGATCTACACTTCTCTAGTGCTTTTCAGGGTAAGAAAACAAGAGGAAACTTTTTATTTTTGCGTTCTGCCTCTTTTACTCTGCTTTGAGATTATAAAAGAAGGCGAGCGAATACCGAATTGGATGTGGAAGAACAATAATTTATCCAGCCATCGATGGCTGAACACAGAAGTCATGAAAATTTGGGGTCTGTTCTTGAACTCCACCAGGTCCATGTTCATATCGGTACTAATTAGAGGTCTCAGGAAGACGTACGGTAAGAAACTTGTGCTATATTTAATTTTAAATTATTTCAGAATGGTTTGGCTGCTTAATATCAACTGTAAACAATCACCTTTTCGCCAGACTCTTTCAATCTGGAGACCGAGTTGAGCTTCCCGACTATACGCAGGGAAATATGCCATCTAAGATAATACTGTAGTGGATCCAAATAGATGACCTATAATTTTATACCCGTGGGAGTTGGCTCGCTATATCGGCAACTATTTCAATCAATCTGCTTTAAGTAAATCAATAAAATTTTTTAATTTGTTACTTTTCATATAAATACAGGGTCACTCAATATATGAAAAATCTGTATCCTTTACTTTTTTAAAAAGCGCTACAGCGAGAGAGGGGAATAATAAAATAGGAGGGTGATTCGCCTACAATTTACAAGAAAGAGATCGACAAAAAGGTGGGAAGTTGTTAAGTGTTTAAATGGTCAAAACTTGAGAAGCGTATGCAGGAGTTACGCAAGTTTAGTATTTCTGAAGGTGCCATCACACTTGGGCAAATATTTGCCCCGAAAAGTAAAACCACTGAATACTAAGAAAAAACTTTTAAATTCGCCACTGGCGATTATTATGATTCGAATGAATGGAACTGTTTTACTTAGACCCCGTCCACACAGTGAAAGTTTTGCTGCAGCCATTTTTAGTTTCTGGTAAGAAAGAACGAGAGAAATACAGTGAGCAAATATTTCCATTTCATCTGCTGCGTGTGGACTGCGATTTAAAAAAACTTCGTATCTAAATCCATATATTTTTCTTTAGTGTTTGGTGGCTATTTGGGCAAATATTGGCCAAGTGTGACCGCACACTTACATCAACGTTTTATCTTCTTTTTTTCTTGTTTCTGTCATACCCACACTTTAATGTTTCTTTTAATTTCCTAAGCCAATGAAAAGTACCAAAAACGAAACACAAAACTTATGCTGTCGAAAAAAGCCTAAAAAATAATCCAAATAATTTTGCATGATAATAATTTCATAAAAAAAAGATAAACGAGCAGCAAACTAATTTTAAATTCAAATCCCATAAATTTTGTGTCAGTTTCGCATTTATTTTCATTGAAATTTTTGAACGTAAATCATGTAAATCCAGTTTCCTATTCAAAAGCTGACGGTGGGTTTCTTGTACAAGTAACCACCATTCGCAGCATCGTATTGAGTGTCGGTATGAGAGATGAGCAGGCGCAACTTATTATCTTCATTGTAATTGTCTGTCTCTTTTTGCAATTGCTCCGATGCGGTATAAGGAGCGGGGTAATTTGGGTAACCTGGTGGACCAAAGCCTGGATTAACAAAACCTTGTCCGGGCAACCATTGCGTGGGAAAACCTTGGCCCGGGAATCCTTGTCCAGGGTAACCTTGACCCGGGAGTCCTTGCCCAGGAAAACCTTGTCCCGGGTATGACTGTCCTGGAAAACTTTGACCCGGTAAAACTGGGCCGGGAAAACCTTGGGGTGGTATTGGTGGATTAACAAATCCTGGTCCTGAAAAACCGCCAGTTGGGTAGACAGGACGTGGATATATCTGTCCAGGAAATCCTGGATTATAATAAGGTCCTGGGAAGCCATAAACTGGGTCCTTAGAAGGTTCCTGGGTTAATGCTTCTGATCGTCCTAATTTTACATCCTTTTCGACCACTTCGTTTTGCGATACATCTGGAACATCTAGAGCTTTTAGCACAACTTCAGGGGTCTTAGCACCACCCTCTTGAGGGGACGGTGGCAAATAAGTTGCACTGAAAAGTTTAACATCACCCACCGCAAAACGCAGCAACAAGCAACACAACAGACACTTCAATATCTGAAACAAAAAAGGGTTTTAACGTTTTGCTGATCCTGGATGAAAAAAAAAAACTAAAACTCACCATTGCGCCGGTCTTTCTTCAAGCGATACTCCGATTGTAATAACTTTCCTCTTTCGTAAGAACTTCATTTTATAAGTTTTTCTTTGCATCAATTCTAAACTTTCTCCTCTGTTTGATTGATATTTTAATTAACTTCTTTTATATTTTTAACACTTTCTTTTTGTGAAGTTTCTTTTACATAAAAACATATTTTTATATTCATTTTAAAGCACCCTACACTTGCAGGTTTTCATTGTTCATTCTGGGGTTTCGGTAGAACAAATGAGTCTTGTGAAACTCAATCTTATCTTGAACGTAAAATCTTTCCCTTGAACTCTCTGTATTCTGTAGAGATGTTTTTGGTCATGGAATTCAAACGGATTCAGGAAAACACACAAATTTTGAAGTACAAAAAGAATTTTTATTTAATTTTTTTTCTAAAGGGATTTTTTTGAAATTAATTTGGGAACAGGAAAAAAGGGACAAAGTTACCCTCTTTGTCCCTTTTTCCCAGTAACTTTATATCTCGGAAATCACGACATATAGACTCAATATTTCAAACGCACATAAATAATGCTGAAACAAAGTTCTGGTACTTTTTTGAAATATGTACTTTTAGGCCTTAAAAAGGACTATGAACAATATTTGGTACTCTTTTTATTCACGCATCTTCTAAGCTATAGTCGATAGCAGAAAGCTTCTGTTTTTTTTTAAGTAAAAAAAACATTCTGTTTTTTTTTAAGTAAAAAATGTATTATGAGAACATGTTTTGGTACTTTTTTAAAATTCCCAGCTAAGAGGGGTAAAATCGAACCCATTTTCGCTACTCATTTGTTAATAGTACAGTGAATGTGCACGTAAATTTAGAAATAATATTGACTTTGTACCGTTCAGTAACACTAAGAAGAAAATTTTGCAATTTCGATTACGAAGGGATGAAAAGGGACAAAAAGGGGTAAAATCGGTAACTTTGTATTTCGGAAACAACGACATATTGACTTAAAATTGCAAATTCATATAAATAAAACTCAATCGAAATTCGACACGTGTTTGGTACTTTTTTGATATAAGTACTTTTAGGCTTTAAAAAGGGCTAAGAACACAATTTGGTACTTTTTTCATCTATACATATTCTAAACTATAGAACACAGAAGGAAGATATCTGGCACTTTCTATTAAAAAAAAAATATATATATTATTAGAATATATTTTGGTACTTTTTAAAATTCGCAGCTATAAGGGATAAAATCGAGCCCCTTTTTGGTGCTATTTTATGAATAGTACAGTAAATGTCGTAGATTTAGAAATAATATTGACTTTGTAACGTTCAGTAACACTAAGAAGACAATTTTGCAATTTGGATAACGAAGGGATGAAAAGGGACAAAAAAGGGTAAAATCGGTAACTTTATATCTCGGAAACTACGACAGATAGACCTAAACTTGTAAATGCATATAAATAATGCTCAAACGAAATTCAACACGTCTTTGATACTTTTTTGATATAAGTACTTTTAGGCTTTAAAAAGGACTAAGTAGAGTTTGGTACTTTTTTCCATCTATATATATTCTAAACTATAGTACACAGCAGGCAATGTCTGCCGCCTTCTATTAAAAAAATTACATGCGAACTTTTTGAAATTCGCAGCTATAAGGGGTAAAATCGAACCCCTTTCGGTACTATAATAAATAAAAAGGGCCAAAAAATGGTAAAATCGTTAAATTTATATCTCGGAAACTATGACAGATAGACTGAAATTTCTAAAGCTTTCAAATAGTACCCAAGCGAAATTGTATAGGTAAAGCCAAGTGACCAAATTTCTAAGTGATCCCAGTGTCTTGACTCTTCTGCTAAAACGTCACTCCTGATCATTTTGTGATCAGTGACAGTATTGACTTGTTTCAAGTAATACAATGAAGGCGTTGTGGCTCTGCAGTTATTTTAAATCCGATTCAATAAATTTTTCTAGAAAAACGAGTTCGAAATTAGAGTTGCCCGCACTATTCATGTTACGCATCATGTTTAACATAATTTGTGGTTACATGCCGGACCACAAACGTTGTATTCTGTTTTATTTAGTAGTTTTCTTTAATTTACATATCAAAAATATTTACAAAAGATCTTTACGATCTTTTGTATGATGACATGACATGGTTCTGCCAAAAAACGTAGAGATATAATCAGATGAATTTGAAAAACTGGTTCTATTTTAATTGCACAGTGGGTTGGAGTTAACCATGCATGAGTAAAAGGAAAGTCAACATCAGTTTTATATATTCAACTTACATAGCAAAGCAGAACAGCAGTTTTCGAAAGCCGCTACACATACACCATCAGTATTCAAGTGTGATTTTATTTATTGCCAACTAATAAAATTCAGTGCAAGTAGAAATTGTTGTCACATCCAACCAAAACAACCAAAAAGTGGTAACGGATAACATGGGTACTGATAATAAAAGTGCAGCGGCTTTCGAAAACTGCTGTTCTGCTGTGCTGAATATATAAAACTGTAAATGACTTTCCCTTGTGCTTTGGAATATTTACCATGTCTTTCTGAATAAAAAAAAAACTTTTCAAGCAATCAGCCTATAAAATTTAATTTAATAATTCTTGAATGTTGTTTCCAGTTGCCGGATTCCATGCTTGGAGCGCATTTTATGATCGCATATTTCTTCTTTTATAGCATATCAATTTACGCTGAAAGCAACTAATAAAAATAACTCGACGACCAGTATGTTAAACAGGGGTACAGCAACAACAACAATAATAACAAAATCGATTTGGCCACATTTCAGAATAAATCGGCAAAAGCCGCAGCTCGAAATGGATATTCAAACGTCGAGTGTTTCAGTGTTAAAACTAAAAGCATTTCTGGATTTTTTTTTCTTCTTCGTCATTCACACGATTCTCTGTGATTCGTTAATTAGTTAAATAAATTATCCGCATAAAGTGAAACGAAAAATCAAAAGCTGAAATAAAACCACAAAATTTATGTTGAGCTTGAAGATGAAGAAAATAAAAAAACAAAAAAATAAAAAAACAAAAGACTTTTTAAATGATCCATTTAAAGTTTGCATAATAATTTGAAAGCAAACTAATTTTACATTCAAATTGATTTGAGTTTTTGCCAAGTTTGATGGCATAAATATTGAAACTGGATTTTGTTTTCGAAATGTAGCACTCAGTTTGGCGAACAAGTTTCCAGCGCAATTTATCATGTTCATTATTTTGCTAAACTTCGACACTGAATTATTTGTTTATTGCCAGAGAAATAAGTGCGATCGTTTGAACAACCTTGACCCTCAAAGCTGCGACTGACGAAAAGTTGTTTAAGGAGTTCTTGTAACATGAAATATTGTGTTGGAAAACTTTTTCCCAGGAGAACCATTAGCGGCGAAAATATATTGTCTTGGAAATGCTGGGCACCATCACGTGTTAAAAATTGCTCTGCTGGGCACCACCGGATGCTAAAAATGACTCTGCTGGGAACCAGCCGATGCTAAAAATGACTCTGCTGGGCAAAACTTTTGTTGTACAGTTCGTCAGTGACTTCCGATGGAATTATAAATACTTCTTCTCTTATTTAGTTGCTTAAGCGGACAACACATTGAAGCATTTTGTGCCATCGTATTCGTGTTGTCCTTTAGAAATTCAATACAAATTCATTCACAACTATCTCGAGGATTAGTAAAACACGCTGGCTTAAATGCTGTATATCTGAAGAGGGCTACTTTGAAAGCCACAAAAATAATAATTGAAAAAAATTTTGATTTCCCAAAATTTTTGAACAGACCTCGTATATTCCAAATGCCTGTACCAACATAAAACACTGCTAGTATAACGGGTCTAGCCTGAAATTTTTCAATATTCAGGTGCCGTTGCCTAAAGAAGTGAACACAAGACTACGGTGCCTTAGATGCCGAGTTCGCATCCCCGCTCAGTCTTGAATATGATGACGAATTTTCCAGATCTGCAGTAGTGCAGCACTGTGTTAATTATTGTCAGCTTGTGTCAATGACGAAGAAGCATAGCACTGGTCGCTGAACATTAGTGACAGCGTTTAACAACTTCATGTACTAAAAGAGCACCCTCCTCCTTCATCGGCGACTGTTGCAGAGAATCACAGGCGATGTAAAGACGCTACCACAAAATTGTTTATCTTCTAATCGGTACTCCTAAACTGTCTTGCAAGGGTCATTCTCTAAGTGGTAGTCCAAGAAAAAAAAAAAAAGGAAATATTTTTATGATAAAAATTTTAATTTATCTACAAAAATTTTTGAACAGACCTCGTATATACGAGATGAACATATCAACAGAAAACAGAGCTAGTTAAAGTAGCTGAGCCAGAAATATTGGAAAATAAAATTTTTATTTTGAACAGACCTCGTATATATGTATTTAGGTCGAAATTGTTTTATATTGTTCTAAAATTTCTACTTTTAAAATTTTAATTTTATGAATAATATAGAGTTTTAGGCGTTTTGTTTAAAATCATAATTTTAGAAAATTTTAATTTTTCAATATTTTGATATCCTCCGAATATTTTCTTCAGTGTAACAATTTATAATAATTAATGCACAATAAAAAAAATTTATATATTATATTAAATATTTTTGTTGTTTTTTTAACTAAAATTATAAAATATTTAATGTTTTAAAACTATAAAATATTTAAGATTTAATAATTTGAATTTTTTTTGTTATTGTGAATGAATTATTGTAAATTGTTATCCTGAAGAAGATATTCGGAGGATAGCGAAATACTGATATATAAAAAATAAAATTTTTTTAAGTAAATATTTTATTAAAAAAATGGCCTCAATGCTAATATTATTTCTTAAATAAAAAAACTAAAACAACTTTTACTTAAGTATATACGAGGTCTGTTCAAAATACATATTGAATTTCTTATTATTGCTGGTTACGCTTATTAGACTAGCGTTGTTTTATGTTGGTGCACTCATTTGGAATATACGAGGTCTGTTCAAAAGTGTGGTAAATTTTAATTTTTATCACAAAAGTATATGTTTCTTCGATACCGATTTAAACTTGCAATTAAATTGTATGGAAATTTCGATAGATTTTAAATGCGGTCCTCAGGCTACAGATGTGTAAAATAGGCGCTTGCTTACGCTCTGTAGCACACAATTCTATATGCCAAAAGAGAGCCAAGAATTGAGTCAATATATCAGCTGTAGTATTTTATTTATTAAAATATGACTTTTAAAAGCTTTAAAAAAATATCATTTACTAATTGCCTGTTAATTGTTTAATTAGTTCACGAGTGTTTAAATAATTTCTTAAAATTCTTTCTGCCTCTTTTTATGATAATCGTTCGCCAGAAATTTTATTTCTAAACACTTCAAAACACTCCTCAAATAGGCATAAAATATTTGATTTAAAGTTTTGCTAAAACCACTTAGACTAGAAGCGCACGATATTCATAATTTGCATTAACATTCTATTAGAAAATATTCTCGTTTTTCTTAAATTAATTTAAATTTATTCCTGATCACATCGAAATGAATACCAAGAAAATTAAGATGAATACGATTTTCTAAATATTAAAAAATTATTAACTCATCATGGCATGAAACTTAATAAAAATAATTTGTGCAAATCGTCTACAGATCGACTTAAGTTGTTTTGTCAAAAAAAAAACAAAAAATATATTAAATTAAATTTAAAAAAAAAACACTTAAATTGTTAGTTCTTCAAGACCGGTTGGCTGTAGTTTTGTTAATTTCCCGTCTCTTCATTTTTATCATCTATTTTTATTGTTTCTTTATTGACAAGTTAATGCATAATTACAAGGCTGCCAAAATAGTGGCAACATGTTGTATAACAACAGCAACAACAATAATATTTTAAATGATTAATTTTTTATTAATGAATATATTTTTATTTGCCAATTGTAACATATTTTGATTAACCCGTACGGATAGCAGCAGTTCAGAGGCTTCGCTGTAATTAAATCGCTTTTGATCAAGCATTTCGCAAAACGAATGCATTCGTAATTTATTAATTATAAGATAATTAATATTATGGACAAAATTAAAAGTGTGCCAATTCCATTTCCAAACAACTTATCAACGACTATCACAATAGCCGCGAGGCAATTTACGTGAAGGCTAATCTCTGAGAGTTAATCGTACTCTTTTACATCTCTGGCAAGATATTTTTGTCCTTATAATTAGTGGGCAAATTTGAGGTTAGGAAGTAAAATGGCTTGGAACCACAATTTTCTGATATTAATTCAAATTTAATTGACACCCTTGTAAAATAGAAATATGGGAATTTAAAATAATATAAGGCGTCAGGAATATGTCATCTATTGCACGAAATATCCTAAAAGTTGTATCACAGTAACGTTCAATACATATTTATGCTGGCCAAATATATAAGAGCGAAATATCCTAAAAAATGTATCACAGTAACGTTCAATACATATTTATGCTGGCCAAAAATGTAACAGCAAAATATCCTAAGAGTTTTATTACAGTAACGTTCAATACATATATATGCAGACTAAAAATATAACAGCGAAATATCTGAAAAGTTTTAGCACAGTAACGTTCAATCATATTTATGCTGACCGAAAATATAAGACCACAATATCCTAAACGTTTTATCGCAATAACGTTCAATACATATATATGGAGACCAAAAATATAAGACCACAATGTCCTAAACGTTTTATCGAAGTAACGTTCAATACATATATATGCAGACCAAAAATATAACAGCTAAATATCTGAAAAGTTTTCGCACAGTAACGCTCAATACATATGTATGCAGACCAAAAATATAACAGCGTAATGTCCTAAAAGTTTTATCACAATAACGTTCAATACATATTTATGCTGACCAAAAATATAAGACCACAATATCCTAAACGTTTTATCGCAGTAACGTTCAATACATATATATGCAGACTAAAAATATAACAGCGAAATATCTGAAAAGTTTTAGCACAGTAACGTTCAATCATATTTATGCTGACCAAAAATATAAGACCACAATATCCTAAACGTTTTATCGCAGTAACGTTCAATACATATATATGGAGACCAAAAATATAAGACCACAATGTCCTAAACGTTTTATCGAAGTAACGTTCAATACATATATATGCAGACTAAAAATATAACAGCGAAATATCTGAAAAGTTTTAGCACAGTAACGTTCAATCATATTTATGCTGACCAAAAATATAACAGCGTAATGTCCTAAAAGTTTTATCACAATAACGTTCAATACATATTTATGCTAACCAAAAATTTAAGAGTGCAATATCCTAAAAGTTTTATCACAGTAACATTCAATACATATTTTTGCAACCTTAATATATAAGACCAAAACTTCAAAACTTCTAGTTTTATCACAGTAACTTTCATTACAAATTTTTACAGTCCAAAAAACAAAGCATCAAGACTACCAATTTTATCATAGTAACGGTCAATATAGTTTTTTATTGTCGTTAAATTTGAGAATACAAGTTTTGTTACAGTAACGTTCAGTACACATTTTTACTGTCTTAAAATGGAAGGAATAAAACATCTAGACTAAGTATTTTGTCACAAATAACGTTCAATTGAAATTTCAAGGTCCTAAAATTGAAGTAGCAAAACATCAAGACTACCAGTTTTATCGTAGTAACGTTCAATACATATTTTGACTATCCCAAAATTCTAAAGCAAATTATGAGACCGCAAATTTTATCAAGGTAACGTTCAATACTTATTTTCACTGTCCTAAAATTTAAAATCAAAACATCAGACTGCAAATTTTATCACAGTAACGTTCAATACTCTTTGTTTTGCCACAGAAAAAGGAAAACATCAACTGTATCAGTTTTATCAACGTAACATTCAATACATACATTTTTATATGGTACTAAAATTTAAGGAGCGAATCGGGTTTCCGGTTTTATTATGGTAACGTTCAATACATATTTATATTTTCTCTCTCGGATTATGAAGTACAATTCGAGAATTGTATTGAGCCGTTGCTTACATTTTCCTCATGTCAATTGTTGACATTGAAAACCCGCGTGTGATTTCAGAAAACGGGCTCAAAAGCCGGCACAAAAAAGTGTTGTGGACGTCATCAGTAAAAAACATGTTGGAGGCAACCACTTTAACACACAAACATGCACAATTTATGTTCGAAATTTATGTTTTTAAAGTGACATGTTTTGATAAGCCCACACACTTTTAAATTAATTGTTAGATTTCCGTTGATTGAAACATCATATTTTTATTATAAATTTAATAAATTCATACGTTTGTATTTCGGCATGCAAGTGCATGCACACTCGCACGCACAAAATTTATTGTGAATGATTAAAATTTGAGTTGACAGCACAGTGGCCAAGTTTCTAAGAAACTGATTATAACGTTTTTTGCTTTTATGCAAATCAATTTGTTTTTATTTATCAATCAATCAAAAATGTGTGTGACCATTTAAATGTTGTACAATGAAACATGATGACGAGCACCATCTCCAACACACACGAAACAAGTTTATTGTTGTAATAAACAATTATTATGGCTTTGAAAACAGCCAGCCCAACGACACGGCAAACTGAATGTGTGCTACAGTCGGTGGTGTAACTCGCTGCAGTGTTCGTAGCAATTGCGGGGTCACAAAAAATATTGTTGTCCAGCTGTTTCGAATTAATTGCTCAGTCGCTAAGTTATTTGCAAATAATTGTTTAATGAAAAATAATAAATTTTTTAATTTCTTTTCGAACATGATTTTCATATATTTTAAGCCAAAATTGATTCAAGTTATCAGTTGATATATTTGAAAAGTTTTGGCACAATTAAAATCAAAAATTGCTGTCACAAATTCAGTTGACCATGTGGGACACTATTCGTAAGCAAAATATTTTTCTATTAACGCTTTACAAACAAATCAAAACGTATGAAATTTATATATATATTTTTGAGAGCCAATTAACTTTTCAATATATGGGTTATTCCATAGCAAATCGACAAAGATTTAGACAAGACTTAATCCGATTTGGATGAAATTCGGTCGGAGATTGTTATTCGCTCTATTTATTATTTATCACAACGGAAAAATAATTTTGAAAACATGTTTGCCAAAGTCATAACGTATTCGAAATTCAATAATTTTGCCGAATTGAATTATTTCAGTTTACTTTTTCAATATCTCGAAAACTACCTCATAGACAAAAATGATGAATTTCATCATTTTGAAGATAATATTTGGGTCTATTAAATATGGGTAAAATTTTTTAATTTTTTTTGATAAAATGTATTATCTGCAAAGTTTTGAAATATTATAAAATAATATAAAATCAGTGCTGGGACTCTGAAACTCTCTTTTTCTCAAAACTTTTAAAAATCTAGACCCCACGACGCATTATTTTATGGAAGATTTTGAAAGAAAACAAACACATTTTTCAAAATTTCAGAGTATTTAAACAAAAATTGATTTAAAAAACTCGGCAAAAATAAAATCTATGATTTTATGGATTAAATACTTTTTAAAAATTTTAAATTTTGGCAGATATTACATTTTTTATTATTAAAGGTTTTGTCATAAAAATATTTTATAAAAAAAAATCCTTCAAATCTTCAGGGTCTTTCAGCAGCATTTAGTGCGATTTAAAAAAATTTAAAGTTTAAATTTTCGAAATTTCAAAACTTTGCAGATATTACAATTTCGCAAAAAATGAAATTTTTCAATATATTTCAGCCGCAAATATTCTCTTTAAAGTCATAAAAGTAATTTGTGTGGGTTAATTCAATTTTCAAAATTTTAAAACTTTGCAGATATTACATTTTGTAAAAAAATTTTTTTGTTTTATATTTGAAGTCGCAAATATTCTCTTTAAAATGTCATTAAAATAATTTTTTTACATGAGATGGTTTTCAATCTCATGGGGCTAAAAATTATTTTATTAAAATTTTATCATTGTAACGGTCAATATAGTTTTTTATTGTCGTTAAATTTGAGACTAAAACTTCAGAATACAAGTTTTGTTACAGTAACGTTCAATACACATTTTTACTGTCTTAAAATGGAAGGAATAAAACATCTAGACTAAGAATTTTGTCACAAATAACGTTCAATTGAAATTTTAAGGTCCTAAAATTGAAGGGGCAACACGTCAAGACTACCAGTTTTATCGCAGTGACGTTGAATAGCATTTTTCACTATTAAAAAAGTCAGCCAAAAAAGATTTATAAAAAATACAAAACAAATATATAAATTTTTTGCAAAAATGTAACAAGTGCAAAGTTTTAGAATTTTCAAAATTTCTTTGACCAATTAAATTTTGAAAATTTTAAGACTTTCCACTTATTACATTTTTCCAAAAAATTTAAACTTTTGTTTTATATTTCTTAGTCCCAAATATTTTCTTCAAAATGACATAATAAAAATTGTTGTGTATGAGATGGTTTTCGAGATATTGAAAATACAAACTGAGAAAAATCGCCTTATCCGGCGATATTATGAAATTTGGAATAGTTATAAAATAATTTTAACTACATATATCTTTAATTTTTTTCTGTTGGTATTAATACCAATTAAACCGAATGTGAACTTCTCAACGAATTTCATCCAAATTTGTCGATTGTTTTGATATGGAATTACCCACACATTATATCTGCCCTATTCAAGCAAACTAACGTAGACTTGAGGTGTTCTTTGAAACACAATTTTCATAAAAAATTTTATTTGAAATACTCTTCAAGTCCACATTATTTTCGCTTAAGTCGGGGCATTAAATTTTTACTTGAAAATAGAAAAATAGAATATTGAATTAGAGAAGTTGGAGAAAATGTTTTTGGCTTCATATTAAAATTCTTGTTCTTTTTAAACAGACCTCGTATACTAAATACTTAATTTATTCAATACAAATCTATTTTTATATAAAGAAAAAAAAATTGAATAAATATTTCTCATATTCCTGCAGGCCTTTAGAAAACTACTCCCACTTTTCCATGACTCTCTAAAGGCTCTCCCGCCTTAAATGAATTACAAATCACTGATAAACTTCTGTTGCATAACGTTTTAATATTGACAACAGCAGAAACCAAGAGGCAGCTTTAATATGACACACACAAAAAACAACAACAACAACAACTAAATACATTGAGTTGATATGCAAAAGACAAGACACCTTCTTTTTAATATTAATTTCCTATGGCTTTGAGCTTCTGCCATAATTAAGATCGGGCTAAAAGCAGAGCTGCAATGACGATCGCGCTGCTGATTATGAGTGCAGAAGGTAAAGAGATGTTCGTGCTTTCCGGTCATCAAATTGTCTGAATTATTGCGAGTGGCGAAAAGCACAACATCAACTTAAACAAACAAATTGTAAGAAAAAAAGGAACAACAACAACAATGAAATGTTACATATATTTTTTTTTTTAATTTTTATTGGACAGACGAATATCAAAATGATGCCTTATAAATTGTCATGATCAGCAAAGAGGGATCATCAGTTTGAAATTAACTTTTGTAAGCAGTACAACTTAAAGAGACGAGACTTGTGATCGCAACAACATGGTCAGTTAATAAAATATTTAAATAAATTAAAAAAAAACAACAAAAAACAATTACCACAATGTTTATGTAACAATTGAAGTTAAAAGTTTTTTCAAAAGTTGAAGAAAAGGCGTTAATAAATAAATTAAAAACTCATTCGCCACCTTGAGAGAATGGATAACAATTTTTTTATTTTTTATTTTATTTCTCAGGAACTGGCCTTCGTTTTACTTGTGGCTGCCGCTGTGGTCGCTTTAGCCAGTGCTGATGTCAGCCATTTGGGCCAATATAATTATCCGGCACCCGCCTCAGTTGATGCCTCAATTGCCGCTCGCCCACAATCGTTTCCTCAGTCGCAAATTCATTCTCAAATTGAATCAATTAAGCCTTCCGTGCCAATAGCCAGCTTTTCGATACAGCATAATAATGGTCAAGGACATGGTGCAGGCTCTCAAAGTTATTCAGGTGCAGCAGAGTCTTCAGGAGCGTACACCTACAATCCTCCCGTACAGCAACAACTGTCATATTCTGCTCCTGGAAACGCAGTAGCTCAGCAATCATATTCCGTTTCTGCAAACGCACCAGTCCAGCAGTCATATTCTGCTCCTGGAAACGCACAAGTCCAACAATCATATTCTGCTCCTGGTAACGCAGCAGCTCAGCAATCATATTCTACTCCTGGAAGCTCAGCAGTCCAACAATCATATTCTGCACCTGGAACCTCAGCAGTCCAACAGTCTTATTCCGCTCCTGGAAACGCACCAGTCCAACAGTCATATTCTGCTTCTGGAAGCTCAGCAGCTCAACAATCATATTCTGCTCCTGGAAACGCAGCAGCCCAGCAATCATATTCTACTCTTGGAAGCTCAGCAGTCCAACAATCATATTCTGCTCCTGGAAGCTCAGCAGTCCAACAGTCTTATTCCGCTCCTGGAAACGCACCAGTCCAACAGTCATATTCTGCTTCTGGAAGCTCAGCGGTTCAACAATCATATTCCGCTCCTGGAAACGCACCAGTCCAACAGTTATATTCTTCTCCTGGAAATACAGCAGCAGTTCAAAATAATTTCGTGCCTGCGGTATCACAGCACCAACAGTATTCTGCTTTTGTTCCAGCCCAGCAATCATCCTTTTCAGGATCAGCTTTGGCACCAGCCCAGCAATCATCCTTCTCAGGATCAGCTTTGGCACCAGCCCAACAATCTTATTCAGCTCCAAGCGTGGGCGCAGTGCAAAATACTTTAGTGCCTCCTGTCGAACAACAAAAATATTCTTCGGGCAGTTCTGTACAACAATTATCATCGGCAGGATTCCAACAGTCCTACTCTGCTCCATCTACAGGATCTGTACAAAATAGTTATTTGCCTCCTACTCCACAGCAACAATATTCTTCTCCTGGCCCTGTACAGCAGCAGACGTATTCAGGTCCCGCTTCTGCTCCAGCCCCTGCTTCTTCCACACTAGTACAGCAAAGCTACTCTGGTCCCACACAACAGAGTTACACTGGCTCTGCATCACTACAACAACAAAGTTACTCCTCTGCTGGCCAAATTCAACAGCAATCGTACGAAGTAAGTGATCATCAGCAGCATTCCTTTGGACTTGTTGAATCGACAGGCTCCGTAGACACGGATGGTTATAATTATCCGGCTCCCGTGCAACAGCAAAGCCTGCCTGCCTTAGCATCAGAATCAGCTCAACAGAGCTACAATGGTCCAGCTTCAGGTCAAGTGCAACAAACATACTCCAACGTACAGCAACAAAGTTACTCAGTTGGCAACAACCAACCTTCGTTAGCAGCACAACAGTCATACACTGTTTTTCCAACTGCAGGTGTAGGACAAGAATCCTCCTACTCTGGTCCAGCTCCAGCTACAGTGCAACAAACTGGCGCACACGGGGCGGGCGTTGAAAGTGGTTCATTCAACTATCAAGCAGCTGGACAGGTACAACAACAATATTCCGCTCCAGTTCAACAAACGCACATCGTTCCCACTGCACTTCCAGTGCAACTCGCTGCTCCAGCTGCTGCCGCTATTGAAACTGGTTCCTATAATAAACAGCCAACTGCAACAGTACAAAATGCCGCTCCAGTACAACAAACCTTCTCAAACTCCCTTTCGGCTCCGCAAGGAATTCAATACTCAGTGCCTGCTGCCCCACAAAAAATCAGTTTACCCACACCCATCCTAGAGCTGGCAGCTCCCGCACCATCCGCGGAAGTCGACACAGTTTATGACCAAAACGGTGGTTACGTCTACCGCAAATCCTAATTTTTAATTAAACGAAAAAATTATTTTTGTGATTTGAAAATCTTTGAGCATTTCTTTCCCGCTCCTGTTAATTCTGTTCAATTTTTCTCCATTTAGATTAATTTCATATAACGAAAGCATAGAATTAAGTAGTTCTATTAATAAAATAAATTGTTTTTAATTTTTTATTTTGAAAATAATTGTGTTTTAATCGCAGAGGATCATAAGTGCTGGATTCATAAAAAAGATTGTGCCATCACATTAAAATCGGCTGGAATGAGTATTTTAATTGAATAAATTCATATAAAAAGATCGTTGGCATTCGGAATTTAAGCAGCAGCCTTGAGTCATGCTTTGATTTTATTCACTTTTGATTTTGTATTGATCATTTGTTGGGTGCATGTCTCGGATAGATGAAGCAAATATGTGGCTGACTTATTACGACGGCACTTGAGGTAATTAAAGAAAGGAAATTAAGCTGAGCTTTTATTATAAATAATTTTAATTCGATATGAAAACTTCAATACAATATAAATTTTATTTAAATTTTCCTCTTAAATAAATAAGAAGTTTAAGGAGAGATCAAAATCATTACAAGACCTTATTGATGTCTTTTTGTTTTTCTTATTTACTTAAGTGGAAGTTTAAGAATATATTTTTATAATTTCTTAAACTTCTTTTTTTAAACTTCTTTCTTTTGAGCAGAGGTTCTACTTATACTGGGCATTAGCCCCAGTAAAATACGCTTGGGGACCAACTACGACTCACTCAATGATCCGTCTGAATTTTTTGTTATACCCTAGTAAAAATAAATGGAAGTCATTTTAGGAGAACTACTTTGTCTTTATTTGCAAAAGTACCAATTTCGATATAACTACTTAACCCTGGATGGCTATATGTTCGACGATCCTCATTTACTCTTTATCCTCTTGCTCTTTTATGTTTGCTCAAATTTATATTGAATTTTAAGAGGGGGAAAAAATGTTGTATTAAATTCTATTTTATTTTTCAAAATAAAATACTTAACTAAAATAATTTTTGTTAATTTTTAACTCCTAAAACTGTTCGCCGTTTTAAGGAAGTGTAAAATTAAGGTACATAAATGAAGAGTAACCATTCAGGGTTAAATATCTCAAAGAAGCCAGTTAAAAAATCATATGAAAAAGTGCGAAAACATTCAAGTCTGCTTAAAAAATTTTAAACCGAAAAAGTTTGAAAAAAAGTAAAAAAATAGGACTTAAAGAAAAATTATCAAAACGGCAACGCTTAAACAAAGTGTTTTACCATCGATTTGAAACACTTCTCGTACCCTTTTTCCATAATAAAAATTGGTAGAAATAGAAACTGTTATCGCATTTAAAGTTCCTAAGAAGTTGTAACAAATAAAACTACACATGAGTGCTGATGATGAAAGTGCAGCGGCTTTCGAAAACAGCTGCTATGCTGTACTGTGTAAATTGAATATATAAAACTGATGATGATTTTTCCTTGCGCTGTGGAATGTCTATCATGTCTTTCGAAATTAAATTTCCGATAATAAATTTCGAAATCAAATATATAAAAGTTCTGATGTTTACATTCATAATATTTAACCCTGGATGGTTACTGTTCGAAGGTTAATCGTTTGAGAAGTGTTTATTTTTATTTAAAGAGACATAGTATATATTCCAAGGCTCAAGGGAAAATCAGAGTAGAACAGCTGTTTTCAAAGTCCGCTACACTTGTGTATTCTTATTGTTGATCACTCTTTTTTTATTTCTATTAAATTTTATAGCAAAAAGGATACGAGAACTGTATCAAACCGATGGCAAAGCACTTTTGCCAAGTGCCTGTGTTGCCGTTTTGATTATTTTTCTTCATGGCCTATTTTCCTTTTTTTTATTTTTGTCCTCATATTTCTTAAGGCAAATTTTTTTGGCTTAAAATTTCTTAAGTAAAATTAAATGTTTTTGTACTTTTTATATGATTTTTTGACTGGTTTCTCAGAGATATTTAACCCTGAATGGGTACTCTTCCCTTTTGTACACTGATTTTATTCTTCGTTTAGCGCACGAAAAAATTCTTTAATATAATTCTGCGGAAACAATTTTTAAAGTTGAAAATAAAAAAACATATTTTCAGTTAAGAATTTTATTAAAAAAAGAATAATAAAATAAACTTATTGTTCTCTCTTAAAATTTGGTACGAATTTGAGTCAACAGAGAAAAGTTTTACTGTAAAGAGTAAATGAGCTTCGTCGATTCGACGAACAGTTGCCATCCAGGGTTAATGTGATTATATTTTCCTTTTGTAATAATTAGAAAAATCTTTTCAATTGTAGAGACGTCTGTCCTCGGCATTACTTTATACTTCTCATATATATTTCCGGCTTTATTTGAAGGATCGTGTTTGTTATCGTCAACAAGGGGTTAATGTCGCTCTTCAAATCTTTTGATTCTAGTAAAGAAACACCACTTGAACGATTACACTACACGTATGCGACTCTTCTTTTTTTCTATTCCTTTTATCTGTCAAACACTTCGCTGGGTTTATTGTTGTGCCTTGACTCTTAATCAATTATAAATAAAGAATATTATTTTTGGCCAAAAACAAATTCCGGTTAACGATTGCATAGACCGTAATTAGATATGCAAACATTTCTTAAGCTGTTAACTGTTCTTTTTCAACAGTGAATATAATTAAGAGCACAAGAAAAAGTTGTCATCCTACTTGCGATCAGTGGATGAAAGACGGGTATAATTGGGAACTTTAATAGATCACCAACGATGCAGCGTAAAAAGTGCAGAGTGTAGGAAGCGAAATTGTAATGAATTATATATAACAAATATTTATTCTATTTTAAATAATTTGGTATAAATATAATTGGCAAGTAATTAACAGATCAGTATTAACAGTGTCTTTCGATCAGTCTGTACTTCAATTAACACAAAATGGTTAGTGAGTGTATTTAAATGGCGGCAATAAAAGTGATTAGTGCGATTAGCCAGTGGAAGAGTTGTGGCTTTTAACAATCAGGGACATTAAAATTGCAGTTTGCCATTAAGTGGAAACAATCAGCCTTATTGCGGTTGGCGTTTGTCGCCTACAAATTCGACAATTTGTAAAATAATAGAGACAATTTGTAAAAAATGTTTTCGTTTAATGAGATCATAATTTTACATCAGAACAAAATTTTAATTATATAAAAAATTTATCAGACCGGCACTGGAACGAATGCAATGGCTTCGTTTTTCCCAGCTTTGAAAGCATTTCTTACACTCACTTTCCAGCGATTGGGTCTTAATCTTCTCACTCAGCGCAAAAAGTCGCCCTTTCATGATTGTCTTGATTCTTGGGAACAAGGAAAAGCCGCTAGGGGGCCGAGTCTGGTGAATGAAGTGGAGCCAGAATATTTAAAAATTCTGAAATCTTGAAACGAACTTCGCTGACACTCTCTTCATGATCAAAAATTCCCACAAAACTAGATGACGAATTTTCTTAAATTTTATTCAACAATTTAATCGGTTTATTTTAAATTTTAAATTTTATAGTCTTATAGCGTTTTCTTTTTTAGAAAAAATGTAACATTTCTTATGGCGTGTTCTTTTCTAGAAAACATGTAAAATTTTTTCACTTATTTTCTAAAAAGTGGCGGTTTGGAAAAGTTTTAAGACACAAATTGTTTTTCGTGAGGAACGATGGATTGATTTTTAATAAATTCCTTATTTCAAAATGGCAAAAGGTTGCCATTTTCTGTTAAAGAGTGTGAAAAATGTTGCACTATTTTCGAGAAAAGAAATCGACATTACTTTCGTTTTAAGAAATTAACAATTTACAGATGTTTTAGAAGAGAAATTACTTTCCGTAAGGAATTCTAAATTAATTTTCATTAAATTTTTAATTTTCAAACGCCGTTTTCTATTAAAAGGTGTAAAAAATGTTGCACTATTTTTTAGAAGAGACATCAACATTAATATGAAACATAGAAAGGCATGAAAAATATTTCAAACAAACAAACAAGAGAAAATCAATATCAACTTAATTTTGAATTTATCAAATAGTGC
This sequence comes from Linnaemya vulpina, assembly GCA_963675445.1. Lineage (NCBI taxonomy): Eukaryota > Metazoa > Arthropoda > Insecta > Diptera > Tachinidae > Linnaemya > Linnaemya vulpina. Next base: position 7,981,948 of record OY776280.1, on the reverse strand, counting down.
TGTTTTCGAAGGCCGCTGCACAGTATTCACGTATGTTTTTGCTCGTCGCTCGGACTTTATAAAACTTTAATGCAGATATACGAGAACTGTTTTGGTTCATGGTGTGAAATAAAGACACGCGTTGCCGCCAACTTTCAGACTTCACGAAGAAGTAAATTTTAGTGGCGATTTATTAACGGCGTGAAAGTTTATTTTCGCTTTAATCATAGTGATTTCGGTAGGAAAGTTGGAAACTTAAGAAAATCGAACAGTTATTGGTTGCACCCCGATTTGCAAAAAATTTAGTGCGTATCAGATCTCGACGTTTTAATTTTCTGTGAATTTTAACCGATTCCAACCGGTCGATTTCAAAATATCTTTGAAAAAAATATACAATAAAATATATTTTAAAGTGTCTTTTTAACTTTTAAACGGCTTCACCAATCGAATTCACAAATTAATTAGTTCGTAACATCTTAAAACCGAATCGATCACCATAAATCGGGTGAAAACCGGTTAATCCGTTGGTGAACGAAAACACTAGAAAAACATGATTTTTTTTTCTTTTGAAAAACTTCAAAATTATATACCTGCACGGTTAGTGTTCTCGTTTCTTTTCTATTAATCGAAAGCCACATGAATCACCGTTTAACACGTCGGAATCGGTTGATTTGAAAATTAAAACAAACGTATTTTAGCTGGAATAGTCTAAACACCTGGTTACGATAATTTTGAGGTTAAAATTAGTGGAAAGTTAAAGGGGTGGTGTTCAGGGTCAAACCTTTTCCATGTTTGAGAATTTCCACAACTTGCGTCAAACGATTCATGATAATTTGTGAAATGATATTCGCCCGTATTATGAATGACGATGTCGACGTCACATCAACACGACAGTAAAAAATCGTCACTTGCCCGTTCTTTGTCGACAGAAATTGACTTTTGGTCACATGTTCTATTCATATTATACGCGTTAAAGAATACAAAAAGGCTGTTAATAATAATTAATTATTGTCGACAACTAAATTACAAGTGGCAATTTTTTGCTGTCGTGTTGATGTGACGTCGACGTCGCCATTCATAATATGTGCAATTGTCAATTACCAAACTAGAGTTATCGATATCGAAGGCTTTCGGGCAGCTATAAAATAACAAATAATAATAATAATATTCGGACATTTTTCAAAATTAAAGTACCGCTTATATAGACTCCTTAATTATCCACCCCAAAAATAGAACACCCTATAGCAGCCAAATGTATGGCTTATTTCAACCCAACTAAAAATTGTAATAATTTTTTTTTTGCAGAAACCCTTAACCTGCATTTTGTTCGCTGTTGCTGCTTTGGTGGCCGCCGATGTCAGCCACTTAGAAATGTCGCCCGATCAAGCAGCTGCCAGCAACACGCATGATCACTACGAATCGGCTCCAAACAGCTTTGATACTCCCTCTGACAGTGCAGATTCCTCAGGTCCTGAAGGAGCAGCCTCTTTTTCTTCCAATCAATACAGCGCAGTTGCTGCTGCTGCTGCTCCTGACACATCCAGCGAATCAGATGTTGATTTTGAAGCACCTCAAGCTGCCGCTGCTTCTTTCAATTCTTTCCAAACAGCTGAATATCAGGGTCCTGTTTTGAGCTCTTTTAAATCCAGCTTTACCGTTCCTGAAGGTGCTGCCTCTGTTGCACATTTTAAAAGTGTGCTTCCAGCTCCAGCTGTCAGAACATTTGATGTTGACTCCAACTATTTTGCTTCGGAAGAAGCTGCTTCTTTTAGTGCACCACAAACTGTTGATTTCAATGCGGAGTCAGAGGCTTTTCCTTTTGCCTTCAACTCTTTTATGGATTCCAGTTATTCGGCTCCTCTGGGTTCAGCGTCTGAAGTTGATACCCACTATGCAATTGATGGTGGTTACGTGTACTAAATTATATTATTCTCTCTCTCTCTCTCTCTCTTTCACTTTACAATAGTTAATTAAGTAATTAATTAAGTAATTAATGTTCTTTTCTAGAAAAGAATGCAACATTTTTTACACTTTTTAATATAAAATTGCAGCAAGTTGCACTTAAAAATTACGTTAGTCTTAAAACTGCTCCAAACTGCCCTTTTTTAGAAAAAAAAATGTAAGAAATGTTACACTTTTTTCAAAAAAGAAAACGCCGTAAGTAAGTAAATCAATTTTTGTTTGCAATTTTTTTTTTAAATAAATAAATAACACTTTTTGTTGCTTAACAATTATTTATTAGACTTCTCCGAGTTATTGGATTTGGCCAAATATAAAATATTATTTTTCAACAAAATTCGCCTGCTGGCGCCCTCTATATTTTTAACTCTTATTGGCTTGGAGGCCACCACTTCCCAGGGTTTTATATAATTATTTGTTGGCACATGTGGATGGGGGTAGTCCGTAATGAAATGGTATAACAAAGGCAGCGTACTCTCTTCCCGCTTTACCAGATCCGATGGCTGCACGTACACCTTCTCTTCGCTTTTAATGTCAATAGCGTTGGATATGGTCTCAATGCTGGCTGCCAGAGTAGCCGTTAAGCTGATGAGTCCCAGCAGAAATAATTGTTTTAAATTTAAGTGAAATAATGCGCACATGCTGCAATTATGAAAATTTCAATGAACATTTTTTTGTTGTTGTTGTTTTTATATCATTATAAGACTTGCCTTTGGGTTCCACTTGAGTTTGTGTTGCAAAATATTTATCAGCACTAAATTTACTTCAAGCAAATTTACTTTCTTTTATACCAAAACGTAAAATGACAATAAAAAATTAAGCAGACCACTGGACTTTTATGTCGCAGTACCCTACACGGAAAAGTTGGTCAAATTAGTTGGACTATTGACATGTAACTCACGTTCAATTCCAAAGCGCAAAGTTTATAAAAACGAGTGTGAAGATGAAGACAACTTCTTTATAAGATTTTCCGGATTTTGAATATTTTCTTAGCAGCAAAATTTAATTTATTCCACCGTGCAAATATTTCACAGTTTTCTAATAAAATATATTAACTAACAAGCAGAGTGTTTGGCAGCCGCTTCAATATGAATTGCGTGACTCCAATAAAAACACGCAAAACTTTACTTGTTTTTACTTAAAAGAAAGTGACAAAATATTTGAGATAAAATTTATGAACGCACTTTCATTGAGTATCAGTATCAGTAACATTTAATATTCCCGCTAAAAATAAAAGTATGTGGACCACGCACAGTGATTTGCACAAAGAATATTATGGGCATTATAAGAAATCTAGAGTTTCTCAAAAAATAAAAAAAAAATTCGGAATGAAGACCTGTGGCGGTCGGTGAAAACTACGGAATACAAATCTGCAAAAAAAAATATCCCAAAAAGAATAACAAATTTTGTAAAAGTAATAAATTTCAGAAACTCATATACAAAGAAAATAATTCAAGGGCAGCATAGAGATTTAAAGTGCATTACCATCGATCGATTCCTTATAATTCTCGTATTCTATTTCATAATATAATTCGTATAAATAAGAGTTGTTGCCACATTCAACTCAGCCGCGTCTAATAAGTGGCGATAAGGAAAACTACACTTCAGCATGATGATGAAAGTGTAGCGGCTTACGAAAACAGCTGTGCCTGCTCTGGTGAGTAAGATTCGATAATAAAATGCATGTTGACTTTTTTGTGAATCTTTATATAATTATAATTAGGGATATTAAGTTTTATACAGAATAATTTTTATATATCAAAAGAAAACGTTTTCCATTTTTGTGTCACCCTGTTATACTTTTGCTTGCTCAACACTTTCAATAAAAAAAAAACTTCAGCTGACAACCGGCCCACTGTTCGTAATCTGTTGAGACAAATTTTCGCCACACTCACAGTTAACTGCTGTTTATTGACTTCATCTGTGGCACAAAAAAAAGTTACAAAATAAGAGAAAAAGCTCAACAACAACAACAACAAGATGCAGGCGCAATGTCAATGGTAGTAAATAAATACGTATGAAACGTAAATTGAAGACCAAAAAAAAATATTTATATTTTAAGAAACATATTAAGCAGCGCATTATTGTGGCCTCATTTCTCAAGCGTATTTGCATTATAAGCCAGATGCACAACAACAACAACAACAACAAATATATATTAATTGAGATGAAATAATTTGTAAATCAATTAGTCTTCTCTGTTGCCAAACTAAAAATTTAAGGTGCGCAACAAAAGCTGCATAAAAATATTGCAAAACAGTTGCAGATAGACATCGAAATTGTAACCGATTGCTGGCATTCGAGTGACTGAGAGGATGGATGGCAGGCAGTTCAGATTGGATGCTGATATATGAATGTTCCATGTGAGGTCATTCAAATGCGTGTTATTTGAGACGAATATTTGGGGAGAGGCTGTTGTGGCAACAACTAACACGGTTCTGTGCCAAGAGGAGGTGGCAGACAGGCAGTCAGTTCGATTAAATAAATAATTTATTCTTCCATTTCGGCTCAATTTATCTCCGGCAAATGCAATTTTTTTAATTAATATTTTTCTAAGCCTTCACACATGCGCTTCAGTTATGATTGAAACAAAAAAAGGACTGCAAAACAATTTTTTTTAAATATATCAAGTTTTTAATGAGGGATTACGGGGCATAGAAAATATTGTATATATAAATCGGGGTCTTGGGTCTGGTACTTGGACCGGCAATACATGCAAAACAATGTGAGAGAATTGTGAAAAGAGAGCATAAAGTTGAGACGTCATATGGAGAGTAATGAGAAGAGGACGAAATTTGTTGTAGCTCTTTGCTTCTGACCGACGTATCAAATATGATCACCGACTAGTCCACAATTTATTAAAACCAGAATAACGTTATATATCTTTTCACAATTCTTTAAAGAAACTTTCATTTTTGTTGCTGTTGCAAATCGGTTGAACAAACTCAAAGAATTTTGTTTATTATAAACGATGTAGGGAAACTGGAACTACTAGTATATTAAATGAAATAGTTTGTTACACACACATACACACATACACATTAGAATCGGAACGAAAAACAAAAATAATAATTAACGTCTACGTAAACAAAAGAAATAATAAAAACCCGAATAATAAAAAAAAATTTCCAAACAACTGTGGGCTCATTGTGTGGCTCAATTTTAAGTTATTAAAATAGTGTTTCGTTGCCTAACACATTAAACACAATAACGACAGCAGGCTACGAGCTACAACCTGTCAAAATTAGAATACACGCAGTGAAATGGGAATGCATATTTTAGCGACGACACAGCCACACGACTACCGACCACCGTTGTAGCTGCAGCCAAAATTAAACTAATTTCTATTTTGGCGAGCGACAATGAGTAGATGCAATATTGCCAGTATAATATAAATAAATTCAATTATTGTAAACTTAAAAATATGATGTTTTATTATACACAAAGAAACAATAAACTATATATCCAAGCTAATGAAGCGATTTCTCGTCATATAATGTGAACTATAATATATTTTTTTGGAATAACACTATTTGAGAGTATTATATATATGAAAGCGGCTACACTGGCGTATGAAGAGAATTCTAATTTAAACAACAACTCAAGTTTCTTGATTTGGTGGTGTCGTTCTAAAAATAATTAAGTAGCGGACTACGAGGAGACAATTGTAGTCAACGGCTTTTGTAGTCGGTGTTCGTGTAGCCTGCTGTCGTTATTGTGTTCAATGCTTTAAACGTAAAACGGGCTATTTAAAAAATAATTCTAAATCAAATCACTTGTAAACTGCGTGGTATTATATGAAAATAAAGAGAAGAGAAGGATAACAAATTTGCAAGAGAGAAGAGAGATTTTTTCATATCATTAAACTGCACAAATTCGAATGGAGCACCTAATTTTTCCATTTTCAATATATTAGATGGACCGTTTTGCGTTTCATTTGACGAGTTTGTAAAAATAAAGAAGCAGGTGAGAGAACTTTTTTGACATGACTTCCAGATTGTTAGAAAGTGTTATACCGATCTGGAGTTTGCCAACAGAAATTTGCGGGTTATTTCACTACAAATAGTGAAGGTCGTAGGATTTCTTTATTAATAATATTTGAAATAAAAATCTAAGTGTAACTGAACAAATCATCTGTAGAGCTTTTACCATTATTCTCGTATTCCAAAAGTATTCAAGTCTTCTAAGACAATTAAAGAAATAAAACTTGAGCATATAATTTTGTTTCCCATTGACTAGACTGATTATTGACAATTTATGCACCCATTTTCTTTAATTCAATTTATAATTATACGTCACACATATTGTGGTACATTTTTGAGCATCTTATCGTACTTCAAAATTGATAAAACATATAAATTTCAAAAGGTATCTTTGCGTAGATAAGCAACGAAATTCTTAGCATAAACGTGTTCAAAGAAATTTTGCCTCTAAATGAACCACAAGATCTATCTCTTTCTATTTTATGTTATTCAATAATCTCACTTTATTTTTTTATTGGCTGCTGGAAAGAGCACAAAATTGTTTTTACTATTAAAATATATTTTATAGCTGAAAAGCCATTTTTATATTGTTTTAATTGTAAATATCAAGTGGTCCAATTTCAGCCACCAGGATATCTGAGTAAAATTAATATCATGTGAAAAAAAATTCCTATTCCTCTGTCAATACCACGAATGTATTATTATAACTTATTAGAGAACACACAATATTCCATGAAGAAAGTAGCCGGCAAATTATATTTTTAGGCTCTTTTAATTCTAATTTAATTAAGAGTTCATTATTTTGAAATATTTTTATGATCAGTACTGATGAGATTCGCTGTGGAATCTCATCAGGGTTCTAAGAGCTTCTCATATATAATTTTTGTTAAAAACATCGGCTAAATAGTGGATATTTCTACTGATGAGTTACAGTGGAAAAATTTAACAGGGAACGCTGATGAGATTGCAAGTCCGAATCAGAATTAATTTACAGGAATTCTAAATTTAAAAGAACTCGATTTGGTCAAGCCTTTCAAAAGTTATAATTGGGTCACATTCATACACACACATACACTTACAACCACATACACGTATACACATATACTTACACACACTTATACCCACATTCACGGACACAAATCCAGACACACATATACATACATACAGCCACACACACACACTCTAATGCATATATAAAGACATGGTAACAGGCTCTCAGAAGTAGTCAGGGATGACTTTTAGAACCTCAAATCTTCCAGATCTGAAGAGAATGAGATTTTTCCCCTTCGGAAACGGAATTGATTCCGTATTTTGGTTCCTCAGAATGAAATCATTTTTATTATCATTGAACGGAATCAGGTAATGAATTGAATACAATAACTTTTAAATATTTTGATTTATATTGACATCAGCCTTCATATTTTTGCCAAAAAAATATTAGCAAAAATAATCAGTTGGATAGATAATCGCATAAATTCACTTCAACAGGAAAACGAAAACAATCCACATAATAGAGTTCATAATTAAGCGGCAAGATCCATTATTTTGACGCACTAAACAATCGATTAATTCATCTCTTTTTATGATTACGAATTTGGGTTTTTTCTTTCTTCGTTTCAATAATTTTGTTTAATGTATTTTGTTACAACAACAACCACAACAACAACAACAGTTTAATGCAAAGTTATTAGTCTTGTATGGTCAGTTCCCTAAAAGCAAAGAAATAATAAAAAGAGTTTCAAATTAATTATTGTTTTGGCAACAACAGAAGATTTTGTTAATTCATTCTTCATTCTCACAACGAAATTAAAAGCTCTTCTTACGAAAAGTACATTTTTTTAATGAAAGCAACAACAAACAATTAATATAATTTAAAAATTATTTTTCTATGTTTTATCATACGCTCCTCCTTTCTTAAGGTTTTGTATAAAAGTTCTATTTTGGTCAAGATCAATCATCAGTTTCAGGCATCCATTTAGAAAGAACACACGCTACTCAACGATGGTGAGCCGAAAAATAATTTTTAACTCCTTCTCATTCTTCAATTTGTTTTATTCCCTTTAGAAAATCTTTATTTTGACTTTGGCCGTCGTGGCGAACGGTGTAACAGCTTGGAGCAGTAAATATTTGCCTCCTGCGGCTCAACCTTCGTATCAGTACTTGACTCCAGTTGCTTCTGTTAAACCTGGTTTTTCAGCTGGTGGTTCCTCTTTTGGCGGCCACTCTAGTGGCTCTTCATTTGGTGGAGTTGGTGCTGGTGGCTTAGCTCAACCTTCCCGTCAATACTTGAGCCCGGCTACTTCTAGTTCCCATGGTTTTTCATCCGGTACTTCTTCATTCGGTGCTAATTCCGGCAGCTTTCCATCCGCAGGATTCAGTCATGGTGTTGTGAACCCACCCTCACGCCAATACTTATATCCGGCTGTCACAACTTCTCAAGGCTCCTCTACCGGATTTGCATCGGGAGGCTCTTCATTTGCTGGCCACTCTAGTGGATCTGGATTTGGTCATGGTGCTGTAAGTCAACCTTCTCGCCAATACTTATCTCCGGCTGTCACAACTTCTCAAAGCTCCTCTACCGGATTTGCATCGGGAGGCTCTTCATTTGCTGGCCACTCTAGTGGATCTGGATTTGGTCATGGTGCTGTAACTCAACCTTCTCGCCAATACTTGACACCCGCCATCTCTACCTCTCACAGTGTCTCTAATGAATTTTCTACTGGTAGTTTGGGTACTGCTACTCCTGGTTTTGGGGTAGTCGCCCAGCCCTCTCGTAAATATTTAGCGCCAACTGGTTCCGTTTCTCATACCGGCTCAAAGGGATTTTCGGGTACGCAATACGGTTCTAACGGTGGTTATGCGTACCGTCATCGTTTTTAGATTTGGAATGGAAATTATTCACATATAAAAAATAAGCAGATAAACTGTTCATCGATTACACCGTGCGACATAAATAAAGAAAAAAAAATTTCGAAGATTCTAATTTTAAGATTTTCGAAACATAAAAAAGTTGAGTTGCCAAACTTTTATTTCTCAACAACTCTGCTAGTTATTATTCGATTTTAAATTTTCCAACAGATTCGGAATGAATGGCCTTTCGAAATTTATACAATTTATTAAAAATACTGAGGAATAGTTGTGCCAGACATTTTGGTAGATATATGTATATTCATGCATTAAGACAAAGAATAATTTAAGGAAAAAATATCTTGAAAAATATGTTTCGATTTGCTGTCATTTTTTTATATTCGCGAATACGAATACGAATATTATTTACAAAATTTACACACATTTTATTTATTACTAACGTTTTTTAAATCATGTTAAATTTTTTATAAAAAAAGAACTTAAAATTCTGTTCACGTACGTTAAAGTTAATAAGAAAATTTTGGCGACCAAGATTTAACCCCATTGGACTAGTTTTTTTGGGGTTATGTTAAGTAACTTGTCTACGTCGATGAATCACAAACTTTTCAACACCTAAAAATCAACATTCAAGGAGTTATTGACCTCAAATGCTGCGAAAAATTTTTGAAAATTTGTTTTTCAGATTAATTTTACAAAATTTTCTTCCAAATAATGACCGTTCGATTGATATTAAAGATATATTTCCCTGTTTTATTATGATTTACATATACTCTATAAATAAACACACACACATTATTAATAAAAACAACACCTTTAATTGACACTTAAAACAATAACAATATGTAAACCCTGTAGTAAAACAATCGAGAGTGCACAAACTCCCTACTCTTTAATTATAAACAAAGACGTATGAGCAAGTCGCGACCTCTATCAAAGAACATTAATTTATCTGAAATTGCAACAACAGCATCATAAATTTTATACTCTATTTCTCACACATCGAGTTACAGTCTTCAACAAGAAGACACATTTTTGAGACATCAAATAAATATCAACAACAAAAAATATAACTTCTATTCTGAACCCAAAATCTCTTTGAGTTACAATTAAAAAAAAACAGTAGCATTCTCTCCAAAGAAAAGATATAAAAAACAGTCAAACACATCAAATGCAAATGCAAAACATTCACAACAACAATAAATAAAAACATTGTCTTTGCAATACACAATCAAACAGAATCATCTCTTAAGAATTTTAATAACTACTGGATAATGACAAGTCAACCATCACCCACCCCACTACAAACTGAGTTGCGAACAACAATTCGTTTTATTTATTTCAAACTTTGAAGAACATGATGAAGCACAATCAAGCAAGTGCTACCTCAACCCATGAGTCCCAATATTCAACACATAAACTCATACATACATACTTCCACCAAAAGGGAAAGGCCACATGACCCGCCACTGTAGGCCTTATTGAAGGCCTACTTAGGCAATTGTCTTTGAGTATTCCATACAAATTATTACAAACATACTCATGTATTTGTAAAATAAATAAAATATTTAGGAGTAAAATATTTATAAAACCAAAATATCTATAGAGATATTAACCCTGGATGCTTACTGTTCGTGGCATTGACGAAGCTCACTAAATATTTTATTTTGTTGAAACTCCTATCGAATTTCAAGGGGAAAAAAGTTTTTATGTTACATTTTATTTTACTTTTTTGTTGTAATTCTTTGCATAAATATTTCACTAAAAATAATTCTGTTAATTTTTAGCTTTCAAAATTGTTCCGCTAAAATTATTTTGAAAAGTTTTTCGACGATTCAACGAAGAGTAACTTTAATGTACAAATATGAATAGCAACTATTTAGTGTTAAAGAACACTTATTAGGAAAATGTTATGTAACACAATGAGGGCCATTATAACTTCGTTATAGTTAAAAGTAGGATTATGTCGGACCCATAAAAATTTCCCTTCATTACAATTTCATTTATATTTAAAGTCAGGGACCGGTTGAAAAGAGGTGGAACTTCTCTGGTAAGTGAAAGAAATTTTGTAATAAACAGTAAGTTTTTATACGTCCTATAAAATCCTACTTGTAATTAATGTCGTATGTATGTATGGCTCTAAATATATTAATTTTGATCGAATTTTTTATTTCATTACCTGTCCTACGATGTCACTCCATATCATTTCGTCGACAAAAATACATTTAAAATAAACACAAATTCTATAATTTAGTTTTTGTCGACAAAACAATAATATTTTCTTTTTAATTTTTTTATAGATATAAAAATGTTTATTATAATATTTTATTAATTGGAAATAAGTTTTTTATATTGAAATGCAAGCATGCTTTAAACAGCAGGCATACTAGCAGGGGTTAGCACCCAGGCCCTCTAAAAGTCATTGAGAAAAGAGGGAGAATAAAAAGCCTTCTCTGGAATAACAACCTGTTTAAAAGAGATCTGAGTATGGAAGTGAGCGGGAAGCCCTTGTATATTGAAAACAAGTGGCACACAGGCCCTTTAGAAGGCCCCGTTTACTCCTTATTTCGCGCTCACAGTAAATGATTGCAAGTTTGTTTGCATATTTATACATCCATGCGTGTGTGTGCACACATACAAAATTTATTCTATTCTTGCCCTTTTCCCTTTTATTCTTATAACAAAAAATTTTCACATACACACACACAAATAAAAATTAATTCTAACCTTGAACTTGTTTAAAACTGTTAAAAAGCTGTGCAGCAACAGAGCTGCTTGCAGGGCATTGCGGTTGTATGTACTTCATATATACGTACACATATATTCATACAACCACACGTATGTATGATGTATTAAGGCTAGTCCGCTACCAAATTGATTGTAACCCAAATCCTCTGCTGCAGAGATATTAGATGGACGACTGGTATTCCTACGTATTTATGTACATATATATATATATATATATATATATATATATATATATATATGTATATATATATATATATATATATATATATATATGTATATATATATATATATATATATATATATATATATATGTATATACATATATATATATATATATATATATATATATATATATATGTACATATTTACATACCCACATATATGTATGTAAGTATATACATAAGTATGTATGTATGTACATATATGTATGTATGTATGTACTTATTAGATTGTTTGAATAATTTTATTACAAAATTTGTTGTGGACTTACCTCGTATGAATATTGAAAATATGTATTTAAATTTTTGTGCAACTGTTTCATAAACTCTTCAATTTGTTAATATGTTCTATATATGTAAGTACATACATATGTATATACAACTGTATGTATGTACAATACAAAACTTTTTTTTATCAATTTATTAACACACTTTCCACTTTACAATCTCCGAGTCAACACGCACGCACTAGATACTTAAGCAAACTGAACTAATAAAAGGGAATTGCAATAAACAAAAGCATAAACGGAGTGGAGTGATTTGCAATACCGTTAGTTGATGACTTTGTTGTAGACAAAAGAGAGGCAGATAATTAGGAAAGTTATTATATAACAATTACCGAAAGTAAATGTGTGACAATCTGTTCTATTGTTATAATGAGTTAAATCTTGTGTGTGAGAATGTGTGTTGTACGTAGATGTTGCAAGCGTGTGCATGTAAGTATGTGAGTTAAATAACTTCGGAACTACTGGTCCGATTTGCGAAATTCTTTCAGCAAAATGTAGGACAGAATGTGTATATTAATGGTAAATATGAATGAAAGTTAATATTAATTGTCAATAAAACTTCAAATTTACAATTTCGAAATAAAAAATTTTTATTTGTAATTTTGATGACTTTGCAACAAATTAATGTAATAAAAATAAAAAAAACAATTTTTGAAAATAAAGTTTGAGGCCAATGAAAATATTTAAATAACTAAATGATGGTTGTGTTTAGTGAGTAACAAACAGATGCGTGAAAGGTTAATGGGAATAATTAATAGACGTAACCACCATTGGAAGCGTATTTTGTATCAATGCCGGTGGATGCAATAAGAGCTGCATGTGATGGTGCCGAGAAGGTTTCAGTTGCTTGGGACTTGAACACGGCAGTAGAAACGGGAGCAGCGTTTAATTGTTGAGAAACAGCTGAAGTTGTGTAAGTTTTTTGGACAGTTGGCGATGAGTATGACTGATAAGAGTTGTAAGATTTGCCAGGACTAGTGTACGTTTGCTGGACAGCGGGGGCAGTGTATGAAGAAGAAGTCTTTTGAATAACAGGAGCAGTGAAAGTAGAAGTTTTTTGTACGGTGGACTGTTGCACAATGGGTGCAGATACCGCTTGCTGATTGTTATACGTTTTACTAGATGAGGTGTAGGACTGTTGGACAACAGGTGCGCTGTAGGAAATCTTTTGGCTAGTAGGAGCAGATACAGACTGATAACTGGTATACGATTTACCAGGAGCAGTATAGGACTGCTGAGAACCAGAACTGGTATAACTTGCTTTTTGGGTACCGGTGGCGGTAAACGCTTGTGGGGCAGCAGGTGCTGATGCAGACTGATAACTGGTATACGATTTACCAGGAGCAGTATAGGACTGCTGAGAACCAGAACTGGTATAACTTGCTTTTTGGGTACCGGTGGCGGTAAACGCTTGTGGGGCAGCAGGTGCTGATGCAGACTGATAACTGGTATATGATTTACCAGGAGCGGTATAGGACTGCTGAGAGCCAGAACTAGTATAACTTGCTTTTTGAATTTCAGTGGCAGTATATGCTTGTTGGGCAGCAGGTGCTGATGCAGACTGATAACTGGTATATGATTTACCAGGAGCAGTATAAGACTGCTGAGAACCAGAACTGGTATAACTTGCTTTTTGTGTATCGGTAGCGGTATACGCTTGTTGGGCAGCAGGTGCTGATGAAGACTGATAACTGGTGTATGATTTACCAGGAGCAGTATAGGACTGCTGAGAACTAGAACTGGTATAACTTGCTTTTTGGCTATCGGCAGCGGTATACGCTTGTTGGGCAGCAGGTGCTGATGCAGACTGATAACTGGTATATGATTTACCAGGAGCAGTATAGGATTGCTGAGAGCCAGAACTGGTATAACTTGCTTTTTGGTTATCGGCAGCGGTATAAGCTTGTTGTGCAGCGGGAGCTGATGCAGACTGATAACTGGTATAAGACTTACCAGACGCAGTGTAAGATTGTGGACCAACAGAGGAAGAATATGTGATTTTTTCTACAGCTGGAGCGGTATAAGTTGTTTGTTGCACGAGAGGAGCCGAGGCTGATTGATAATTATTGTATGATTTGATGGGAGCACTGAAAGACTGTTGAGATGAGCTGGAAGTGAAAGTGGCCTTTTCAGCTGCTGGTGCCGATACTGACTGATAACTGCTGTAAGATTTACCGGGTGCTGTGTAGGAAGCTTTTTGAATAACTGGCGCTAAATAGGCTCTTTCGACAGATGGCGCTGTGTACGATTGTTTAACAGTTTTTGAGGTGAAGGTTGTTTGCTGTACAGCCGGGGAGGATGAAAAGGTTTTCTGAACTAGAGGTGCCGCAACAACAGTGTTTTGATGAGTTGGACTTGTATAAGACTGATAGCTGTTGTAGGATTTACCGAGACTAGAAGTAGTTTGAGAGGCAGCAGGTGCTGCAGCAAATGTTTGCTGTTGCGTTAGAGGAGCTGAAACGATGGTCTTTTGAACAGTGGGAGCAGAATACGATTGAAAACTGCTAAAAGTTTTAGCGGGAGCTGCAACGCTTTGTTGGACAACTGGAGCAGTGTACGACTCTTTTACAATTGTGCCCGAAGTGTAAGTTTGTTGTTCAGTGGGCGCAGTATATGTGGTTTTTTGTACAACCGGTGCCTTGTAGGACTCAAAAGAGGCGAAGGATTTACTGGGAGCGGTGTAGGATTGTTGGATAGTTTGTTGAACGGGAGCGGTATATGTCTTCTGTACAATGGGAGCTGAGTAAGTTTTCTGAACTGTTTGTTGTTGCACTATGGGAGCAGAATATGTCTTCTCCACAACCTGTTTGGTTGCATAAGAGTGGCCTACACTTGGAGCGGTGTATGAAGAGCTGGTGCTGCCGCTGGAACCAGAGGTGTGTAATTGTGTTGTCGCAGGTGCTACCAGTAGTTTACCACTGTGGCCAGAGGAGCCCTGACTCGATGATGAGGATGATGACGAAAAACCTGTAGAAGTGTAGGCCCCGCTACCTCCACTAGAATATCCGAATGCAGAGGGAGCCACCTGTAGTTTGCCACTGAGGCCGGTGGATCCTTGGGACGTCGATGAGGACTCAAAGCTTGAAGAAGTATATGCTCCGCTATTACCTGCAGTGTATCCGGAAGAGACAGGTGCAACTTGTAATTTACCGCTGTAGCCGGAGGATCCTTGGGAAGTTGATGATGTTGAAAGGCTTGGGGCCGTGTATGCGGCACTACTTCCTGCCGAATATCCTGAAGAAGGGGTGTATGTGACAGTACGTGAGTGGGATGAAACGGAATGTGGAGGCAAATAAGAGTTGGCTATGTGCGAGACATCTGCAGCGGAAAATGCCACCATGGCGACCAGTGTTATGAAGAGTTTCTGAAAATGCAAGTAAATCTCAAGTTTTATAAATTTAATGGGATTTTTTTTTTAACAGTTTCACAATCGAGATTTGAAAATGTTTTTTTATGTAAATAATTCGTTGAATGACTTAATCTTTTTATATTTTACGGGTCAGAGAATGGAATCAGCCAAAAACAAAAAAAAAACATTTTCTTGATTAGCTTTTTGAAGTGTCTTAGTATATACTGCTGGTGTCCCCTTTGCCTGGAGACCCCAACTAATACCAAATAGAAAAGGAGCAACTTGGATAAAAATAATTATTTAACATGGACTTAAAAAAATTTAACACTCCATTAAGTTACCGATCGGCTATACTTTTATGCTGTTTTCAAAGCGCATTGTGGACTTTCAACACGATCTGGTTTTTCAAACTTTTGCTTTGGAGACCCTCTGAATCAATATAATACAACTGAAGTATTCAAAGTGTAGACTAAGAAGCCGAAGATCCCTTGTTCGATTTGGAACTCAGTCCTTAACATGGTATCGAGTTTTTCGGATCCGCATTAGCTCCTTGCAAGGATACCATGGCCACCTTGTTGTAGTGTAGACCGTTTACACAGTTTTGCAGAGGTTTACACAGTTTTGCCAAATAACTTATTTGGTCCTGCCAATCTCTGAAATAGCAGATCAAAGGGAGGGCACTGAATAGTCTGGTATCTGGGTCCTTGGGCTCCCCAACAGCATCAAAATCGATCCTCTATTTATAGGTTTTGCTTCCCAGGTTTGGTCAGTATCCCAAAGCCGAAAACAAACAAACGATTATGGTTAATGTTACCAGATTTCAATAAAATTATAATTCCTGAATATATTGGAAAATCCCAGTAAAATGTCGGATAAAGAAGTGAAATGAAATTATCTTTTCTTCGCATTTAATAAAATAATTTTCTTAAGAAACAAGAAAATTATGATAATAAGAAAAGGTCGATAAAATGTATTTATTTTTTTAGTAAAATAATTTATTTTGGCTTATGGTATTTTCTTTGCAAAAAGTGGCGGCTTGGAAGAGTTTTAAAACAGAAATTATTTTTCGTGAGGACTGTTAAATTCATTTCTAATAAATTCTTTATTTTGAAATGGCAAAATGTTGCCATTTTCTGTTGAAAAGTGTGAAAAATGTTGCATTTTTTTCTAGAAAAGAAATCGACATTAGCAATTTGCCCTCCGCTATCGCATTCCATATCGATCTAAATTTCAATAAATTTTAAATTAAAATTTCAATCGACAACGTGTACCTTAATATGGCCCCTGATATAATTTTTCGTTTATAAAACTCTTTTACGAATGAAAGTGAAATATCTAGGAAGTGCTGCCATATTTCGAATAGAACGAGAGTATACATATTTTTGAAAAAATTCCCAAAACCTAAAAAACCATGAATAACTGGCAAAACGCTGGTTTTCATAACCTCGTGTACTTAATGCTCCGTAACTACGGCCCATGTCAATCGATTTTTATATTCTTAACGGATTTGAAAAGAAGAAACTATGACCTTTCGAATAATATAAAGTTTGTTTTATTATATTTGAAAAACATTTTGGTTTTTGCGCAGTGAAAAAATTTTTGTAAAATTTTTTTTTTATTTTCATAGGCCAGGTGGATAAATTTTTATGGCACTTAAGCACTAAGAAAATTCTGCAGAAAGTATCCCGAAACAATAAGTAAAATAAATAAAAGTGAGTACTAAAAGTTCCCAATTGTCTATTTAAAGGATATGAAAGGACATTTGCGATTCGCCGCTACTACTTAAAGTGTACTGCTACTGCGCAGGTTTAGTGGCAGTTGAAAAAGCCAAAAGTATTTCCACAAGAAGGAGTAATTTTATTTTATTTTCCTTTCACTCTTCCTCGTCAATATTTCTTCTCCTGAGATCCTTAACTTTTCACTACGCGTTATTTATTTTACAATCTGGCCAAAATCTTAGCACTCCCCTGTAATTATTTTTAACATGACACCGATATCTTTTTTTTTTAATGTCTCTTCTAAAGATTTATTATTATTTTAATAGATGTTGTTTTTAGTTTAAATTCATGAAAATCATTTTCAAGGACAGCCTGTCGTCGTATGGCATTTTTTTCGTCACATTTTAAATAATTTTATGTTTTAATTTGAATTTTTCATTATGGAAATATATTTAATTGCACCAACCATTTTAACAAACAACACAATAATACGAAAAAATGTTCCGACTTTTAATTATGTTTCTTTCGCGGTACTGAAGATCACACTATGAGTCTGTTATTAATTACAAAATTGTTTTATATTTTTAAACTCTTGGGGAAATGATTTATGTTTGAAATGAAGGTAACAAAAAATATAAAAATAACACTTAAACTTTGTTTGAAAACAAAAAAGAAGATGTTTATTAGCGTTTGAAAGAAATCACACGCTTGCCGGCACTATTAGAACTGTTGGATATTTTAGTAAAACGACACGCATTTATAGTTTGCAAATAAAAGACAAAAATAATTCATTCGCTTAGAATGTTTTACGGCTACACCAAACCGCATACACCAACACAAACATACACACACACACACAAACACTCGATGAACATCTTCAAATTGAAGAAACTCCGCTCAAAATACTGGTAACAGAGCAGCGCCGCGCAGCGCAGCCGAAGAGATTACTCAACGGCTACAAGTTTTGTGTGTGAGTTTGTAATGCCCGTAACAGCAAAAATGTCACAACTGTCTGTCACATTTTGCAGGTAATTAATTTATTAATTGCGCGCTGGCTGTACCCCCGCCTTCAACGTGTTACATGTTGGACAAGATCACAAACAACATCAAAATGGAAGTTAAATCACAAAATTACCAAAAAAAATTAAACATGAAATAAAATAAAATGTTTTGTTTTTCATGTCAGTCTCCTCAAATATTTTTTTGTGTTCACGATCGTCCCACCGTCTTTCGTTAAAGTTAAAAATATGATAATTAAGTTCACACTAAATAATAGTTTATTACCGGCTTTAATTGCTTACACTGATACCACTTCCCACTTCCAAGTATTTTCCAAGTTTCGTTTAATTTATTTTGGAATAGATTCCGAACAGTTTATTTTTAAATTAGTTAATTGGAATTTAAGTGGTTGTCTCTAATGCGATATTTAGCAGCGGATAAGTTGGTTCCTCATATCTAATTAGCATTTATAACTGAAGCTCTATGAATAATGGCGCTTAAAGTAGGCTTTAGTGCAGGATAATGTGGACTTTTCAAAATAATAAAACTCCTGCAGCCTATTATCAGACATCGAAACGAGTTGTTCCATCAATCAGTCGAATTTTTAGATGACCGCTAGGAAAATTTTAAATGTTTACAAGTATCGGGTGTTTTTTATAGAGTGATACAACTTTGAGTTGGCATCACTGCTTTATTTGACCAGCTATTTAACAGCTGATAGTGGCTTTTTATTTAGTTTACTTTGACATTTTAATATAAATCGACTTACATTAGAGCCGTGCAAATTGTGGAAGTTTTTAATCAAAATAATGGTTCTGTTCGTCAAACTTATCATGCACTTCGTCCATTCAAATTTTTATTTTCCGATGAAGCCCATTTCTGGTTGAATGGATACGTAAATAAGCAGAACTGTCGCATTTGGAGCGAGGAAAATCCACAAGCTTTTGTCGAAACACCTTGACATCCACAGAAAAATACTGTTTGGTGCGCTTTATGGGCTGACGGAGTCATTGACCCGTATGTCTTCAAAAGCGATGATGGTCAGAATATTACCGCCATGGTGAACGGTAAAGGAACATGATTCGAAGTTTTTTCGTACCTCAATTAGCTGCCATTAATCTTGCTGATATGTGGTTCCAACTGGACGGAGCCACATGCCACACAGCGAGCGCTACAATTGATTTCCTCATGGTAACTTTTGACGAAAAAATAATTTCATGAAATGGCCCAATTTATTGG
Source organism: Linnaemya vulpina (assembly GCA_963675445.1). NCBI lineage: Eukaryota > Metazoa > Arthropoda > Insecta > Diptera > Tachinidae > Linnaemya > Linnaemya vulpina. Next base: position 7,962,604 of record OY776280.1, on the reverse strand, counting down.
CCCCCACGATCGTGTGATTTAACCCCATTGGATTATTTTCTTTGGGGTTATGTACAGTCACTTGTGTAGGTCGATAAACCACAAACAATTGAACATCTAGAAATCAACATTCGAAGAATTATCGGTTTGTGAAAATTGGTTCCAGTTCGCGCCTTGTAGGCGCCAGCCGTGGCGGCCAAATCACTAAAATCATATTTAAACATTAATGTCATAAAATTTTACATCCAATAAAGGCCGTTTCATCTATATAAAAAATATATTTCTATGTTTTATTAAGATTGAATCTTGTATCACTCTATAAGAAACACCCGATAAAAGAGCTATATTCGGCTGTGCCGAATCTTATATACCCTTCACCAACGCACGTCTGGCGTTACATACATTTTTAAGTACCAATTTTGTACTTCCTCGACTTTAAAATTGTTTTAGTTAGCAAAAAAAAAAAAAAAACAACGTAAGTTGCTTTTTTGGTTACTTTTATGAATAAAAAACAATATCAATTCCCCACCCCTGGAAACAAAATTTTAATTTTTTATCAGTGCAAACCTTCATGATGTATAAAACGGTTTTATTTCAGAAAAACTTAAAATTTTTAAAGTACATGTAGTACTACAAAATACTGAAAGTACCAAAAGAACATAATTTCCCAACCCTGGAAAATTTTTTGTTGTTAGTTTTTTAGATTTTAATACACAATTGACGCTTCCCAAAGCATGAAATAAATTAAATTCACAAACAAACAAGAAAATAATTGTTTTTTGGTATTAATTTTACGTCGAGAAATAGGTGTAATCTTCCCAGCTCTGGAACCGCATTTCGAATTATTCTGTATTTCAATCCCTCGCTATTTAAGTTCATTTCGAATCCATCAGTGCAAGCACGAAGTTTCTTCTGGGGGATAAGAAAACCGATTTCACGTACAGACGGACAGACAGACACACCGACAGAGGGACATCGCTCAATCGTCATCGCTGTTCATAGGAATCCAGAATATACTTTTTGGGGTGCCATATTAATATCGCATTCACACTTTTTTGTGAAGGGTATAAAATTTCGGGAAGTTATTAGCTTTACCATGCTTTGAGGACCTGGCAGCCCGTCACTATGTCTGCAGGTATGTGTGTGTGTGTGTGTGTAAGTGTGTGACAACTATTGAAAAACTGAATTCCTCAAATTCCAGTTTCTCAAATTTAATTCTTAAACGAAATTCTTTTTCGTAGCCTGTTTGTGTCAAATGACGGATTCGATACTTAACCATTTTCGGTTTCGCCAGTCTTTTGTCTAACCTGTTCCATGTTGTTCGCGTTAAGATTAATGAATTGCAAATACCCGATTGGCTTAGAACTTAAAATTAAATTAAATTTTTCTTTTATAATCTTAAAATATCAAAAAGTGATACACATCAACATATTTAATTATGTGATGCTGAGCAAATCCTACAAAATTTGTTTATGGCCGAAGTAGAGGCATAGAATGAAATAAAATAAATAAATAAATTCAAATTCTTGTGACAATAAGTTTTTATTTAAACCAGATTTCTATGCAAAAATAGTTTTTGCACGCTGTGTTTCTGAAAGCAAAACGCAAAATGTAAATCTTTTTTTATGACTTGAAAATTAATTATTAAAAATAGTTTTCAATTTTATATTTGAAATAATAAAATGCTTGTATTGCAACTTAACATAACCAGCATAATTATAGAAACAAGTTGTTCGAGTCCCGCGTCATGCAGACAAGTTGGGAGACCAGCAGACTCTCTAAAAAACACACGCTTTTTAAAAAAATCGCACTAAAAAGTTAAAAATAAATTTTTAAATTAAACTAAAATAATAGAGAATCAAAATTTAAGTATTTTTACAAAAAAAAAAAAAGAGAGATATCGGGCGTTCGATATACGAAAAATAGGGCACAAGGCGCCCACATTTTTCTTCACAATAATAGATTTATTTTAGTTCAAAATTTATTTTAAGCTTTTTAGTTCTATTATCTAAAAAAACCTGCTTTTAAGTTCCCTTAAATTATTTTTACTTTCAACTGCTTCGAAAGCATGCAAAAATACTTGCACTTTATGAGTACAATGTGACGTATGAATAACGTTATTAATAATATTAAGTATTCGAAAGGAGAATTGGATAGAAACAAGGAAACATATTGGTGAAGCCAATAAGAAGCGTATAGAAATATCTCACACTTACATTTGTGGTACACTTTTAAACACTTTATAGTACACCGATAATACTTTCATATACATTATTTAAAAGCTATTTTTATGTAGCCCTGCACAATATAAACAAACAACATACAAGTGATGCTAATAAGCGTATAGAAATACCTCATACATACTATTGTGGTACACTGTTGAATACTTTATGGTACACCGATACTATTTGAATGTACATAATTTAAAAGTAGTTTTTGTGTAGCCATGCGCAATATACATAATATTTCCAAAATCTTAATACTAAAAGTGGTAAAAAGATGTTGTGTAACATAAACGGTTTAAAAATTAGTTTTATCAAGAAATGCTCGATATAAAATAGTTTTTATGAGTTATTATTATTAAAAGTGGGCAAAGAATGGTATAAATTTTGTTTAAAAGCCACAAAAAATTCTTCCTCTTTCGTTTTATTTTACTTTAAAAATTAAAAAATCCCATAATTTTATGCATCTGGAAGAAAATGATCGCATCTGTTCTTGTTGTTCTCTTGAATAGAAATTCTATTAATTGCGTTTCTTTTGTAGGGTGTAGAAAAGCTTCTAGAGCTTTCTTAATATCTCTGATTCTCAATAGCATCTAATTTATTCTTCTCTAATATCTAATCATATTTAATATTCCAAAAAATTTTAAATTTTCCAGCTCTGGAATTGCTATTACCGCTGTTCTGATTTCTAATGCTAGTGAATTTCTTATTTCTTCAAACTATATCAAATTTGTTTAGTTTATAAAGAAAAAGAAAACAATTGTTTTACTTAGTTGATCTTATGTACCAAAAATAGCTTCAACTATCCAACCCTGGAACATTTTTTCTAAATTTTATTTAGTTTTTAATACCAAATGTAATTTGTCTGGAAATAAACAATGAAAGCAAAAGTGTGTTTAACTTTGATAGAAGAGAAAAGAGTTAAAATTTTCCAGCCCTGGAATGGTTTTTTGCTGCATTTCTGATTTCTAATGCCAGTGAATTTTTTTGTTTCTTTGAAATATATAAATTTGTTTAATTTATAAAGAAAAAGAAAAAAATTGTTTTACTTAGTTGATTTTATGTACTAAAAATAGATCCAATTACCCAACCCTGGACACGTTTGTTTTTATTTTGTTTGATATATAATACCAAATTTAATTTTACTGGAAACAGTAAATAAAAGCAAAAGTGAGTTTAACTTTTATAGAAGAAAAAAGAGTTAAAATTTTCCAGCTCTGGAATTGCTTTTACCGCTTTTCTGATTTCTAATGCCAGTGAATTTTTTGTGTCTTTGATATATATCAAATTTGTTCAGTTTATAACGAAGAAAAAAATGTTTTAGTTAGCTGATCTTATGTACCAAAAATAGATTCAATTATCCAGCCCTGGAATTTTTTTTTAATTTTATTTAGCTTCTAATACCAACTTAGATTTTTCTGGAAATAGTAAATAAAAACAAAAGCGAGTTTAGCTTTTATAGAACAAATATGGGTTAAAATTTTCCAGCTCTGGATTTTGAATATGTCTAATTTTCAGCAGCCCGGCTTTGAGGGCTAGTTGAATACAAGACCGAAGTCTATTTAACTTTTCTGGGACTTAGGAAACCCGACTGAAGGTCAAATCACTATATTTCAGTCGATTGATCGATTAATTAATCGATTAATTAGCCGATTAAAACAAACTCAAAAGTAACTGAATACCCTAATGCGTGTTTATAAATAGACTCATAAATTAATTTAAAAAAACACAAACACCAACACCAACAATAAACCAAACCGAAGGCGATCAGAAGAGCTAAAAATTTGTTTGTTTCGTTCACAAACAACGGAGATGTTCCAAACAACAACAACAACAAAAGCAGCAACAATAACAAATTGGGGAAACACCTTGACGTATCAGATTTTGGCCATTAACTAATTGAATAATAGTTAACGACTATCATTTGCTAACGATAATTTTGATAGTTCTAACTGATCCATCTTTTGTTTCCACACGCCGGACACAAGCACGACACTGTTTTCAGCACGCAAACAACCGTCTGTTTTAAAGCGAGGAAAACGCCAACGTTATTTGCTACAATAATTATTTACAATAATTAACCATCGTCTGTATTGTTAAGTGAGTTTTATTTCATTTAAAACTTGAAGTTTTACATTTTTCTTTTAATTTACTTTCGGCCAAAAAGTGTTACAAACGCAAGTTGCGTTAATAACAACAACTCTGCGTATGAAGACGTGCGTTACGGCATCGGACAGGTCATAAAACATGCCAAGAATTAAGTGTTAAAAAGTTCATTGTAAAGGTCGCTATTATCGTTAATTAGTTGTGATCAGTGTTGCCGCTGTTACGCACATGAGAATAGGAGGGGACTTGTTGAAAATCTCCCAAAACAGAAAAGTTATTCTAAAAAGACCTGAAGCCGAAATATAATTAATTATAGCTCAGGGCTGGACACACAGGGCTGGAACCAAATTAACACATTCGATATGGAAAGAAATTTTAATACAATTCAAATAGAATATTTTGACCGAATAACGACATCGAATGCCGTTATTTGCTGTGATTTTAATTCAAAAATAGCTTCGAAATATATTCGCTTATGCTTGGACAAACGCGGTGTCTTCAAAACGAGAAACGTATTAAAAATTCAAAACATGTTTGAACATGTTGTGAAAAACGCGCGATTTATTGGCGATTTTTTAAATATTTCGCAGAGTCGTTTTATCACAGAAAATTATATAATTGAAATACCTGCAGCATCCTTAATTGCTAAATTGACTTTGAAAAAGCCACAATTCAAAAAATCAGAGCCAGACTATTAACAATTTTAAAGATAATTTTTCATCGTATATTTTTTATGAGAATTTAAAAAATTAATAAAAAAGATTTTTACAAATAGAAAGAAAATATGCAGCATTTAAATGTTTTTTATGCTGCAGTTGAAATTAAATAGACCAGATCGCTTTAGTATAACACAGCGATTTTAAAACGCCAAATTTCTAACGTTTCGACAAACCACCTATTTGAAGTTCTCAAATCGGAATCTCCAATTCTGAACGACACACGATTATATAGATTATTTTAAAATAAGTTCTTTATCTTCCCATAGTATTTCCAGTGCGACGTTACCAGGCCTGCAAGCCAATTTAATTGGTTTCAATTAAAATTCTATTATTTATAAAATTTAATAACTGCAACTGACCTCAGACACCCTAAAAGCAAAGAAATGTTATATATCCTGTGTGAAATTAATTAACTGAATTTCAATAAATTAAATTTAAATAAATTAAATTTAAATAAATTAAATTTAATTATATTAAATTTAAATAAATTAAATTTAAATAAATTAAATTTAAATAAATTAAATTTAAACAAATTAAATTTAAATAAATTAAATTTAAATAAATTAAATTTAAATAAATTAAATTTAAATAAATTTAATTTAAATAAATTAAATTTAAATAAATTAAATTTAAATAAATTTAATTTAAATAAATTAAATTTAAATAAATTAAATTTAAATAAATTAAATTTAAACAAATTAAATTTAAATAAATTAAATTTAAACAAATTAAATTTAAATAAATTAAATTTAAATAAATTAAATTTAAATAAATTAAATTTAAATAAATTAAATTAAAATAAATTAAATTTAAATAACTTAAATTAAAATAAATTAAATTTAAATAAATTAAATTTAAATAAATTAAATTAAAATAAATTAAATTTAAATAAATTAAATTTAAATAAATTAAATTTAAATAAATTAAATTAAAATAAATTAAATTTAAATAAATTAAATTAAAATAAATTAAATTTAAATAAATTAAATTTAAATTAATTAAATTTAATTATATTAAATTTAAATAAATTAAATTTAAATAAATTAAATTTAAATAAATTAAATTTAAATAAATTAAACTTCTTTGAAATTCAAACGTATTTTGATTGAAAGGCGTCTCTCATAATGATGTCAGTCGTATTTAAACGTAAAAATAAAATATAATTTTTAATTATTAAAATTAATTTAATGTCTTTCAAAACTATTTAAATTTCAAACATAAAAAAACCAACAATAAAAATGTTTTAATAAAAGAAACTTTGTTGTATTTCAATACCATGCATGCATGATACATGCTCTTACAGTGAAGGCTTAAAGTTTATATACACTTTAAATATTTTAAAGTAAATTCGCATGTCGGGCAGTTTAACAAACAGTTAGAAATAAATTCCTCCGATTCGGATGAAATCGGGTCTATATGGAAAACAAATGTGGCCCAAACTTTTAATTTTCAGTTCAAAATTTCATAATTTCGCCGAAATTGTTCGGTTTACTAATTTCGATATCTCGAAAATCTTCTCCTACAAAAACATGATTTTTATGTCATTTTAAAGTAAATATTTCGGGCTATCGAATACATTAAGAACATGTATTTATTGGCAAAACGTAACATCTGCAAAGTTTCTCCAAAGAGCCTGTATTTCTTAACATCTTGTGAAAAATACTTCACTCCATCTGAACTATCCACTATTTATTCCATCTGCATCCGATCCAAGTCTACAATACAACTCTCGTGTATGGGCCGTTGGCTAAAAATTTATTTTAAAATTAATTGAACGTGTACAGAAGAGAGGGCTATTGAGTGGGGCATCGACAGATATAGCGACGGGCTTTCAGAATTAATAAGGGGTGTTTCCTAAGATCTTGAAATGATTTTTCGAAACGGGAAAAACCAATAACTTCCTGATTTTTTAATATATAATCAAGACTTTTAAAAAATATTTATTGATTGCACAGGTTTTTGAAATACAATTTAATTACTTAGTCCCGGTTTACACACTTCAACTTTTATTGCTCAACTTCTTTTTAATTATATTTTATTTTAATGGGCTAATTGTTCCAAAGGTATTTCTAATTTAGACAGACATGACATATATTTCAAAGTGCAGAGGAAAGTCAATTCACTTTAATAAGACATTAAACACAATATACGGCAGCAGGCTACAGACTACAACTTGTCAAAAATAGAATACGTGTGCGTATATACGAATAATTATTTTTACTACTACAGACAACACGGCTACTGGTTGTTGTCCCTGCTGTTTTTGTGGTTGTAGTCAAATTAAACTAATTTCTATTTGGTGAGCGACAATGAGTAGATGCAATGTTGCCAGTGTAATATAAATAAATTCAATTATTGTAGACTTGAATATATACTGTTTTATTATACAAAAAGAAACAACAAACTATATTTCCAAGCTAATGAAATGATTTCTTGCCATATATTGTGGACTTTAAATACATTTTATTGGAATAACACTATTTAAAAGTATTGAATACATGAAAGCGGCTACACTGGCGTATGAAGAGAATTCTACTACAAACAACAACACATGGTTATTGATTTGTTGGTGTCGTCTTAAAAATAATTAAGTAGCTGACTACGAGGCGACTATTGTAGCCAACGGCTGTTGTAGTCGGTGTTCGTGTAGCCTGCTGTTGTTATTGTGTTTAATGCTTTAGAGTTGCCGTAATGTTCACACAGTGAAATCTGTCTCAACATGTTTTCATTTTCTTTGGCTCTCAAATTCTTACATATTTGACAGCTGATATTATTTGGTTTGTGAAATGGTAGTTAAAATAAAATCTGTTTCTTTTAAATGTGTGTAAATAGTTTGAAAATGTTCACAGCCAAGCAACGAGCGCAAAGAAATGTAAAATAATAACCTGCAGCTAACTTCACGCACAACAAAACTTGTTTCCCAGTACAATCAGTTCTGTACCAAATACGACTCTTCTTTCTACTCTCTTTCTCTCTCTCTCCCTCTCAAACAGTTCTGTACCAAATACGACTCTTCTTTCTACTCTCTTTCTCTCTCTCTCTCTCTCTCAAACTCGTAGGATTCACAAAAGCAAAAGTTGGAATGTATGACTTGCGAAATAATTCTGTGAAGAAATTTTTTTAGAACAATTAAGAAAAATTTTGATTTTATTTAATTCATTTGAAGTCGTTGCGAAATCGTTTTCATCAAAATGTTAATCGCATCAAATAATCAGAAATAAATGTTACTGCGATTATATAGAATTTAATCCAATAATTACAACAAAAAAAAAAGTTCACAAAGACGTGCGATAAAAAGCCATGTGCTGGGCTTAAGTCTTCAGTTTTGAAATGCAATAATTCGCAGCATGTTCTTGCTTCGATATTCACTGCGCAGAGTCGAGTGATTAACTTGAGGAGATGCAAGGAGAACTAACGAAATATGTTGGCGTAACATAAATTTGTTCAGACGTCAATAACTATAAAACAATTTACATTCTGACATTTTGATGAATGTGAGAAGTTTTATGGTGTTTAAAAAACTATATGACAAACGATTTAATACGAGGGTGTATTTGTTTACAAAGTGGCAGTAAAACAAGACACTTTTTGTGATGTGAAGTCACTTTTGAGTGGCAACTGTTAAAGTTATTCTTAAAATTAATTTCTTAAATTAATAAATCAAACAAATGAATGTGTGTGTGTGTGTGTGTGTGTGTAAGAAACATAAAAAAAAAATATAGAATCAAAAAGCAATTACAGCAGTTTTAATCTTTTCTTTTTTGCATTAAAAAAAATATTAATAATATTTTAATAGTATTTTTGAAATTTGATGTCATTAAGATTTATTTCAGAGTCAAATCTTAACTGTTGCGTCTTTTGATTATTTCCAAGAATTCCGCGACCTTTTCATTTATATTGAAATGCAAACAGAATTTATTTTATGCAAAATCATTTTTTATTTTGATGTGAAATGACATTGATTTGTAGTGTTATTACCAATTGCACCCTACACTGGTAGTGGTGTGCTTGCACTTGCTGAAAAATATATGATGCAATTTTTGGGAGTCTGTCTTAATTTACTTTATTTAATTAATTATTTCTCGTATACCATTTCATAATAAAATTTTTATAAACAAAAACTCAACGAAGTGACCTAATAAATGGTGATAAGCAAAAGACGCATGGGTACTGATGGTACTGATCAACAGCGGCTCGTTTCGTGAAATATTTATCAAGTCTTTCTGATAATTTAGCACCCTACGAGCCTATTCAATTTTAAATACATTATACATAAAATTCACTTTAATATACTAACAGACCTCGTATGTATGTATAAATTATATTTTAAAAAATAGCCTTTCTATTTTAGTTATATTTAAAATAAAATTACTTAATTTTTGGAACAGGCCTCGTATGTAATATATTACCAACAATAGCCTTTCCATTTTAAAATTCACTTTGATTTTCGAGCAGACCTCGTATGTTTTTAGATAAACTATTACCAACAATAGCCTTATTATATAAAAAAATCGCTTAATTTTTTTAATAGGCCTCGTATGTATATTTGTAATATATTACAAAAAACTAACCTTTATAACATATCTTATCAAACATATTATAAAATGCTCTCTAATTTCTGAACAGACCTCGTATATAACATATTATAAACAATAGGTTGTCAATTCACTTTAATTTTTGAGCAGAATAAATAAATCACAAACAGTAGCCTTCCCATTTTAATTCAATATAATCACTAAAATTTTTGAATAGACCTCGTATTTATTTATAAAACATTAGAAACAAATAGACCTTCAAATTAAAAATTATTTCTAATTTTTAACAGACCTCGTATGTATTTATAAATTATACTAAAAACAATAGTCTTGATATTTTGGTTATATTTAATATAAAACTACTTAAGTTTTTCAACAAGCCTCGTATGTACTTATGTAATATATTAACATCAACAGCCTTTCCATTTTAAAATTCACTTTGATTGTTATGCCGACCTCGTATGTATTCATATAAACTATTACCAACAATAACCTTATTATATATAAAGAAAATTCTCTTAATTTTTTGAACACACCTCGTATGTATTTATGTAATATATTACAAATTTTAAAAATCACTTTGATTTTTGAATAGATCTCGTATGTATTTATATAAATTATTGCCAACAATAGCCTTATTATATATAAAGAAAATTATCTTAATTTTTTGAACAGGCCCCGTATGTATTTATGTAATATATTACCAACAATAGCCTTTCCACTTTAAAAATCACTTTGGCTTTTGAGCAGATCTCGTATGTATTTGTATAGATTAATACCAACAATAGGTTAATTTTTTGAATAGGCCTCGTATGTTTGTAATATATTACAAAAAATTAACCTTTATAACATATCTTATTAAATATATTATAAAATTCTCTCTAGTTTGTGAACAGACCTCGTACATAACATATTATAAACAATAGGTCGTCAATTCACTTTAATTTTTGAGCAGAACTCGTATGTATTTGTATAATAAATCACAAACACTAGCCTTCCCAATTTAATTCAATATAATCACTAAAATTTTTTAATAGACCTCATATTTATTTATAAAACATTAGAAACAAATAGACTTTCAAATTAAAAATTATTTCTAATTTTTAACAGACCTCGCAAGTATTTATATAACAGATTACAAACAATAGCCTTTCAATTTTAATTGTATTGGTACAAAAATCACCTGAACTTTTGAAGAAACCTCGTATGTATTTATATAATATATTACAAACATTTTAATTTATTAAATTTAGTATAAAATTTACCTTGATTTCCAAACAGACGTCGTATATATTTAAGTAGCATGTTATAAATAAATAGCCTTTCAAATTTAATTGAATAAAATTAAGAAAATAACTCTAATTTTTCTGCAAACCTCGTATGTATTTATTATTAGAAACCATAGCCTCAATTTATATCATTATAATTTCATTTTAGTTTTCGAATAGGCCTCGCATTTAATTATATAATGTATATCACAGCCAGTCCATCTTAATTATAATAAAAAACTCTGATAATTTGAGCAGACCTCGTATTATTTATATTATTACAACCCTTTAATTTTTAATTAAATAAAATTAAAAAATAACTAGTTTTTCAACAGACCTCGTATGTATTTATACAATATACTAGAAACAATAAATTTTCAATCTTTATTAATATCATTAAAATTTTACTTTAGCTTACGAATAGGCCTCGCAGTTTATTATATAATAGCCTTTTTATTTTAATTATATTTAATATAAAATTCACTTTAGATCTTAACAGACCTCGTATTTACTTATGCAGTATATTACAAACAATAGTATTTTCATTTTAATTAAATAAAAATTTAAAAAAAAACTTTGATATATGAACAGACCTCGTATGTGTTGATAATGTATATCACATCCTTTCATTTTAATTATTCACTTGGATATTTTGAGTAGACCTCGCATTATTTACATAATATAGAACAAACAATAACCTTTTCATATTAATTATATTGACTATAGGATTCCTTTAGATATTTGAACAGACCTCGTATGTATATTTGATGTATATTACAGCCTTTCCATTTTAATTATTCACTTATATATTTTGAGCAGACCTCGCATTATTTATATTATATAGAACAAACAATAGCCTTTTCATATTGATTATACTGACTATAGAATTCCTTTAAGTATTTAAACAGACCTCGTATGTATATATGATGTATATTACAGCCTTTCCATTTTAATTATTCACTTATATATTTTGAGCAGACCTCGCACTATTTATATAATATAGAACAAACAATAGCATTTTCATATTGATTATACTGACTATAGAATTCCTTTAAATATTTGAACAGACCTCGTATGTATATGTGATGTATATTACAGCCTTTCCATTTTAATTATTCACTTGCATATTTTGAGCAGACCTCGCATTATTTATATAATATATATTACAAACAAATAGCCTTTCAATTTTTATTATTTATTTGATAAAATTTACTTGATTTCTGAACAGACCTCGCATGCAGTTTCAACCAGCCTTATTTTTTAACAGGCCTCGAATAGGTTTTCGCAATAAATTTAAGAGTAGCTGATAAAAACCAAATATTATCAGCGAAAAAGTTTGCAGGAGTGCAACAACATTTTCATTATTCATCTGGAGGTTCGTAATAGAATCTTCCTGAGAAGTCCAACATCCGCATTTAGCTGGTGCCGCCTTGGAAAGAAGAGTGTTGGATTTTTTGATCAAAATCGCAGCCAATTCCAAAGGTGTCATGGGCTTGACTGTCGTTTAGAATAGCTCTCTGGTAAGTCTCTCTTGACCGGTAAAATTAATAACAAATTAAATTCTTTTTATTTTATTTTTTTTTGGGATCAGTTATACCCGTTTTAAACCGTTTGATAACATGTTAATAGACGTTGTTTAAAAATTCATCTAATGCCAGCCAGTTAGTTTGTCTTATTTCAAATCCGTATTATCTCACAGTCTTTTTTTTTTCTTTTTGCCATTCAGGTAATTAAAAGAAGTTGTTGTTTCTTCTTTCGTTTAAGCCATGAAAATGTTACTGCGTTTAATGTCTCTCTCTCTGCGGTTTAAGAAGTGGGAACTAATTACGCATTATTTTTGTTCATGAATTTTGTTTTTAATTTTTATAAAATAGTTAATTAAAATATTACTTTGATAAAAAAGGTTTGAAGTCAAGTTATAATTCGCCATTAATCATGTTAAAAATTCGGCAACTAAAATATATTTAATCGTGTTTTATTTTAATTGAATTGTTACATTAAGTTGGAAAATATTTTCTAGTTAATGGAGTTTCAAGGAAAAAAATGTATTAATTAAAACGAAAAAACTATTATAAAATTCATCACAAAAAAAGAGAAGAATATACGAGGACAAGTGCACGGAAAAAAGTTATGATCAGTTTGGGAGGTGTTTAAGCAATTAAACGATTGTTACGCCAGAACACAGTGGGGCAGTTTGCGCCACGGCAGGTAAGCATAATAGTGGCGTCTTAAATAATCTTCCTGACCAATACTGAGTGGCGATCACTATGGCTTCATGTATGTGTGCGAGTGTGTGTGTGTGTAAGCAAATTACCCGCTTATGACTTTTGAGCGGCTTGACCGCATCAAACCAAACCGGTGGCGTTTTTCAGAAAGTGCCCGAACTTAGATTTTCTATGACTTCGAACAGATATTCCAAATAAAAACTTTTAATTAATGCTATTATAATTGCACTTTATTCTTCGAAAAGGCCTCGTATTTAATTTTAGAATAAATTACAAAAAATTGCCTCTCGGCTGATATATAATAATAAATTCACTTTAATTTTTGAACAGACCTCGTATGTGTTTATGATGTATACTACAGCCTGTCCATTTGAATTATGATTTTGAGCAGACCTCGTATTATAATATATAACTATTATAATTATAATATATTACAAAATTCATTTAAATTTTTAAACAGACCTCGTATGTATTTATGATGTATGCTACACCCTGTCCATTTGAATTATGATTTTGAGCAGACCTCGCATTATTTATATAACATATATATATCAAACAATAGCCTTTTCATATTAATTACATTGATTAAAAAATTCACTTAAATTTTTGAACAGACCTCGCATGTATTTATATAATTTTTACAAACAATATACAAAAAAATATTTACAAACAATAGCCTTTTAATTTCAACTAATCAAATGAATCAAACCAAACTGGTGGCGTTCTGAAGAATGTTCCCCAACTTAGATTTTCTGTGAATTCGAAACCGATTCGACCCAGTAGATATCAAAATATCTAAAAAAAATCTTTCAAAAAAATGTTTTCGCATATTTTTTATAACTTTTAAATGGCTTCACCGATCGATTCCATAAACAAATTAGTTCTTGACATTTAAATATCGTCGTAAACCGGTTCAAAATCGGTTAATCCGTTCGGGAGATATTATAAACTAAATAGTTCAAAATTATATATTTTTAAAACTCCAAAATTATATATCTGATGAGTCAGCTTTATCGGTTCTTTTAAAGTAACAAATTTGATCCGATTTGAACCGGTAGATTTCAAAATATATATTTAAGAAAAAACTTATATAAAAGCACTTTTAAAAATGGGTTTTAAAACACTTTCAAATGACTTTAGCGATCGATTGCATAAAAATATTAGCTCTTGAGGTTTGAAAACCACTCTCCGATCGCCATAAACCGGTTGAAAATCGGTTAAGCCGTTCGTGAGATATTGTGAACGAAAAAGTTCGAAAAAATTTATTTACTTTTAAAACTACGAAATTATATATCTGATCATTTAGTGTTATAGATTCTTTCAAAGTAGCCAATTTGAACCGTTTCGAACCGGTTGATTTCAAAATGTAAAAAAAACTTATATAAAAGCACTTTTCAAAGCGGGCTTTGAGACACTTTTAAATGGCTGTAGCCATCGATTCCACAAACAACTTGGCAGTTAAATGCCACTTCGATCGCCGTGAACCGGTTCCAAATCAGTTATTGCGTTCGTGAGATATTGTAAACGAAAAAGTTCGAAAAAAGTGTTTTATTTTTAAAACTCCGAAATTGTAAATCTGATGAGTTAGTTTTATCAATTCCTTTAAAGTAACCTATTTGAACCGATTCGAACCGGTAGATCTCAAAACCTATAAAAAAAAACTTTTCAAAAAGGGTTTCAAAATACTTAAAATGACTTCAGCGATCGATTGCTCAACAAAATTAGTTCTTGACATTTTAAAACCACTCTGCGATCTCCATGAACCGGTTCAAAATCGGTTATTGCGTTCGTGAGATATTGTAAACGAAAAAGTTCGAAAAAAGTGTTTTATTTTTAAAACTCCGAAATTGTAAATCTGATGAGTTAGTTTTATCAATTCCTTTAAAGTAACCTATTTGAACCGATTCGAACCGGTAGATCTCAAAACCTATAAAAAAAAAACTTTTCAAAACGGGTTTCAAAATACTTAAAATGACTTCAGCGATCTATTGCTCAACAAAATTAGTTCTTGACATTTTAAAACCACTCTGCGATCTCCGTGAACCGGTTCAAAATCGGTTATTGTGTTCGTAAGATATCGTGAGCGAAAAAAAGTGATAGATAGGGTTTTGAAAAACTCCGATATTATAAATTACCGCATTCGATATCGATCGAAATTTCAATACCATTTAAATAGAAATTTCGATTGCATCGAATGCCGTATGCCCTCTGGCTTGCGGTTAAAATTAGCGGTTAGTTACAGGGATGACCTTTAGGGTCATATATTTTATATTAAATTTGGAAAGTAAACGCTATTCACGATCCCTGGGTTAAATATTATATATTTTCATTCTGTTCTGCTTTAAAATATTTTCTATAAAATAAAAAAATAATCAATAACATACTGTTTTGTAATATTAACAGTAAAATTAACGGTTTTTTAATTAAAAATAAATAAAAATTTAAAAATTAATATAAATATTAACAATTTTGAAAATTAAACCGTTTATCATGCCTGGCAACAGGCTGCCAATAACTTCTATTGTTATATGACGGACGGCATCTGCTTGTCATTATGAACTTTTCTTGTACTGCAGCCTGCAGGTTGTTGTCTCTACTAAACCACTGCATTTGTTTTCCACATACAATTTACAGCATACGTGGCGGCTGTTTTTATAAATTCTTTATGTACTTCGAATTATTCGATGATACAAAATAATAAAAAAAAAACAATCTAACGGTGCTTTTTCCAACACACTTCAAGAAGATTTAACAAAAAATTATGTGCGAATATGTTTAATTAGTTGAAGTCCGGTTCTCAGTGCATGCAAATGCATGATTTGCTGTGTATTGTAATAATTGTTTTATGTCGAGTTAATCGTTTTTAAGGCATACATACACATTTTGTAATAGTTTTATTTAGTAAGATATCAATTAATGTAAGTAAGAATATAATGGAAATACGTACATATCGCTGGTGTAATGTAGAAAGGTCCTAACTTGCATTTGTTAAAAAATATTTTTCCTTAGTGATTAAAATACCTGTCACACCAGTGGCAGTTGTAACGGTTTCCAAAAAAATTTATAATTAAAATTTTATATTATCTTGAATACAGTTTCTATAAAGTCACAATTATGTGAGTTGGCATGTTTCTACGTAAAACCAGCGATATTTAAATACTTGCATGTTAATGTAATAGAGCAATTTAACTACCTGGACTTTAAAATCGATGGAAGGTTTTTTTTCTCTAAATTTATATTTAAAACAACAACACAATTTTAATATATTTTTTTTATGGATGAATTGTTCCATGGAAATTTTCTTGCGATTTAGAGAGGCAGACAGTAATTCCTGTTTCTTTTTTTTTTTACTTCAGGGCCTTCTTCGTGTCAGTACCGTTATATTATGTTCGCAAAAAAACATCTGTCAATGGAATTGTGTCACATGTGATCGTCTGGCAATTGCTGTTAATGACACTGTTGACGCAAATTTGTGTTGTTAAATCGGGATATTGTAGTTACGGGCAGTTTAAGTGCAAAGACGGCCAATGCATCCCGAAGTCGAAGTTCTGTGACGGTCACTTGGACTGTTCGGATAATTCGGATGAAATTGAATGTGGTGAGTTTTTGATTAAAGACAGGAGAGAAAAGAATTACGAAATTTTGTAAAATTTTTATGAATTATTTTTTAACAAATTCAATCGGTTCATTAATTTTATAGATTTGAAAATGTGCCGCCAGCCCGACTGGTTTCAATGTACTTCAGCTCATGGACCGTGTCTTTCAATTGACCTCAAATGTAATGACGTTGAAAATTGTCCTGGCGGAGAGGATGAATTGAATTGTTATGGTAACGAAGCTTTCAACGCTGATGGCTGGCATTCTTCCCATCATAATTGCAGCGAATATGAATACACCTGCCAGACAGATCGTTCTTGTATTCCGTTGGATTTCATGTGCGATGGTAAGACACACTGTCACGATGGTTCGGATGAAAGTTTAGGTTGCGTTACAGCAGAGGCGAACTGTAAAGGGTTCTTTTGTAAAAATAGAAGATGCCTGGAAAGTAAATGGTGGATATGCGATGGCTTTGACGATTGTGGTGATGGCAGTGATGAGATGAATTGTGGTAAGTGGAAGTAAAATAATTCAAAATGGAACGACGAACTGTTGCGGTAAAAATGTAAACGTTGGATAACGATTATTGTGAAAATGGGATGTTATTTAAGGAGAAAATTAAAACGTTTAATAATTTCTTTAATGATCATGAAAATTAAAAGAAATAATTATTAACCTCTTGATATTTCTTAAGAAAACTAAAGAGAAACGCTTTCATTTCTTAAAACTCCTGCTATAATTAGCATAATTGTTGTCCTGGCCTGGTTCGTTAAAGCGGTAATCTACTGTATTTCATATTGTTGACAAGTGCGACTTCGATTATTCGAAAAAATATTTATAATTCCGAAAGACATGATAAGTGTTTCAAGGCTTAAGGGAAAGTCAACATCAATTTTATATATTCAAGTTACACAGCACAGCAGAGCAGCTGTTTTCGAAAGCCGCTACACATTCATCATCAGTACTCATAATTATTTTCATTTAATACCACTGGTTAGGTGGCTCCAGTTGAATGTGATAACAGTTTCTATTTGTATCAATTTCATTATGAAAAAGCATATGAGAATTGTACCAAACCGATGGTAACACGCTTTTCCGTGTTGCCGTTTGATTATTTTTCTTCACGTGCTATTTTTTTGCTCGGAATGTGAAGATAAATTCAATATTGAATCCGTTTATATTAAATAAACAGAATATTCTGATGAATAAACAAAAATATTATTTTCTGATGTGAAAATAAAAATCGAGAAATAACTTTTATTTGCTGGTCAAAAAATTAAAGTTAAGAAATAAATTTTATTTTCTGACAAATAAGTAAAAATCAAGAAAATATTCTTATATTCTGAGGAATGAATACAAATCAAGAAAAAGCTTTTATTTTCTGATCTGAAATAAAAGTCAAAGAAATAACTTTTATTTTCGGAGAGAAATATATAAGTCAATATATAACTTTTATTTTCAAGTGGAAAAACAAAAATCAATATTTAATTATTATGTTCTGAAAAAATAAATAAAAATCGGGAGATAACTTTTGTATTCTAATTGAAAAATAAAAGTTAAAAGATAACTTTTATATTCTAATTTTAAAATAAAAGTTAAAAAATAACTTTTATATACTGAGAAATTAATAAACATCAAAAAATAACTTTTATTTTCTGATAGAAAAATTTAAGTCAAGAAATAACTTTTATTTTCTGATGGAACAAAAAAACCCAACAAATAACTTTTATATTCTAAGAAATAAGAAAAATTAAGAAATAACTTTTATTTTCTGCTTTAAAAATAAAAGTCAAGTAACAACTTTCTCAACAACAAAACAAAACTCAAGAAGTAATTCTTATATTCTGTGACATAAATAAAAATCAATAAATAACTTTTATTTTCTGATAGAAAATTAAAAGTTACAATTTTTTCTGAGAAATAAATAAAAGTCCAGGTATAACTTTTATTGTCTGATCGAAATATATAAGTTAAGAAACAATTTTTATTATCTGATGGAAAAGGTCAAATAATTCTTATATTCGGAGGGATATATAAAAATTGGGAAGCTACTTTTAATTTCTCATCAGAAAATAATAGTCAAGAAATAACTTTTATTTTCAGATCCCATAGTAAAAATCGAGAAATAAATTGTGCTCTCTGGGCAACAACAAACAAAAGTAAAAAATTAGTTCTTAATTTCTGAGGAATAAATTTTAATTTCTTAGGAATTAATTTTATTTCCTGATTGCAAAATAAAAGTCAACAAATAACTTTTATTTTCTGATCCAAAAATAAAAGTAAAGAAATAACTTTTATTTTATGATCGTAATAAAAAACGTCAAGAAATAACTGTTATTTTATGATAGAAAAATAAGTCAAGAAATAACTTTTATTTTATGATCGAAATATAAAAGTCAACAAATAACTTTTAATTTCGGATCAGGAAATAAAAGTCAACAAATAACTTTTATATTTGGATCAGAAAATAAAAGTCAAGAACAAAATAAAAGTCAAGGTATAAAAAAAACTCAGAAAATTATCGCTTCAGCTGAGTTTTATAATAATACTTAAATACATAAAAGTTAATTTATCTCAAGGTAGTCCTTGTAAGAAGGATTTCCCAAGCGCGTTGAGCGCTTTTATTTTGCTTGTTTCAGTTAAAAGTTGAAAAATAATATATTTTTAAATTATCACAAAATTTATTGAATGTTTGTATCTATTCTTCAATTAGTTACAATTCAAAAAATGACTTACCCCGAAATGTCCTTATTCCCTCGTTTATTGGGTGTTGTGTACAGGGTGTTGCCTCAACATATTGAATAAAATAGTTGTTAGTCAAAAAATAATATCTGCAAATAACTTGTTTTTGCTTTATTTATCTTAATTAATTTTTTTATTTGTTTACTTGAATATATTTTATTTTTTTTTTTAAATTTATCATGTCAGGCATTTTGCTTAACTTAACCCACAATAAAGTGATTTATTAATTTATTTCATTTTATTATATTTTATAAAATTCTCTTTATTATAAATGAATTTATTTTATTTGGTATTTTATTTCGTTTTGAATTCGCATAAAAATTTCTTTGGCGTATTCGCCTTCAAAGTTCGAGAATTTGTAATAGATTAAAGACAAAAAGCACAATTTTTCATTAATCTAATACAATATGTCGAATTTAGAGATGAAAAACGCCCAACACGATAAGGGTGAATATATTTATGTATGTTTGTATGTATGTGTGTGTGTGCATGTTTCTCAAAGAAAAAATTAACTTTTTTCTTTCACGATATCTCACGAATTGACTTGCAGTGGCGGCGTGGTTTTTTAGTCTTGAGTACTGACTGATTAGTTTCGGGAATCGGTCGGTAGGGCCGTGTAAAAAAAACACTAAAAAACTTTTGCAAGTTTTTTTTTTTTAATTTCATAATTTTCACAGGAAATCTAACTTTTCAACGCCATCAGTTTCGTTGAAATCGGTCAAGCCGTTCCCAAGTTATAAATGGGTCACATTTTTACACACACACACACACACACACACACAATCGCACACATACAATTTCTTAGAATTAGTCAAGGAAGCCTTCTAGGATTTCAAAATATCTAGATCTGATGAGATGAACCAACTTTTCTGGTGTCCAAAAGCTCTTTTAATTCGTCCGCGGCTGGCAAACAACAAGGCTTTCCGCTGCCCACAGTTGCTGCTGAATACCCGAAACAATTACCCCAGAATACCCACATGTTACATAAATAATTATGTTACACACACACAGATACACACTATTTTCAGCCAAAGCTTTTGAACATACTCCCATCAATTATGCTGCTCAAATATAAATTTACTCTCGCCCACTTTACTCTCTCACAATAACTACTCACATCCATGAACGATTGAAGTTCTGCAGCAAAACTATGACTCATCATTATTTTGCAACAATTGCAAACGGCCCCTAGAAATTTTCATTTCTTTTTACACAATTTACGCACAATAAAATAGTTATTAAAACCTTTTTGGGCACTTCACTTTTAGCACGTCGTTATTCTGCACTTATTTATTATGATTTTAACGCAAAATTATTATTATTAATTATGGAGATAAATTAAAACACAAACAACCATCCTCCCGACGTATTTATCTGTTCAACAGCTGGCGAATAACTAAACGTTTATGCAACGCACACACACACACACACACATTTGATGCTTGAATAGGATGAAAACATAGAATTTGAAACATAGAATTTTTGTAACTCATTGAGAGCAGAACTGTGCGAAAGTTTTAAGTTGTTGACGACGGGCAGGTACATACGTAAAGTTCTCTCCAACAAAGAATTGTCGTTAAGGGAGGAAAATAGTCTGGGAAACGGCAGACGCACACATACAGATACATTTTACGAATTCGCCGCTACAAATAAAATTGTTGTTGTTTAGCAGATATTTTTATATTTATTTTATATGCAGATTTTTATTTTATTTTATTATCTATTAACCAGCTGCAGTTTTAATAAATTAATTAACGGGTGTTTTTTTTATAGAGTGGCACAAGCTTGAATTATAATAAAACAAGGAAAAAATTTTTTAATATCAATAAAACGGGCTTCATTTGAAAGAAAATTTTATGAACTTAACGTTCAAATATGATTTCTGCCATGTGGCCTTAACGCCTGGCGCGTAGAAGGCGCAATGTGGAACATCGATTTTCAACAAATTTTCGCAGCATTTCGCCGACAACTCTTCAAATGTTGATTTCCAGGTGTTCAAATGTTTGCAAACCACGAAGTAGACAACAGACTTAACATAACCTCAAAGAATATAATCCATTGGGGTTAAGTCACACGATTTTAATGGCCAATTAATTGGGAACGTGTGACTTAACCCCAATGGATTATATTCCACGTTCCCAATTAATTTTCCATTAAGATGGTGTGACTTAACCCCTATAGATTGTATTCTTTGAGGTTATGTTAAGTCGTTTGTCTACATCGTGAAATTATTTTAATATCAAAAAAGTTTGTTGGAATAAATCAATTGTAGCGTCCGCTGTCCTGTTGGAAGCCCATGTTATCAGGATTAATGCCACGTAATTGGGTTACGAAAAATGTTACGAATCATGTTCCTATACCGTTCACCATTAACAATAATATGCGCACCATCATCGTTTTTGAAGACTTATGGGCCAATGACTACTTTAACCCATAAAGCGCACCCAACAGTCACTTTCTGTTAATTTAATGGCATTTCTCCAAAAGCTTGTAGATTCTTCTCACTCCAAATGCGTCAGTTCTGCTTATTTTCGTATCCATTCAACAAAAAATGGACTTCATCGGAAGGTATAATTTGGAATGGATGAGTTTGAGGAATAGAACAATTATTTTGATTAATAGTTTCAACAATTCGCATGCGTTGCTCTGGTGTAAGTCGATTCATGATGAAATTATGAAAATATATCGGGTGTTTTTCATAGAGTGATACAACTTTGAGTTGGCATCACTGCTTTATTTGAGCACCCATTTAACAGCTGATAGTTGCTTTTTGTTAAATTTGCTTTGACATTTTATTATGGATCGACTTACACCAGGGCAACGCGTGCAATTTGTGCAAATTCATTAAAAATTTTATTTTCCGAAGAAGCCCATTTTTGGTTGAATGGGTACGTAAATAAACAGAATTGTCGCATTTGAGGTGACGAGAATCCACAAGCTTTTGTCGAAACACCATGATATCCACAGAAAATTACTGTTTGGTGCACTTTATGGGCTGACGGAGTCATTGACCCGTATGTCTTCAAAAGCGATGATGGTCAGAATATTACCGCCATGGTGAACGGTAAAGGAACATGATTCGAAGTTTTTTCGTGCCACAATTAGCTGGCATTAATCTTGCTGATATGTGGTTCCAACAGGACGGAGCCGTATGCCACACAGTGAGCGCTACAATTGATTTACTCCAGGAAACTTTTGACGAAAATATAATTGTACGAAATGGCCCAATTAATTGGCCCCCACGATCGTGTGATTTAACCCCATTGGATTATTTTCTTTGGGGTTATGTACAGTCACTTGTGTACGTCGTTAAACCACAAACAATTGAATACCTGGAAATCAACATTCGAAGAGTTATCGGCGAGATACGTCCGCAAATGCTGCGGAAATTTTGTGAAAATTGGTGTTCCAGATTGTGTCTTGTACGCGCCAGCCGTGGAGGCCACATGGCCAAAATTATATTTAAACATTAATGTCATAAAATTCTCTATCCAATAAAGACCCTTTTATTGATATTAAAAATATATTTCTATGTTTTATTATGATTTAAACTTGTATCACTGTATAAAAAACACCAGATATAAGCTGTTAAATGAGTGTTCCAACAAAGCAGTGATGCCAACTCGAATTTATGACTCTCAAAAAATAACACGCTGTATTAATTTAATAAATTTTTTAACCAA
Source organism: Linnaemya vulpina (assembly GCA_963675445.1). Taxonomy (NCBI): domain Eukaryota; kingdom Metazoa; phylum Arthropoda; class Insecta; order Diptera; family Tachinidae; genus Linnaemya; species Linnaemya vulpina. The sequence continues at coordinate 7,939,528 of OY776280.1, read as the reverse complement.
CAGAGTTATTTCGAACCTACAAGTTCCAATAAGAACTTATATTTAAAAGTTAATTTACCACTACAATTGGTTAGATTAACCAACAACTTTTTATTTTTTAGAATTATGAGTCACAACTCACTTCCTAAAAGTTTCAAGTTGCTGTTAATATTTATTATATCAAAGTTAAATAAGAAAACCTTTTTTCCCTTCCCAGTTGCTGAGTGCACGCTGGATATGGGCAAGTTCTTGTGCGCCGAAAACAAAACCTGCATATCGCTGGAGAAAGTCTGCGACAGCAAAGCCGATTGTCCGGACAACAGTGACGAGATATCCCATTGTACAGCTGCCAACAATTGTGGCAACAAAACTTGTCCAGCAGCAGCAAAATGTCAAATGATGCCTCAGTCGGGTGCCGAGTGTATATGCCCCAAAGGCTTTAAGCACTCCCTAAAAGACTCTGTTTGTATTGATATCAACGAATGTTTAGAACACTACGGCGCCTGCAGCCAGACTTGCATTAATGTGCCGGGCAGTTATAGATGTACGTGCGAAGAGGGCTACGTGTTAAAAGAGGATAATCGCACTTGCGAGGCTAGTGGAGAGGAAGCTTTGCTCCTGTATACAACACAGTTGACGGTGATGGGCGTTAATCTGAGATCGAAAAGAGTTTATACGGTGGCAAAGAATCTGACCAAAGTTATTGGCGTGTCGTATAATGGGGAGCACATCTATTGGACGAATATACAAAATGAAGGTGAGAGCATTGTTAAGGCGAATGCGGATGGCTCACAGCAAGAGATTTTACTAACAGCCGGCCTAGATGCTCCCGAAGATCTGGCAGTGGATTGGCTTACTGGTAGGCGACAAACGCATATTCAAAACCATATTGTAGAAACTAATTTTGGCTATTCCCTTAGGCAACATTTACTTCTCGGATAATGTTATGCATCATATAGCCGTTTGCTCGAATAATGGCCACTTTTGTACAACTTTGGTTACAGCCCATCATCCTCGCGGTGTGGCGTTATGGCCTCAGCGTTCGCAAATCTTCTGGACTGATTGGGGCCAGATTCCCATGATTTCTGGAGCTTCTATGGATGGTAGCAACCCCAAGGCTTTGGTGACCGAAGATATTCACTGGCCCAATGGCATTGCCTTGGATATGCACAATGATCGCATTTATTGGGTTGACGCCAAAGTTGGCACCATTGAAAGTGCACGAAGTGATGGCAGCGATCGGCGAAAAGTGTTGGAAGAAACACTTAAGCATCCATATGGCTTGGCCATATTTGAAGACTATATTTATTGGTCCGATTGGGGCACAAAAAGTATTCATTCTTGTCACAAATTTACCGGAAAAGATCATAAAGTCGTCGTAAGAGATCGCACGATATACGCCGTGCACATTTATCACTCGTCGAAGCAAAGGAAAATCTCTCATGCCTGCGAGAGATCACGTTGCTCTCATTTATGTCTGCTGGCTGAAAAGAATAGCTTTACATGTGCTTGTCCTGAGGGCATGCAATTGGGGCCAGATCAATTGCGTTGCGTAAAGTCGTATAAGAAGCAGCGTTTGTTTTTGGGACTGCACGGCAATCTGCTGGAAATGGAACACACCTATTTTGGGCGCCATACCATTAAGGCCACCCACAAGCTGGGCCTCTCTATACATGAAATGGCCTACAATAGCGTCAACAATTCTGTATTTGTGGCCGACAATCACCGAAAAATTATTAGCGAAGTCGACTTGCGTTCCAACGTTGTGCAGACTTTGATCAGAGGAAATTTGGGAAATGTAACGACCTTGGCTTTTGGTAAGTGTGGGCTCGATGGCAAAATATGTAAAAATATTTAATCTGTGATCAAAATTTTTGTAGATCATTTGTCGCATAATTTATATTGGAGCGACTCTGAAAGACACGTGGTAGAGGTGTTATCCTTACAAACGCACCATCGGGCAGTAGTTTCATTTTTTTCGGGCGTGGAGGCCCCTATTGGCCTGGCCTTGGTACCAGATGATGGGTAGGAGGAGTACTTTAACACGCACGTATTATTTTCATTCCGATTTCTTTCAGCATTATGTTTGTCGCCTTGAAGTCCCGCAGACATGTTCATATTGATCAGAAATCTTTGAGCGGCCATAGCGAACACGCTCATGTCTTTGAAGATGAGCTGGGCGATGATGATATTAAATTTGCTACCGACTATAGAAGCGGAACTTTGTACTGGACAGACAGCGATCTGGGTCATATATCGTATTCCGATTATCATAATTTGCGAGCCTATACGTTGCGTGGTCGCTTGAAGAGGCCCTATTCCTTGGCCATTGTAGATAATGATATCTTCTGGTCTCAGCTTCGATCGAGTACGATACACTGGATACACAAGACAATTATGGGACCTTTGAAGCGTTTCGATATAGAAGTAGATCAAGAACTTTATGCAACGCATGAGTTGCCCAGTCGTATTCCCTTGGCGGCCAGCACGCCTTTCCAGGTAGTAGATCATCCCTGCCAGCATTGGAATGGTGGTTGTTCTCATATCTGTGTGACTTTGGACAAATCGGTGGCGGCTTGTCTGTGCCCAGCCGGTTTGGTATTTGCTGATGCCAAGAATCGTAGTTGTGTGGACGCTTTGGATTGTGAATTCCGCTGTGGTTCCGGAGAGTGTTTGACCATGTCACGAAAATGCAACAATCGCAGAGATTGTCCCGACAATTCGGACGAAGAAGATTGCGCAGCAGGCGGGCATCAAAAACATAAAGTTGTCTGTTCGGTCGGTAAATTTATGTGTCACAATGCGGAGCAATGTTTGGAGCCCAGCGAGCGCTGCGATGGCAGAAAGCAATGTCGGGATGGCTCCGATGAAGAGCACTGCGAGAATTTTGGTAAGTTTTTGTTCAAAAGATTTTGATGAGGGATCAGTGGAAGAGTTTTAACATGAAATGAAAATAGATAAAACGAAAGCCTGTCACAGTCATCAAAAAGTCTGTGATAATGGCAACTGTGTGGACTTCAGTGTCCTGTGTGATGGATACGACGACTGTGGCGACAACTCCGATGAAGATAATTGCAACAAGGCGGATGGTGAAGATATTAGTGCGCGTCCGGTTTGCACTAAGGACATGTTCCAGTGCAATAGTGGCACCTGCATTGCCAAATCGTGGGAATGTGATGGCAAAATCGATTGCTCCGATGCCTCCGATGAACATGATAAGTGCGGTAAGTATTTGACTTATGCTATACCCTCCATATATGAAATATATATCTTCCTGGAATATCAGATGTTAGGGAATGTCCTAGCGAAATGCATAGATGCCTCCTGGGCCAGTGCATTGACAAACGTCTGGTGTGCGATGGTCACAACGATTGCGGTGATTCGACAGATGAACTGAACTGTGATATTTTGAAGGGAAAAGAGCCGCATGTAGCGTGTGATGATGAGACGAGTCTCCTGTACAAGTGTCCCAGTGATCCGAGCAAGTGTTTTGATATCTTGGTCAAATGCAACGGCACCACAGAGTGTCCTCGTGGTGAAGACGAGGCTGACTGTGACAGCACATGCTCAGCCTATGAATTTCAATGCAAGACCAGCAAAGAGTGCCTGCGCAAAGAATTCCGCTGTGATAAGGAAAAGGATTGTGCTGATGGCTCCGATGAAGAAAATTGTTCACATCATAGTGCCTGGAATGCTTCAACGGGTGTACAAACGCATGAAAGGCCTTGTGGTCCAAATATGTGGAACTGCCGTGATGGTGACTGCGTTGATGAAACTCGCGTATGTGATGGCATGGAGGATTGTGATACGGGAGCTGATGAAGGACCCTTATGTTTGACCGCCTGTATGTCGATGTCTGGCAAACGTCCGTGTGCACACAATTGCAAGCATACACCTTCAGGATCTATTTGCTCTTGCTTTGACGGTTATAAGCTTGATTCAGATCATCGTTCTTGTTTGGATATCAACGAATGCGAGGAAGAGCATCCATGTGCCCAAATATGTGAAAATACTCATGGCTCGTTCAGATGCTCGTGTTATCCTGACTTTATGCTGCGTCCCGATAAGACCACTTGCAAATCAATTGAAAGCGAAAAGTCTTTATTATTCTCCACATACGATGAGGTGCGTAGCATGACAGAGCAGCCGATTATGCTGAAAGTAGCTTGGAAAGCTAATGACAGCAGGATCATTGGCTTTGACTTGAATGTGAGAACACGAAATGCCTATTTTACCACAGAAAATGAGAATATTGTGTACCAGATAAATGTGGATACGTCCGAAGTTAAATCGGCCTTGGGACTGCCCATGCCGGGGAAAGTGTCCGTAGACTGGATAACAGGTAAATTTTTGCTTACACATTCTTTAACTCTTCAGGAACTGCAATTAATTTTATTATCAATACAGACAATGTCTATGTCATCAGCCGAGGCCCGGCATATGAAATCCAAGTGTGCTCGTTTTCCGCCAAAATGTGTGGAGCCATTTTGAAAGTCAAGCTTCGGGAAACCATCAAAACTCTAACCGTCGATGCCTACAATAGACGTATATTTTATGTGGTTATGCAAACTGTGGGATATGGATCTCACCGCTCACGCATACTGACTGCCAACTTGGATGGCAGCAAGCGCGAGATCCTGCTTACCAAAGAAGATAGTTTCGTCAGCACTATGGCCTGTGATCCCTACAAGAAAGTGCTCTATTATACGGACATGCATCAAAAGAGTTTACACGCAATTAGTTACCGCTCCAACATGAAGAGTAGTCCCGTGGAAATATTGCCCTATGGAAATATAATTACGTATCCTTCGGGACTAGCCTGGTACGAGAATCAAGTTTATATTGTTAATCTGGGAGCCAAAGAGGCGGTACGCTGTTACCTGTATGGCACAAAAAAATGTAAAGCTCTTAATCTGAATATTCTAAATGCCGAGGGCATACTAATAGATGGCGCTTCACGCCAACCCATAAAACGTAATCCCTGCAACATGGCCCAGTGTCGAGGCATGTGTGTACAGTCCGAGTTCAGCTACGAATGCATGTGTGGTGGTGCTGTTATCAGTGAAACGCAGCACTGCGATGTCAACAATGAAATTACTTCTGGGGCTTTGGTTAGCAAGAGCTCTGTTGAAGATCGGGGCTCATCCCATACAGCAGCAGTGGCTTGGACGCTAACCATCTTAGCAATTTGTGTGCTTTGCGCTTTACGGTATATTTACTATCGTCGCAAAAAGCAGGGTCAACGTGAAATCTTAAGTAGCCTGCATTTCCAGAATCCGTTGGCCTCCGTCACTTTGGACAATGACAACAATAGCTCATTGGGCACAACAGAAGCATCACCTGAAATGAACAGGGAAAATGGAAGCTGGCGCCCATCAGTTCAGGGCCTATTGCAGGGCTCAACGAGGCCGCCTAGCACGGAAATTTCATTGCACAGCACGAAGGTTGGTTTGATTGTCTTACCCACACTTTTCCTTTTAGTTCAAATTGTTCTTTTAATTTCGATATGCTTGTTTTGAGAAGCCGGCGGTCATGTACGAACAACAACAACAACAACAGCTAACAGAGCTACCGCTCGTATCGGGCTTGTTGGAAGAGAATGCCAACCAGCACAACATCGGCCACACGATGGGAGATTACAACAGTGATGCGACAGCCCGGCTTGTGCCCTAGATAAATTATTTTCAGTCCCCAAATCTCCCCGATTCAATCTCGGTTTAATATTGTTTTAAATATTTTAATTAGGCTTTTTCTATTAATTATACTTATTTATTAAGTTGGTACTTATTTATTATTATTTATTATATGTTGTTTGAATTATATAGAATGTAGTGCATGTAAATAGATTGTATGTGTGTATTTATTTATATATAAAATATTTATCTCAAATATATTTGCTAAATCTTATTTTTGTGCTTTCATATGGATTATTAAGAGAATTTGCAGAAGTATTCTAATTCTCATTTGGAAACGACAAATTAGACAATTTAGATCTCCTCAAATGATCAGGGTGCTGTTGACTGAAGTAGTGAGACACCAGATTCCGATGCGTTAGACCTCTCAGTTCGACGACGCACTCAGTCATAAATATGGTGTTAAATTTATTCGACCTGGATTAGAGAAGGCTTGATGGCGTAAATCGTGAGGCTTGTTCGAACACATCCCACGTCCTCTACGACGCGTTTAGTCATAAATATGGTGTCCAATTTTTTTGACCTGGAATAGAGCAGGCTTGTTGTCGTAAATCGTGAAATCAACTGACACTTGGGACATGCACAAGCCTGTCAACAATCACATGCCACTACATTCGAATACGCCCCATGTCCCCCATGACGCACTCAATGATATATATGGTGTCCAATTTTCTTGACCTGGAATAGAGCAGGCTTGTTGTCGTAAATCGTGAAATCAACTGACACTTGGGACATGCACAAGCCTGTCAACAATCACATGCCACTACATTCGAATACGCCCCACGTCCCCCACGAGGCACTCAGTCATAAATATGGTGACCAATTTTTTTGACCTGGAATAGAGCAGGCTTGTTGTCGTAAATCGTGAGATCAACTGACACTTGGGACATGCACAAGCCTGTCAATAATCACATGCCACTACATTCGAATACGCCTCACGTCCCATACAGTTTCAACGATATATAAAACAGATCTTTCCCATTCATATTCGGTTCGATTTGAAATAATTTCACAGGGACGGTTAAATTTATTATACATAAAAATAAGACTTTATTTCTTAGCGACTATTTGAAAGCAATACAACAAATTAAAGCTAATTTTAGGTATTTTCAAAGCCGTTTTATATAATTAAAATCGTGCGTTAATAAAAATTATATTTAAAAAAGTTGAAGAAGGTATTGCTTGCATGACTTAATTCTAGATGCTAGAACTATATTTGACACGATGGATCGTGTGTGTGTGTGAGTGTGTTTTGTCTTAAAAATAAAATTGGATATGAACGAAAATTTTCATATTTACAAGAGTGAAATGTGATAACGCAACTTAAGCGGATTTAATTAAACGATCGTGACATTCAAACAATTGAGTTTTACTCGTCACAGAATCCACGTTGTTTCCATTATCAATATTTTTCGCGGTATTAACTGCTGGCGCATCTTCACCAGCACCTTCATGGGTTACGAAGGCCAAACATTCCGCGAAGGCAGTCAAGAATTGATTGGCGTTCTCTTTGTCAAAGCACATCGGAGGCTTTAGTTTGATGACGTTGTTGCTGTGGCCATCCGAGGACACTAAAACTCGGTGGTATTTCTTCATACGATTGACAACCAAATTCGCCATTTTGGTGGCCGGTTCACGTGTTTCACGATTTTTAACCAACTCAATGCCAACAAATAGGCCCATGCCACGAACATCGCCCACAATATTGTAATCGTACTTTAAATTGTTGCAGTGTCTCATTAAATATTCGCCGGTTTGACGGGCATTCTCCTGCAGACCCTCTTCATCGATAACACGCATGACCGCATTAGCAATCGCACACGAGACGGGATTGCCACCGTAGGTATTGAAATAGGCTACGCCAGTATTGTGGAAGGCTTCAGCAATTTCGGGTGTCGTTACCACAGCACCGACTGGATGGCCATTGCCCATTGGCTTGGCCACGGTTACGATATCGGGTACCACGCCTTGGGCCTCGAAAGCCCAATAATGAGTACCCACTCGGCCAAAGCCAACCTGGACTTCGTCAGCGATACAAACACCGCCAGCATCGTGTACGGCCTTGTAAGCTGTCTTGAAATAGCCATCGGGGGGAATAATCTGACCACCACAACTTTGTAGGGATTCGGCTATAAAAGCGGCAACACCTTTGCCCTGGTCCTTCAGACTCTCGCATATGTGTTTAATGGGAGTCGTATAGATTTCGGCCATATTGCTGTTGGGATATTCCTTATCCTTGTACAAGCCATTGTACACATCAGGGCAGGGGGCTACATGAACATAATCGGGTTTAGGTTCACCGCCGGGTTGATTGAATTTGTAGGGCGACACCTCCATAACCGAGGTCAAATGGCCATGATAGGCACTGCAAAGCGAAAAGAATGCGTTTCATTATTTTGAAAAGTTATCGGAAAGAAATTCATTTCAGAGTTTCTCTAAATTTTGATAATTTTTAAGTCCCCTTCAATATGGTGCTTCTAATTACAAGGTGGCATTGAGCAGGCAAATGATCTTGCATTTGGGAATTGGAAGAGTATTTAAGAGTGTTTTCAATATATTTTGCAATTTCATTTTTGCAAGACCCTGTGCACCCTACACTGAATAGCACGCCCATACAACTTTTATTTGAAATCCCTTCTAATTAAAATTTAATACTCACTGGTCGAGGGTAATAATATCCTGACGTTTTGTATAGTTGCGAGCTAATCTGAGAGCTAAATCGTTGGCCTCGGAACCGGAATTCACAAAGAAGCATACCGATAAGGGCTCTGGCATTTTGCCAGTCAACGTCTTTGCACACTCCACCAGTTCGTCGTGCAAGAAACGATTGTTGGTGGAAATTGTTGCCATTTGTAGGCAACCAGCTCTCACAACTGCTGGATGACAGTGGCCAACTGAAAGGATAATTAAAAGGAGGAAAAAAATGTTAATTCCGTTAAAATTATATTGATAAAACAATTTAAATTCATCTGTAACTGAAAAAGTTTTATTATTTTATGACTCTTTTATAACAGTTTTTTAATATATTATGACAATATGATTAAATAGCACAATACGTAAACAGCCTAAATAAATATATACGTTGAAATGTTTTATTATTTTATTACTTTTTGGTATGCCACACAACAAAGAAAAACTTTGAAATTCTTCTAATGTATTAAGACATCATGACAATAAGACTAAATAGCACAATGGGTGAATATCCCAACTAATTAAAATAAAATAAATGTAACTGAAAAAGTTTTATTGTTTTATGACTCTTTTATATGCCGCACAATAAAAATGCATTAAAGCGCTCTAATATATTAAGAAGCTAAATGTAAGAGTAAATAACACAAAATGTGAATACCCCAAATAAATATAACTGAAAAAGTTTTACTGTTTAATGACTCTTTTATATGCACAACAGAAGAAAAACTATTTTAAACTGTTCTAATATATTAAGACATTATGACAATATGACTTAGTAGCACAATGTGTGAATATCCCAACTAATTAAAATAAAATAAATGTAACTGAAAAAGTTTTATTGTTTTATGACTCTTTTATTTGCCGCACAACAAAAATGCGTTAAAGCGCTCTAATATATTAAGACGCTAAATGTAAGAGTAAATAGCACAAAATGTGAATACCCCAAATAAATATAACTGAAAAAGTTTTACTGTTTAATGACTCTTTTATATGCACAACAGAAGAAAAACTATTTTAAACTGTTCTAATATATTAAGACATTATGACAATATGACTTAGTAGCACAATGTGTGAATATCCCAACTAATTAAAATAAAATAAATGTAACTGAAAAAGTTTTACTGTTTTATGACTCTTTTATATGCCGCACAATAAAAATGCATTAAAGCGCTCTAATATATTAAGACGCTAAATGTAAGAGTAAATAACACAAAATGTGAATACCCCAAATAAATATAACTGAAAAAGTTTTACTGTTTTATGACTCTTTTATATGCACAACAGAAAACTACTATTTTAAACTGCTCTAATATATTAAGACATTATGACAATATGACTTAGTAGCACAATGTGTGAATACCCCAAATAAACATGACTAAAATGTTTTATTATTTTATGACTTTTCTCTGCAGAACAGTAAAAAACTATTTTAAACTATTCTAATATATTAAGACATTATGACAATATGATCAAATAGCACAAATTGTGAATACGCAACTGAAATTTTTTTATTATTTTATTATTTATTTGTACCCAGCACAACAAAAATATGTTACACCGTTATAATATATTAAGACATTATGTCAATATGACTTAGTAGCACAATGTGTGAATACCCCAAATAAACATAACTAAAATGTTTTATTATTTTATGACTCTTTTCTCTGCAGTACAGAAAAAAACTATTTTAAACTGTTCTAATATATTAAGACATTATGACAATATGATTAAATAATACAGAGTGTGAATACCCCAAATAAACGTAACTGAAATATTTTAATCCTTTTATGATTCTTTTGTATTTAGCAGAACAAAAATATGTTAAATCGTTGCAATATATTAAGACATTATGATAAGATGAATATCCCAAATATATATACATATATATATATATATATATATATATATATATATATATATATATGTATGTATATATATATATACATATATATATATATATATATATATATATATATAACTAAAAAAGTTTTATTACTCCATGACTTTGGTAAACCGCACAACAAAGAAATTTTTAAGCCCCTCTAATATATTAACACATTATGATATGACTAAATAGCACAATATGTGAATACCCCATATTATCATAACTATAAAATATTATTATTTTATGACTCTTTTCAAAAAACATTTGATACCTTAATAATATGAAAATATTTGTGACTATCACAATGTGTGAATACCCCAATTGTTGTGCTTTTAGTGTTTATAAATATTCTTATATATTTCGCAATAATTAAATACTTTCGCCTTAAATAATTATCTACTAAAAATAGTTCAAATCATTCTAATTGTCTTATCTGCTAAAAAAAATTTCCAATGTCTTCTCTATTATCATGTTGTGATCAATGAAACCCCAACTGTGACTTCTATGATCTCGTGCTGTACTTCGATGTAACTGAGAAATAGCAATTTAATTCTTATCGTTTGTTTATATTTTGAAGCATGTGAACGTCCCGTGTCTCGTGCGGAAATATACAACAAAATACCATTGATATTCAGCCTTACAAGGCAAATACATATTTACACGCATGAGCAAAAAAAAAAAACTCACATTTCGAACACACAAAATAAATTAAAGCGTTTAGCAAATAAACTTGTATAAAACGCGATGAACAAACAATTTGGTTTGTACGTAATTAAGTTGTTGATGTATTCTTCTTTATTTTTAAAATTAAGTATTATTAGCAACTAATAAAAATGGCATTTTCAAATAAATTCATTTGTTATTCAACCGATTTAACTAATCAATTAGCAGTTGGGTTTCAATTCCTGTTTGATAATACGCTCTATTCAAATCCAAGTGATCTTTATTCTTTAATTTTTTTTTAATATAATTTTTTTCTTTTTTTTGCATTTCTAGAACGAAGTGTTGTTGTTGGTGCGTTTGAGAAAAATAAATTGCTGCTGCTATTTACAAAATGCAGTTGATCTACACGTGATCGTGCTCTCTATTTTGCAAGTAGTGAAGAATTTATCAAATGTGTGTCAGACACACACACACACACACACACTAACAACAACTTTTGCATGTGTTGATGTACGTACAAATCATTTCATAGTTCCACTTCAAAATCACAAATTGCAGCCGTTGGTCTGCTATTTACTTATCTGTAGATACGTTAATTAGAACAATGAAATAATTATTAATAATTAAAATTAATGCAGAAGTAGAGATAACAAAAAAATTATAGTTGCTGACTGTCACTCGATATCGTTCTGTGGACAGAAATGTTTTTAAAACAAAAACAAATTCGAAAATTTTGTTTCTGTTTAAATGAATTTTGGCGATAGACATCGTGGGACAGGGAGATAATCTTTTGTGGTACTCGAAAAATAACTACCAAATAATTAAATAACGTATCTGTACACATTTTAGGGTGTTCAATTTATCAATGTTTTGTATGAATCTATTAAAGGCGTGAAATATTATTCGAAAAAAATTAACCGAATAATTTATTATTATTCGAATAATTTTATGTAATTTAATAGTTTACAAATAAAACCATAAGTTAGATTTATCTTTGGCCTATTCTGTGAATCACGTCGATTTGATATAAAAAAAGTAACTACCAAATAATATAGCAACTTGTATGTGTGTACATATTAGGGTGTTCAATTCAGGGAAGTTTTGTATTACTCGTGTGAAATATTATTTGAAAATGAATTCAATTTTGGTCTAATTTAATAAATTAAAAATAAGACCAACAACTAGATTTCTATTAGGGTATTCAATTCATCAAAGTTTTGCATTAATCGTGTGAAAAATTATTCGAAAAAAAATTAAGTATTTTTCTAACTTAATAGTTTACAAATAAGACCAAAAACTAGATTTATATTAGGGTATTCAATTCATCAAACTTTTGTATTAATCGTGCGAAAAATTATTTTAAAAAAATTAAGTATTTTTTCTAATTTAATAGTTTACAAATAAGAGTAAGAACTAGATTTGTATTAGGGTGTTCAATTCTTTAAAGTTTTCTATTAACCTATTAACCTATTAACCGCCTGAAATATTATTATTCGAAAAAAATATATAATCGAATAATTTATTATTATTCGAATGATTGAATAACTTTAATGTTATGTAATTTAATAGTTTAAAAATAAGACCAAAAGTTAGATTTATGTCGGATCTATTTTGTGAATCACGTCGATTTGAAATCAAAAAAATATCTACCAAATAATAAAGCAACTTGTATGTGTGTACATATTAGGGTATTCAATTCATCAAAGTTTTGTATTAATCGTATGAAATAGTATACGAAAAAAATTAAATTTTTTTGTATTAGGGTATTCAATTAATCGCATTTTTATATTAACAGCACGAATAATCATTCCAAGAAATAACTGATAATTTAATATTATTATTATTACTAAATAATTAAATCACCTATTAGGGGATTCAATTAGTCCCAGTTTTTTAATAAGAAAATCGAACAATTTTATATTATTATTACCAAGCAATTATGAAAGGTATTGAAATGATTAAAGTTTTGTATTAAAAGCACGAATAATTATTCGATAAAAATTAATCGAATAATTTAATATTGTTATTATCAAATAGTTAAATAATTTGTAAGTATTATATCTTGATATATTAATCGCGTAATTATTAAGACAAAATTAATCGAATATTTTTAATATTATTCGATTAATCGAATCATTTAAATTTTTTCTAATTTAATAGCTTGAAAATAATACACAAAAATTTCATTTGATAAAACAAAATATTATACTGGAACTGTTTTGTAAAATCCCATGATGTGAAATCGTGGGATTTTAGAAAACTAACTCCACTAACGGAATTACTTTTTCAAGTTTTTTTTTTAATTTTCCATTATATCTGCAAGAAAGAATTGTTTTATAGTTTAAATAACTTTCTTATGAGAATCTTTCTATATAAAATCAACAAGATTTATAGAACACACCCGTTTCGACTAATTCTTGCATCGGCCGAAGGGTCAACATCGAATCCCAGATATTAAACACTGTGGCAACTTCGAAACTATAGTCTTTTAAACAAGAGATATTTACTTAAAACCGGTTGTTAGGCCCCGAAAGAGACGTCGCTCTCTCGGAGCTTTGTAGAATCAACGAATTTTATTTCATGCTAAAATTTTGATCACAGTTTTAACTTTTAATTTACAGATCGAAAAAATCTTTGTTTTTTGCAACAACTATTTCGAAGTTGATTAGGAAATCATTTCTATTGCAACCAGCTTCCGTTCGAAAGATTCCATTGTTGCCAGATATTTAAAAAATAGTTTTATTAAATCAGTATAAAAAAAATTGTATTAAAAATATAACACATTATATTTGCCGATCCGCAAAACAACTCCTAAAACATTTTCACTACATCCAAAGCCTCCGTTAGCAAACGACCGAAATCGGCATGTACCATGGCGAACGTTTTCACAGCACGCTCCTGTATAAAATCACTAGCAAAGCACAAATGGCGGGCTATATTATTGACCAAACGTTTGCGGGCACACTCGTCCAAGACCGAAACCCAAAATTCGGTAACTTGACTGAAATTATCTTCGGTATCACCAAAGCGAGAAATATCTCCCTGTAACGGACAGCCGGTTTGTAAAGCTTTCGTGCGAGCACAAATCTCAGGACCAGAAAAAGAATTGGGATAATAGTTGGGTGAGCCACCCTGATTGCAAGTTACGGTCATGGGACCATTACGCTGATAGTTTTTCACCGACACACGATACGGGCAATTGACTGGTATTTGACTAAAATTGACACCCAAACGATGACGTTGCGATTGGGCGTAGGCAAAGAGGCGTGCCTGTAAAATTTTATCCGGCGAAGGTTCCACACCGGGCACCATGTTGGCCGGACTGAAAGCTATTTGTTCGATCTCTGCAAAATAATTGCAGGGATTACGATCCAAGACGATTTTGCCGATGGGCATGAGAGGAGCAACCGAATAACTCCACACTTTTGTTGGATCAAGCGGGTTAAATTTATGATTCTTGGCCTGATCCAACGTCATTACCTGCATGTAAAAAGACCAACTCGGATAATTGCCATTCTTAATGGAATTATGCAAATCACGGGCAGCATAATCGGGTTCGCTGGCTTGCAACTCAGACGATCGGTGCATGTCTAAATTTTGTATACCCTGATCTGTACGAAAATGAAATTTCGCATATATCGGCTCGCCTTGGGCATTAACCAATTTATAACAATTGACACCATATCCGTGCATGTGGCGATAACCATCTGGTATGCCGCGATCGCCAAACAATAAACACAACTGATGAATACATTCGGGCCTAAGCGTGGCGAAGTCCCAAAACATATCGGCATCTTTTAAATTTGTTTGCGGATTACGCCTCTGGGAATGTATTAGGCTGGGAAACAATATCGAATCACGTATAAAAAATACCGGTAAATTTTGGCCCACCAAATCCCAGATGCCGTCTTCGGTGTAAAATTTTACAGCAAAGCCTTTGGAATCACGCACTGTATCTGCCGTGCCCAACTCGCCGCTGTAGTTGGAGAAACGACATGCGATGGGCGTTCGTTTTTTGATCTTTTCAAACATTTTTATCGCACAGTATTTCGTTATGTCATGCGTTACCTCGAAATACCCAAAGGCTCCTGCACCTTTGGGAAAAACAACACGTTCCGGTATACGCTCCCTTACAAAATGCTCCATTTCATCCATAAATATGGTGTCTTGCAGGAGCAATGGGCCTTTGGGACCCACACTTAAGCAGGCATCTTTAGTGCCCACAGGATTTCCGCTGCTGGTGGTTATCGTGCCCACCGAGTTGGAGAAGTTCTGCTTGTAATCAGCCAATTGAGTTGAGGCACTGTCACGAAACATTATCTGGCTTTAATTTTTAAGCAGATCGGGATTTCGGAATGTTCGAATTTTTAATGGATTTAAGTTTTATTATTTTTTTTCTCAGATTTCTTAAGTTGGAATAAAAATATTTTTGATGTTTCGTTGGAATAAATTTATTAAATTTGTTCAATTTGTATAATTTGTGGTGAAAAAGTTGGGGGAAATATTTAAAGGAAATTATATCGATTAAATCGATAACATTATTGTGGTTCGGATAGATCAATTAAATTACAGACAAAATTTTTAATTTTGTGCATCCTCGATTTTCGGTGTTTTCGATATGAACGAGGATCTGCGAAATCTATGGATCTACAGATGTCTAGTACTATGGATCCATTATGATTGAATTTTTGTTACCACAGTTTAATCAGCTAAACAGCTGTTTTCAAAAAACGACGCAACTTGTGCTACAAACCGCTTTACAATCGGGTTATTAAAAAAAGAAATTTGGTGGCAACCTTATTTCCAGAAGCGTTTCTGTCCAGTGGCATCTTTCGTTCATGCGATTTAACGACTCTGTATTAGTTTTTATGGGAGACTTTGATGTCATTGGGCTTATGCCGATAAGCCGGCAGCTCTGGAAGCATTCGAAACCAATTTTGAGCCACCATTTAATTTCTTTAGGCTAAATATCATATTCAAAAAGAAATGCCATCAGAAATTATAACAAAATAATTCAATACCAACAATATTTCCGTCTTGTATTCTTATTTTAAATACTCCTGCAGCTAAAAAAAAATCACCCTATACAAATTCGCCTATATATTTTTGTATGTCTCTGGTATAAAAGATAATAATATTTAAAAAATCATTCTAAGACTTGAGATTAAATGAATTATGCAATCAGTAGGAGTACAACAACTGCTAATTTTAAACTTATAGTGATTGTTGATTTTTGGGGGCCAAATTTTAAACTCGAAAGATAAGCGCGCGAATATTTTGTAGAGAACTAACCAAATTATATACAAAAATACACTTATATATATGTGTGTGTGTGTATGTGTATCTGTGTATAGTTGGTTAATTTCATTTATGATTTCAGTGTGTGTCTCAATCACGTGTAGTTCACGAGATTTTTATATTGCCTTGTTTTATACTTAACGAATAGTTTTCTTAATGTACCGTACGAAATATAACAACAACAACAACAACAACAACAACTTGTTTTGAATGGCGGGATTTAAAATTGTAAGATAATTAATATTTATGATGTGTGTCACTTTAGTTTCGGTTCAAATATAATCGCACTATTAACTGTTGACTTTTAAAATATCACATTCTGTATTTGTTTGATTAAGAACGACCAGTCGCCTTTTATTCTATATATTTTGTAGTGGAATATTTTTATTATCAATCTTCGCAGTTGTTTTTGTTTATTAATACTTAAGCTAATACGTAACACAATTTATGATGAAACGTGCTTTTACTTGTTGCCTTTTATTCGCAGGCACGTTTGTAAAATCGTTTAAAATGTATTTAAAAATATGTTACTGCGACAGAGTGTGTATAATTAGCAGCAGTAATGTTATATTTATAAATTTATTCTGAAAAAGTTTTACTCGAAATGGGAAAGTTCTACAAAAATTAATATTTAAATCATGTCACATCATGTTAATCGATTGCTTACGTTGGGCTTTGTTTGTTAATTGACTCGACATGAGTAGAGGTCATTCACGGTGGGCCGGTCTTAAGCTGAAGCTACACGTCACTTAAGCTCATATTAGACGTGGCAAATCTATAACACCATAACCATATATGATGATGCAGTTTCAACTAATTGCATGGGCAACACTGTATTCAATTATAATTTACACAACCTTAGAAACCAAACGCATTTCGGTTTTAGATAAAGTTTAAATTAGACGTAATTTATCTCTAACAACGTGACTATAGCGCCATAGCCTTTATCCAAAACGCTCTTGGTTCCTATGATTATGGTCATGTCAAGTATAATTGCATACAGTGTTAGTCATAAGAGCTGCATTGCCATTTGTTATAGAATTATTATTACGTCACGTCTAATTTGAGCTTTAGTCACGTCTAATTTAAGCTTAAGACCGGCGTACCGGGGATGACCCCTACTCATGCAATGGTTTATGTCGGCTGTATAGAAAGGAGCATATGGTAATGAGGGGACAAATAGGAAGAAATTTTTTTGGCAACATTAATTTTCTACTTCGTCGGCGTATTCCTACTACTGTAAAGAGGAAGGAGGGTAGTGCAATGATCTCTTTAGCACAACATGGTATCAACCGCTCTTGGTAATGTTTAGCCCCTGTCATTTAAACAGTCCGACTGGCAACAATTAACTCAACTAGTCAGAAATGCAGGTCAGAAAGCTTTGCTATCACATTCATGGCTGAGAGCGGGACCGAAAACGCAACCTTCAACTTCGTAGTCTACCCATTAATTACTTAATTGGCATAGAGCTGGTGGTAAAACTCATCAGATGCTTAAAAAATGAAAATTAAAGCATCTCGCATGAAAGACTATATAAACACTCTTATTAATTCTCATTCTTTTTTCCACACAAAAACCCGGGACTCTGCTTAAACAGACTTCAGATTTCCATAAGATCCGGTAAATATATTTCTTGTAATTTTGTAATCGAATCTAACAGCAGTGAACAACCCTGTAACAAAATCATCTAAAAAGTTGCTTCAATTTGTTTCTCTGACAGCTATAACGTCTCTGTAATTTAGTTTTATGTCGGCTGTTAAATTGCATGCAAGTGTTTAAGTAGTGCGTGTATAGAATTCCAAAAAAAAGTGTGTAAAAAATGGCCCTGCCTATAAAAATTATGCACAAACATAAAGTTTGGCTGTTTGATAATAGGAAATGAAAAAAATTCACTCAATTTGATTGAATTTAATACATATAAAATGCTTGCAAATATTGCAAAGGGACTTGCTGTTTCGTTTGTGTGCTTATGTTTATTGGCTTTTATTTGTTAGTGATGTGCATTTAGTGTTTACAATTAATTCGTGCTATCGGTATCTGAAATGAAAAGCTATCATTGATAACGAAGTTTAAAAGTATTTATTTTATAAGGAACCAAATGAAATAGAAAATCAAATGAAGGAGATAAATATTTGATATAATTAAAAAAAAAAGAAATTAAATTGAAATAAGAGGTGAGTAGAGCTGTGATTGTCTGTATGTATGACCATTTTATTATTGTTATAAAAATAAAGCAGTTATAATGATGGTTCTTTAGACCAAAGCCAGACCCAATTTTTTTTTTCCAAATAAGACTGGTATTAATAACATGATAAAATGAAATTTATTTGTTGGGTGGTTAAGCAATGTCTATATGCATTTCATTGGCGCTTCTTACCAAATCATCAGTAGACTTCAACCACAGTTTTGCAAAGATTCAAACTTCTCAACTTATTAAAAGACTTCCAAAAACCATCTGAGAATTATGTTAAATAAATTAACTATAAAAATTCACAAACAATTTCAAAAAATCACATTATAATAAGTGTAGCGGGCTATGAAATTATATATAAATTAAATAATGTGATTTTTTGAAATTGTTTGTGAATTTTTATAGTTAATTTATTTAACATAATTCTCAGATGGTTTTTGGAAGTCTTTTAATAAGTTGAGAAGTTTGAAACTTTGCAAAACTGTGGTTGAAGTCTACTGACGATTTGGTAAGAAGCGCCAATGAAATGCATATAGACATTGCTTAACCACCCAACAAATAAATTTCATATTATAATAGTACAATGACAATATGTCAAAAAATTAGTTTATTAATAACATGATAAAATTTATTTACATTTTCAATACATGTTGTATTATATTTCGTGCATAATGACTTGTTTCAAACTTTATTATAATATGAAAATCCTTATAGTATTATGTGTGTTTTATTTAACTTAACTTTTAAAACCGAAAATGAAATGAACCCATTATTAAATTAAACTCTGGGATGAACCCTTTAAGAATTTAAGCTTTTTAAAGAACTATTTTGTTCTTTTATAGTTAAAAAGAAGAAAAATGTTGGCAACAGCACTCAAAATATAGTTAAAATAAAAAAGCAGTCTCTTATAAAATAACCGCCATATAACAAGTTGGACTTTGAATGCACTTTAAATGAAATTTTTTCTCAAAAATAATTTCTTAAAGTGCACTGCAAGTACACATTAATTTGTTTTAACAAGGCAGCATTTGAAATTGAATTGCAAGAACGCGAAGCAAATCTAATCTTTCAGATAACTGTCAACTGCTGATATAAATCTTAGCAATTTTTATTTTTTATTTTTATTTAAAACAATTTGAGGTTATTCATGAGGCCCATTGTTAAAACCAGTTCAAACAATGAACATTTTCAAACTTGTGATAATTCTTTTTTATTATTATTATTAGAATATATTTTATGTTCATGTTTCAAATCAAAAATAAATATTGCTGTACATAATTTGATAACAAGCAAAGTTTATTAGCTTTTTTGTTAGCTAAATAGCTTGGAAAAAAAATCATATGACGCTTTTCCTTGTACTTAAAAAGCGCTGTAAATGTGTATTTGAATAAACTTGGAGCGATGATCTAAATCTCTTTGATAAGACATTTTAATAATGATTATTAGCACAAGAATTTGACGCAGTTCATTTAATTTTTTTTTTCGAATTATTCTATTTCTAAATTTCAATTAAATATATTTTTATGATCTTCTGTAGTACAGTCCCATTTCTGGTACAGTTTTTCCAATTATTTACTTACCGTGTGCTACATTGTTGATACAATCCAAATAGCGTGTTCCCTGCTCGTCGTACATGAATTGACCCTTACCACGTACAATCTTTAGAGGGTCCGAGCGATAGAACAGTTGGCAAGCTTGTCTGCAAAATAATAAATTTAGTAAATTAATATATTTTTGCAATTGCATAATATAATGGTAGAATAAAACAGTTATACAACCAGCCTTCGCTGCAAGAGAGTTATAAGTCAAGAAGGAAAAAAAATTGTTTTACAAAAAAAGTTCTAACAAAACTATCCACTCTCTCCAGAAAGTTATAACTCATTCTTTAAGTTTTTAGCTAATTTTTTAGCTTTAAACAGATTTTCTGCAGAGCAAGTTTATTTTTGGAGTTATGATTGTCTGAAAGCAAACGCCTGACATGACAGTACGGACATTTTGCTATATAATTAGCTGTCATAAGGAGTTTGCCTAGATTGGGTGTGCTTTGATTAGATTTCATAATGGAAAACTATATTTTGTATGGATGTAGCTCACATACACACACGTATACATATCGTAACATAAAATGCAAAAAGCCCTATTTAATGATTTAAAAGTTTAACGGGTGAAAAACAAAACTTGCTAAAACGATGGCAACTAGTGCAAAATTATTTAATGAATATATAAATTTGTGACACCTTTTTTAATAGTATTGTAAGATTTTGCACTGATGCTCAACACTTTTTTTATTTAAACAAGTTTCCAGATGCTCCTGTAAAATTTCTATAATGTTAGATAGGACTTTTAGCATTTCCTGTGTCTACACATCCATATATAAAAATATGACTTATTACAAATACCAAACATTTCCATGGAGTGTCCCATATGGTGGAATTAATCTCTAACTATTTATTTCTTTAAGTGTTTCATATTGAAATATTCATGGATGTCTGCAGAAAAACTTTTAATCTAAACTTACGTTCTTACTTGTCAAATATTTGACCAAAAAAGCGTAACCCCTAAATACTAATCAAATATTTTTAGAATAACATATTATGTTAAGTAAAATAGTTTCTATTTTAGTGTTTAACTTAAAGCATAATTGTGTGAATCAAACGGTTTTTCATACTCTTTAATTTTTATTTGACGGTTTCTTATTAACATCTAGTGGCTACGCCTTTTCGGCCAAATATTGGCCAAATGTGAACGTGCCTTAATATATTAGAAAATGGTGTTGGCATCAGGGTACGCATTTACAGTACATTCGAAGGCAAAAATATACTTTGAATGTACTGCGAATACGTACCCTGATGCTAACGCCACACTCACGCTCTAATTTCGGTGGGCGTTCTCATTAATACCGTACAGACACACACACACACACATACACATCTGTAATGCATTTTTTTATGATCTCTACAAAACCAATTTCATTGTCACTAAGAATAAATATTTTAGGGTAAACATTTCAATGAGCTGCTAATTGTTTTCTTATTTCCTCAATTACAGAAAAAGAAAAATATTTTTTTTAGGTTAATTTGTATCTAATGCAAACAGGTTGCTATTTCTTATGCAAAATGTTATTGTTGCATTTTATTGGAAAGAGAAAGAAAAAGATGGATTTAATGCGATTTTGTACGCAGGTACAAATAAACAATTTCGCTCAAATGAGAAGTGCCAACGAACTCAATTTAGCAAAATATTATTGCTCCAAATGAAAATAATAATAATAGAGAAATAGTTTGTAGTTGGCAACAAGATGCTTGACCTTGACAATGAAAGGAAAATTTATTTTTAAAAGCCAAAACGACCTTCAAGGATATGAATCGTTCTGTTATTGATTAAGACACAAGGGATAAGGGAAGTAGGATTTTTTACGGCAGTTTCTGGTAATAAATAAATGTTTCTAAGAAATAATATATTGTCCAAAGCAAAAGTCAATTAAGATGTATTTAGTAGAAATATCTGCCGAGTCTTTGCAAAATTTGGCTGTAATTATAAAAATCAAGCAAACAAATTTTTTTTTTATTAATTTTTTTATTGTTTCATAGTCTCACACTTTTTGAAAACCTAATAAAATGTTTAAATATTATTCGCAACAAAGTACAACCAAATTAATATAAACCAGCAACCTCAAAAGGCAATCCCTGTTACATGGAGCACCATCAGATGCAATAATTTTTATTAAACTTTTTTTTTTAATTCAACTTTGCCCACTATTTTTCGAATTTTATTTATTCTTGAGGAAATAAAACTTATTTCTTGAGTTTTACTTAATTATTGAGTTTTATTTTGCTAAAATTAATATTAACCGATGCCACATACGCTGCAAAAGCTTCTATTTGATAAATTTAATAAATTTTTTATATATATTTTCAGTGTAAAAATCACTTGTTTTAAAAACAAAAGTTTTAATTAATAGATAATTTTAACTTTTCGATGAATAAATAAAAATTTAGAAATAACTTTTACTTTCCGATTATCAAATAAAAATGAAGAACAAACTTTTTCTATCTGAAGAATAAATACGAACAAAAAACTACTTTTATTACTTAATCGAAAAATAGAAGTCAAGAAATAACTTTTATTTTCTGTTGAATAAATAAAAATCAAGAACAAACTTTTTCTTCTTCGGAAAATATAAATAGAAATAAAAAATAAATAGAACTTTTTTATTTATATCCTGAAAAATATATAAACATTTTAAAATAAATCTCAGGAAATAATTATTAAAATGCGATTTTTAAAATAAATCGTGTAACCTTTACGCTCCCTGATATTAACTAATTTCATAAGGGAAAGGACGAAAAACAATTAAGAGGCGAAAACGAATTGAAAATAGTTTTGATATTAATTTTCAAAACTTTTTTCTAATTTTCTTAACACAGTATTATTAAAAGTCTATTTTATATACTTTATCTGCCAGTGTAATTTTTAAAAGTCCGTTTTTTAAAACTGTTTCAAAACTACTTGTCGAAATTGATCGGAATCCGTCACATGTTTTCAAAACAATCGTTATTATAACGAACGCTTTCCATCACACTCCTGAATAAGTTTTTCTGTTTTTTAACAATTCAAACTTTAAAATTGTTATTAAAGTTTCGTATTAACGGAAAATTGTACGCTTTTTAGTGACATAAATTCATTCACTATAATATCACGAAAATCGTTACGTTTAAAATCGAAGAGTAGGCGAAATATGGATCATTTCAAAACTAAAAAAATATTTTTATATATAAAAATACTTACCCGATGTGTTTATTTCTCAATTTAATTGTTTCGGTTTTACATAATTTTTCATTTATCACCGACTCCAGTTGTTCCCGGGCAAATGGCATTTCGCAAATTTTCTGCTGTCTTTACGAACGAGTTAAAAAAAGATGATCACAAAAATAAAACGGTCAGTACACTTTTGAATATCACATTAACTTTAAGAATTATTTGCAAAAAAAGAACGACCCTTTACGTTCAGCAATTTTAGGAAACTGTTTTTTTTTTCTTCAATGTTTGAGAATTGGCAGACGAATGCTAGATTTCGTTAAAATGTCTTACGTTTTTATATTCCACAATCACTCAGACTACAACGGCAGCAGCAACAGCAACAGCAACAGCAACTTTAACAACAATAAATAGTATTTAGTAGCGAGAGCAATGAAGTCGGACAAACAAATAGATTTTCTAATCTCTTCAAACGAACGCGTTCTGTCGAACCCTCCCTGCAACAACCGAACTCAAGCACACACAAATGCAGGCAAACACTCATGCCTGGGGTATTCTGTTTCATTCGTACACACACACACACACAGTTAAACTATTACCGGAGGACTCGATTCGCTCTCATTTGTTCTCTCGAGTGATGTGAACTAGTAGCTGGCTGAAACTTAAACTGTGAATGTATTAAAATTTATTAATGGTGAGTTGAATGAGCTACCCAGCAAACACATTCGAATACATCTGCAGTTTTTAAGTATCTTATATATTTACAAACAACCTTTCTCTAGCTCAAATTTAATATTTTACGTGCAAAGACAAGAAAGAGCAGTCAAATTAATTTAGTAAGCAGAACACTTACGTGCTGTTATAAATTTTTAGAAATCATCAATCCGTGTGAATTGAAACTATCCATTCGAATGACTTGTTATTATCCCGTGGAATGAAAAGCTTTTGTCTTCATTAAATGTTTTTTTATAATCAGACTAGTTATTTTATATACCACATGACAAAATATTTTCAATGCATTTTGTCCAGCGAAAGATATCTCTCTACTACTGCGCAATTAATTAACAATTCGACACATTGTTGGTTTTCTAGGAATGTAAGGGCATTATAAAATATTTCCTGCTATTTTATGAGTAACTCTTTGAATGTCTAATGATCGGATGTCTATATTTAAAGTTTCAAAAATAATTATAAGGTTCTGCGTTATTTGGAAATATATTCCAATGGCCTGTTATGATGTTTAAACTTTTTTCATTCTATACCCTTCTTTTATTCGACTTTTCTAATATATTTTTAATTATATGATAAGCCTATTGCCGCTATATGGCATTGGCCAAATAGGTTGTAAGGAAGTTAAGAGATTCTGAAAAATTTTTAATATGTTGATACACTTTTGATACATACAAATGCTTTGAAAGTTGTTGCAGATATTTTACAAAATTGGCTCCTGCATTCTCGTTAACTTTTATGTACTTGAATTAGTCCCCCTCCGCAACACATCAGCTTTGATTTGATCAGTTTTTTTTTCAATATTCTTTTGAACATGCATTTACGTTTATAGGCGAACATTTTTCATGTTTTTCGCCTTCAACTTTATGTGAAATATGTAAAAATTACTATTCTGCAGCCAACTTCACTTATAATTATACTTAAGCCCGACTGTTTGTAATCCCTAATATATTCTCTTCGCCGCTCTCTCCTAAAAGCTCAAGACTTGCGGAGTCAAAGCTTATATTTGGCAATCAACACTAATAAAGTTTGGAATTTGATAATATATATTGACCGAATTTGAAAAAGTATGCTTGCTGGGAAAGCTTGACTGAGACATCTCGCTAATTAGTAGTACACTGGCAAAGTTAATTTAATTTCGGCTCATTGGCTGTATCTGTGCGTTTACCTAAATTAAGTGGAAAATACACTTTAGCATTTTGTGCCACAGTACACACAATTGCGTTTGCCTGCGATAACACAATTGCCTTAGTGCGTGCTGGATTGTGCACGTGTTAACGATTATTTCACCCATTAGTAGTACTCACAGTTCATGACGCACTTTTACACGGTGCTCAAGTATTTGTCTGTTAATTGTAAAATGTTACGCATTTCTGTTCTTTTCTAGGACTAGTTTTTCGACATTCTTTATTGAAAGGGAATTAGCGCACATCATAGTTCTCGAAAAGAGCAAAAGTACCCGAGGTAACCAAAGTACTTGTGTTAATCTTTCTTCCCGGGAATTACTCTGCATTTTAATGCTCAACAAATTCATCAAGAAGAGATAAAATTCCAAAAGTGTCAATTTCTAACGCCCAGGTAATAAAAAGTACCCGCTTTCTGAGTACCTAATAATTAATTGTGGGTCATACAACAAGTATTCGTCTACCAAGTTTCGTTCAAATCCATTAAATGGAATTGATATAATGGAACAAACATTCAAACCCACACGCAAGCAAACTTTTACAGATTTGGAAAGATTTGTACCAACGGAAAAATTCAGAAAATCTTTTCACTTCAGGTCTTATTAAGGGCCTGCTTGGGTACTTTTCTTTTCTCAACTGATATTCTTTATAACTTTTAAAGAAGTACTTTTTAATATGCGCGGATCTTTCCTTTGTGATATATCCTCCCCCTTCTCTTCTAATAGAAAGCAGAAGAGAACATAATATTTGTGAGAATGGAATGAAGCAAGCAGGCCTTCTACAACCATTCCTTCCCTCTTTTGCCGTTGCGTTGGTACATAGAAAATTAAAAAGGTTCCAGGAAAAACTTTTAAAAAAGTAGCAAATTCCACTATAAAATAATATTAAAAAAGGCCATAAACATAATTTCACTTTTCTAGCAAAATTGTAAAAATTATGTACAAAAGAAACAGCCTATTATTATTTACTTAAGTGAAAATAGTCAGGAAAATATGCAGTTGCTCATAGTCTCTTAATTTTTTTTCCTTCGGAAGGAATTTCCAGACAGATTGTGGATTTTCCATTGAACCGTTTGAAAACGTCGGCATGGAGGCGTGCATCATGTTCGTATGCGTGTGCGAATGCCTACGCACAACTACATTCTACCTGTAACAATTATGTTGCAAGCAGATGTTTTAAAGTCATTTAGCGTCCTTCCAGTTAGCTTCAATTAAGGAAGTGTTGTAAAAATTTACAACACGCCATAACAGAAACATTCTGTAACCTTGACTCCATAATAAATTGGGTAATAATTCTTTCATTAAAATAGGTTCAGTAGAAATAGAGAACAAATAGTTATTAAGGACTAAAATTATATTGAAAAATGTTGAGTATTAAAATAACTGAAATTTCATGTAGCAACTTCAACAAAGACTTTTGAATTGCCTGCTCTCTAGTATTGCAAGAACAACAGGTACCGTTTGCTCAAACTTTGTATATCAGGAAATGTATATTTTGGATAATAATAGAAAATAATTATGTAGTTATTTTGAGAAAAGAAAAGTGTAAACGGCCAAATACACTACACAAGTTGTTTGACAAGCAAAACGAAAATTTGTGTTTGCATTTTTGCAGTACTGTTGAGCCAAAACGGATCACTTTGTTCAGTTTACCAATGAATGAAACACATTCACTGCAGCAGACGACTGACTACAATCTGTCAAAGAATAGACTACATGCGTGAAAAGGATTATTTATATGAAAATTATTATTTTCTAAAGTTGTGCCGAACTCTTTCAAACGCTAATTTTTGCCAAAAACCTCTAGTCAAACCCATTTAAATTACATTGGTTTGACCATAGGTTTTAGGCAAAAATGAGCGTTTGATGGCGTTCGACCCAACTCTACTATTTAGTGAAAATTTGTGTTGTATCGAACTTCATCAAACGCTCATTTTTGCCAAGAACCTCTGGTTAAACCCATGTGATATAAAAAGGTTTGATCAGAGGTTGTTGTCAAAAACGAGCGTTTGATGATGTTCGATACAACACAAATTTTCACTAAATAGTAGAGTTGGGTCGAACGCCATCAAACGTTCATTTTTGCCAAAAACTTATGGTCAAACCAATGTAATTTAAATGGGTTTGATTAGAGGTTTTTGGCAAAACTGAGCGTTTGATGAAGTTGGACCCAACCCTATAGGCAAGACAGCTCAGCATCATTTAAGAAAACTAATTATATGAAAACGGCAACACTGGCGTACGTACAGACATCTGCTGCAAGTTCATCGTTATTGACTTGGTGTAGTCGTCTTCAAAATATTTGAGTAGCTGACTACAGAGCGACAATTGCTGCCAGAGGCATTTGCTGTCGTTGTAGTCGGTAGCCTGCTGTGTGGAATGTGTTTAATGCTTTGTGTTCAATCGCACCCGTTCTTTCATTAAATTCATAGCTCTATTGGAGAGTACACTTTCCATACAAAAAGATCCGAGTGAACGCATTAAAATTTCTGGGCATTTGTAGGCCTTCCAATAGGCCCAATGATCGCCTAGTGTACGAGCAAAGTTGTGGGACAGCCCTCCCAATCTAATCTTCTTGAAAGTATTCGACTTTTTTTATATTTCTATTTGATTATTTTAATCCCTTTTTAGCCCCTTTCGAATCCACTATCAGAAAAACGCTTAAATATTTGAAGTTGTTTTTATTGTTTATTTAGGTTTTGTTTTTAAAGTTAATCTTTTTGTTTTTTTTTTCACTTGAAATATATATTTAAATAGTTTTATTTTTAATTTTATTCAATATTTAAATTTATTTTTTTATATGTTTATTTGTAGTATTTAATTTTTTTGTTTGTTTCCTTTTAATTTTTTTTTGTATATAATTTATATGTATGTGTGTATATAATATACGTATTTATATATGTATTTTTTTAAACCTAAATATTTTTAATTAATATCTTATGTTTTTGATAAAATCATCAAAGAAAAACAGTTTTGGGCAAGAACACTACGGCTCGCTATCAATTAAAAGAACTTTGTCTAGTGATTTCCAATTCAAAACTGTGGTTTTCGAGATAAATTCGAAAAAAATTATATTTGAAAAAAGTGCGAAAATATAAATCTGATCGGTTAGTGTTCTCGATTCTTTTTTTTTTATCGAAAACTATATCCAATCACCGCTCTTCATGTGAGAATCAGTTGCTAGTGTTTTAGCTCGAAGAAAAGCACTAAAAATAAGTTGCGTGAGTTTTGTTGCGAATATTAGAGGGAAGTTATGGGGATGGCCTGCAGGGTCAGACGTTTTCAATATTTTTTTAAATCAAATAATGGAATTGTTGTACTAAAAGGAAATCAGAAAGAGCAAAAAGGCGTTAATTGTTGTTATTTAAATATAAACAGATGAATGAAAAAAAAATCCACCGTATAAAAAACTAAAACGATAGACTAGGGCATGGTTTTATTAAAAAAAAAAAACAGATGGCGCTTCTAGACCACGCAGTATATTAGAGTTTGGTCCAACTTCATCAAACACTCATTTTTGCCAAAAACCTTTGGTCAAACCCATGTAATTTAAATAGGCTTGATCAGAGGTTTTTGGCAAAAATAAGCGTTTGATGAAGTTGGACCCAACTCTACAGTATATTATTTGGCCTTGGAATGGGGGAATCCCATAAGAAATATTAGACGGAAAGGTTCGTAAATTGTATCAAAAGAACAATTAGTGTACTTTGCAGCCTGGAATCGCACCAAAAAATAGGACAATTGTCCCAGCTATTGCAACACTGATTTGATCATATGTTTTTGTCTCGAAACGAGTGCATTAGCGAGTTGGATTCAAGTCTAATAATAAATTATATAAAGGACGTATTGTCATGGGTCTAAATATATTTTAAAATCCATTTTGAAAATAATACTGAATATATTTATTTTATTGCTTTCAATCAAATATAATAAAGTATTTATTAAGCTACGTTCACATTTGTCAAATATTTGCCCCAATAAGTGTAACCACTAAACTCTACTGAAGAACTTATTGATTGAGTCAAACAATTTCCAATAATATTCGATTCTATACCACTGTCAGTTGGTTATGTATGAATCTGTTCTATCGTGATAGAAATATATTTCATTAATATAAATTAATTACGCTTTTTTGGAGAAATATTTGAACTCACCTTTCTATATCAGTTTGAAAAATTTTATATTTATTAGTTTCATACAACATAGATTTCACTTATCTGGAATTACTTTAATTGCAACCCTGGCATAAGCGGGACAAAATTGCTAATAGTCAAGTCCGACTATGATATGTAAATTAGCGTCCATCTCTTTCATTCGCTCGTTTTAGACAAGAACCTTTGATCAAACCATTGTGAACAAGTTCGATCCAAACCTAATAATAGTAGAGTTTAGAGTTGGGTCCAACTTCATCAAACGCTTAGTTTTGCCAAAAACCTCTAGTCAAACCTGTTTAAATTAGAGTTGGATTCAACTCTATCAAACGCTTAGTTTTGCCAAAAACCTCTAGTCAAACCCATTTAAATTACATTGGTTTGACCATAGGTTTTTGGCAAAAATGAGCGTTTGATGGCGTTCGACCCAACTCTACTATTTAAATTACATGGGTTTGAGCGTTTGATGGCGTTCGACCCAACTCTACTATTTAAATTACATGGGTTTGACCGTAGGTTTTTTGAAAAAATGAGCGTTTGATGAAGTTGGATCCAACTCTAATTTAAATTACATGGGTTTGACCATAGATTTTTGGCAAAAATTAGCGTTTGATGAAGTTGGACCCAACTAGAGTTGGGTTTCACCAAAGATTTTTGGCAAAAATTAGCGTTTGATGAAGTTGGACCCAACTCCAGATCAAACGCTCATTTTTTCCAAAACCTCTGGTCAAACCCATGTAATACAAATGCGTCTGATCAAGGTTGTTGTCAATACCGAGCGTTTGAAAGAGTTCGACACAACTCGATTTATGACCTTTAAAAGTTTATGAAAAATTTTTTTCAGAATTATTTTAAAAATTGCATGCAGGAAAATTATAGTTGCCCCGTTTCATGTATGATATTTCTAGCCGTAGTGCATTGTTATTTATTTATTGGATTGATATTTCAATTGAAGATCAATAGGATATTTAGTTGGGAAGATTGACAGGATCATTGTGGTATTTTTTATCAGAAATTCTTAAAATTTTTGTGTTCTGTTAAAATTTTCAATTTCGTGATTAAGTGTGTTCAAGAAAGATTTGGGAGTTTGTGATTTAATAAATTTTCGAATTGTGGGCGTAATTTGCTTACTAATTAATTCTGCTTAATTCTTTTCTTTCAAATATATATAGTAAGTATGTATATCATAATATTGTATATACTAAATATGTATATTATTTCTGTATAGTATGTATATATATATATATATAATCTATAATTTTTTTAACTTTATAAACTAGTGTGTATATAAATATATGTAAGTATGTATATTGCTGATTTTGCTTAAATTGTTTTTGTTTTAGTTAAATGTAAATAGAAGCGAAGTATTTATATAATATTCTGTTATTTATAAATAATTTAATATTTAGACGAATAAAAACGTTTAAAAAACAGCATTAAACAATACAGTAACCTACTAATACTTTTTTTTTAATAATTTTATTTGTTACTTTGAAAATTGTTAAATTGTTTTTAATCTAATTAAATTTCTTTTTTCGATATTTCAAGTGCTTAAAATCTTACAAGTTTTTTTCTGTCATGTTCTATTTTCCTGCTTAAAATGTTGTTGTTCTTTTAATTTTATTTTATTATTGTTATTATTTTTGTTTTTTTTTTTTTGGGAAAATGTAAAATATTTTAACAACTACTATTTGCAAGTTTTATAATTTACAATATAGGCATTTATTTCATATTTGAAATGTATAACTAACCGTTTTGTAGTATGAGTTATATATTTAATTTACTTTTAAAATTATATTTATTGGTTGTTTTAAAAGAACACTTTTATTTTTTCTTATTTAAAATCTTTGCTTAAACTTTAAAATATTTTATAGTGTTAATTATGCATTTAATAGTAAATCAATATGTGTATCTAGTTAATATATAATATCTGTATTTATATATTATATTAATTAGTAGTATGTATATTCTTTAGTACATATAAATATGTACATCTGCATTTGAGGTGTTTTTTATTACATACACGGCCCTGATTCACTAAAAAGATATAAAATTTTTTTAATTAATATTTTCGTGTAAATTAAGCAAACAAACTGGATGATTTTCTTTTAAACTGTTCCATTACATGTTTGCGAATCAGGGTGATAAGTTGGCTAAGTGAAGTTTACACAAGCCAGACAGACGGTGGTCTTGCTTACAAACATTGTAAAGAGATTTTGAGTGCTTTTCGTATAAATTTTCTGCATGACTCAGTCGATCGCCTGGATTGTGTAAACAACACTTTATTATAAATTGTATTTTGTTTTCTACTTGGTGAAATTAAATTGCATACTTTTGGGGCTTAAATAATATTTACTAAATGTGTGGACATGTTTCCATAATGCCTTAAATACATAGCAAACTGCCGACTACCAGCGGTAAAAGTTATTGCCAAAATATTTGTAACTAAATTTTATTCTGTAACTATTTTCCAACATCACGTCAAATATAGAGAATTAGATTTTGAGTGCTTTTGAAATCATATCTCATGCTTTGTAGCGTGCGTCACACAGCTTTTTGATAATTTATTTCACCACGACTATTTATTGAAAATTATATTTGATATTATTCGAAAGTACAATTAAGTCCCATCAAACATTAAGTAGAAGTTGAAGGTATCTGTTTTGGAAGACCAAAAATGTTTATGTCTTAATCGCAAAACGAGTACGAATGTTCTGAAATTTATAACTGCTAACCAGCCTGTCAAAAAAGTAGTTGCCCTTAAGGAATAGTTAAGTGCCCTATTTTTTATGTTGTTTAATGTTGACAAATAGTTACATAATAAAAGTTATTACTATTTTAAAGATATAGCAAACATTTTGTAGTCGCGTAGTTGTGCAGTTTACTGGCGGCTATGTGTTTAAAACATAATAATTCTTCAGCCTTCAGCAAAAAATAATATCAAGCTGGAAAATTCGTTTATAGCTAAAACAAAAAGACAGGCGTCAGAGCATTCTATTTTACTTAGTCTACTTAAATTTGTTCTGGGTTTTTTTTTAAATTTTTTAAAATCTTAGATCACAAACGCAGTTCACTATCTAGGGCTGTTGTGAAACGAAATTTCCCTAGTCCTCACGACTAGTATAATTTTTGGCACAAGCAAAAGAAATCTAACAAGCAGCGCATGAAAAAGTAAAATATTTGCAAAAATTTAAACAGTTTAATGAACTCGAAATAAAATGGAAACTGAGCTACCTGCAAAAAGCAATTCAAAAGTGCATCTTTTCTGCATACTGAAATTTTACAAATTACTTTTCATAGAGCAAAAAGATTTTGTTGTAGGTTTTCAAGCATATTTAAGAAGCGTTTTTTACTTTTATACGAAAAAGTTAGAAGATTGTTCAAATCTACGCAAAATTACCTTTCCAAGCATGTGTATTGGAACAATATTGGTAGACGATAGAATATTTAAAAATGTACCACAAGATTATATTTTTAATTCCTTTGAATATTGAAACCTACGAGGTAATTTTGTGTATCACTTTGCGTTAGTGAAATTTATATGCACATAAAATAACAACAAAGTTTCAAATACTTTCGCTCTCTTTGTTCTCTTTTATTTTATTGTCCATAAAACAAAAACCACTTTTTATATTTTTTTTATAAATATGTGTTTGCTTTCGGCTACATTTCATTAACGCAAACTATGACGGAGTTTTCAATCTCTCAATAAACTTTCTTTAATCGATTTAGAAATATGCAGATGTATTGATCCAACAAATACACACAAATTTGCATTTGGTAGATAAATGTTATTGCAAAATATTTTTAAACATTTTAAATGAAATATAAATTGCTTGATTTTTTTTTGTTTGTTTTTTTTTCGTGTAACATAAAATAAGAATTTAAAATTAACTATTAAAAGACTGAAAATTGGCAGTATTTGTATAAAGCAATTACATATATAGTATATTTAAAGTTATTTATTGAAAAATGTTTCACTACTGACTGTTGTTTCCTACAAAGCGAAGAAAATTTTATTCAAGAGAAATTAATTGAATAAACATTTTCCACATAAATTTAGCATTCGTGTTGAAACAAAAAATGTTCTGCTATACTGTGTTGGATTTATAACTAGTATTTTTTTTCTTCTTTAATTTTAGTTTGTGTGTTTTTATCTACTTTTTTACAATTCTCAATATTAAAAATTTCCATTCTTTATACAATCTTCAATTTGAAGAGATTTCATAGATTTTAATTCAGAGATTTTAAACTTAAAACTAAAGACATGAAATTAAAAATGCCAGGGGTGGGTGTTTTGTTTTAGTGAGTTTTGAAATAAATCCAAAAAACCATATTTATTCAAAACTGCTAAAAATAAGTTTAAAACAATTTCCATTAAATCGATCAAAAGTTTGAAGAAATAATTCCTTAAACAAACTGAAAAATAAAGTTAAGAAAAAATTTAATTTTAATATGTATAGGTGTGTATGTATGTATAAAAATATGTATGTATAAATATAACTATAAAATATTTATAATAAAATAAACTTGTAAATAAAAATATGCTACACATTTATGTATTAAAAATATGTGTAAATTAAAAAAAAAATTACTTAGTAAACTTGTTTTATAAAATATATTAAATATGATGAACACATTTTGAAATTTGAAGGATTTAAACAAAATTAAAGCAAACTAGTTTGTTTTTTCTAAAGAATCAAACAAAAAGTATTTAATATAACTTTCATTAGCCGCATTCAGCGTTTGGTGCAAAGGGTCTTGCAAAATATTACAACTTCTTACTTGCAATCGAAAAAACCTCACGGCTTTGCCAGAATTTTCTCTTGTACTGTTGCAGCTGTCATTTCAGCAAATATTATATTAAAAAATATACTTCTAAAACTAAGCAATTTAAAACAAAAATTTGTGAAACTTTTTATAAACTAAATACGAAGGAACTTGGCGGAAAATCGTTCATTATTCAAATAACCGCAATGGAAGTAAAACAACAATCAATAGGCTTGTCCAAGGGAATACTTAGGAAATGTCTCAAATTTCACTTAAGCGAGTTAGTGAGAGAGAGAGAGAGAGTGAGAGAGCAGTAAAATACAGCAACATTTTTTACAGCAATATTTTTTTTGTTCGCATGTCTTCTTCAGCCCAATATTTTATTAACTTAAAGATTTTGATATAACTAAATGAATTCCTTCTCCCCATAATATTAAAACTGTTTCTTAATTCCCTTGCCTCGTTGTATGGTTCAAAATTGCAATTTAAAATGCAATTAAAGAAATATCTCAAAGTAAAGCCAAATTATTTATAAAAAAAAAATTTATATCTATTTTCCTTGTTTATTTCTTAACGTTATTGAACATTTTCGAAAACATAGAAAAAGCTTTGAAGAAAGTTAATTTTTATCTATTTAAAATTTAAAGGGAAAACGTATTTCCGTATCGGTACTTGACACGACCTAATTATTTGGCAGATTGCTGCAAATGATTGTAAATAATCGGTTTTCTTTAAAAAAGAGATTTTCGAAGAGCATGTCGCCTTTCTGAATGTTACTGTTTTCTTCTATCTATAGCAATGAATGAAGCTTCGAAGTATTTTTCGATAGTCGCACATTCTATTCACTAGGCATTGCAAGCAAGGCAATCTCAATAGAATTTATATGTAAATTTGGATTGATATCGAATGCCGTATGACAACAGACTATAAAACTTGCAGGTTAAATCAATGGCTAGACATATTATAAAATGACAAGCATACATATGAACATTTGTATGTACGTACATACAATACGACTGATTATTTGCATATGAGGTTTGACAGACAGCTTCAGTGTAATTATATGATGATCAGCTGATAATTATGTATTTTACCAGTTTAGATGATTTAATTTTATGCTTAATGATTTCTAATGAAGAAGAAAATGTTTAGAAAAGTTTCAACAGGTTTTTTAATCAGCATGACCGTTGTGTATGTTATAGAGAATTGAAAGATAGCGTGTATTTGTGATATCGAGAATCACACCTGCTTGAAGCTGATATATCGATTTGAATCAATCAGTCAGTATAAATTAATAATATTTATTCATTGCAGATATAAATAGAAAAACATAAAATTGTCAGTCTGTGTGAGAGAGCATTATATTTCATTTATCTAAATTATTTAAAACGAAAATAAAATATATTAATTAAACGGTGGTGTTAAGTATAATTTATATACATATTTATATTAATAAAATATTAAGGGTTATTTAAATATAATAAAAAAAAAATTAATAATTTATTTTAAATAAATCATTTTAAAGTTTTGAAAATTTTTCATTTATATGTACAATATAAAATTTTTTTACAAAATATTTATAAAACGGTTCAAATTACCGCATTCGATTTCAAAGAAATTTATATATAAATTTAATTCGAAATTGAATGCCGTAATTTGCGCCTTAAATTAGCTTTGATCGTTTAAATATATAACAGGCGATCAGTGAAAAAGTAATCCCATTTTATTTATTGTGCTTTACTTATCGGGAAATGTTAATGTGACTGCCAGCTTGCACTCATCGCCTCTTATATTTAATAAATATACAATAAATCTAACATACTGTAAACGAATTTGAAAATATTTTATATGTTTCAAAAATGTAAGTGTTTTTATGTCTTCGTAGGAAATCTTAAACTAAATTAAAGTAAAATAATGAATTCAACAGTTTATTCTCCAGCATTATGAAATTAGAGGAGGCTTCATGAACAAAATAGCAATGAATTCAGATATACCGCAAGTTTTTAGATTTCAATATTTATAATATGCTATAATATTTAGCAGTTGTGTTTTGCAAGAATATTTGCACCAACCACTGAACCATGCCATTATTTTTATATCAAGAGCTTGTAAAAATATTATTGCTTATCAAAGGTTTCTATACAATATTATAATAATTGTGAATTATTAAAGATTTAAATTGTAGAAATCGTATAGAACATTTTGTAGCAGATAGTTCGAAATGCTCCAGAGCACTAGCTAAGCCTGCTAAGCTTTATTTTATTTTTATTTCCAAAAGCAAGTTTTGATAAGATTTCGACTGTTCTACCTATTCTTTTTTTTTTATTTTGTCTGTATATTCTCACATGTATAAACCTCCTTCGACAATTTAAGAATATCGAAGGGGGGTGCTGAAAAATACTTTTCTGCATAATTATAGCAATTACTTCTCAAAGACCAGTGATATGCCTCCGTTATAGATACGACGAAAAATATTCCATGGATAATTGCAAAAAATTCGAACTTTCAATTACTCAACAATTATGTTTTCAATTGATTAATTAATTGAGAGATATTTAGATTTTTGTTTCGTAGTTTTACTGAAATCTTTGGAAGCATTGCATACATTAAATTCTGTAGAAATGTTGGTTTTCTACCAAACTCAAATATGCGGGTTTTATCCGCACTCAAACTTATTACTCAAAACAAAATTCATATAAACATAAAGAAATATATATGTACAGATAACAGGTTTTTAGTTATCGAAAGTGATTTAATAACTCAAAATTTAAATTTTTGTTTTTTTTTTGGCCGAAATCCCGGCGGTACTGCAATACCGGGCCAACATCTGATAGATCCTCCATCGGAGGACAACAAATGTTAAACTGATTTTTGGAAATAGACGGAGTGTTTAGGGGCTTGCTCCACCTCTGTCACGGGTTGGCCCGGTATTGCAGTACCGCCGGGATTTCGGCCAAAAAAAAAAATTTAATTTTTTTGAATTTTTGAGATATAAGCAAACTAAGTTTTAAACAATTCAATGTTGAATTATAACAAAATAATTAATTATGTAATTTAAAGTAAAGAATTCAATTGATTTAGTTTGACTTCAGAAGAAGTCAAACTAAAAAAAGGATATAAGTTAAGACAGTGAGGGAAATAAACCAAAAGAAGGAGAGTAAAAGAAATTTTGTATAACTGAAATAGTTCTTACAATGCAAAGAAAATGTAATAAAAACGTTGTTAAAGTTGCTGATGATAGTGGCCCAGTTGAGACAAATGATGATATTGATGAAGTTGGTGCTGTTGTTGTTGTTGTTGGTGATGATGATGTTGCTGCTGCTGTATTTGATGTTGGTGGTTCTGATGATGATGTTGATTTACAGTTGGCATTGTTGATGGATGAACAACAGCAGCAGTTGGAGGAGTTGTTACAAATGACGGTTGTTGTAGATTTATTGATACAGATGATGCCGAAGATGGCGATGATGAGGAGCCTGATGCGGATGATATTGATGATGAAGAAGCTGTACCAGCAGCAATATTCGTATTATTTTTTGTTACTGTTGTATGAATTTGAGGATGGTGATGATGATGATAGTGATGATAATTTTGAAAATCTATGCCATTTGTGGTATTAACAAAATTTATGGTTTGTGGTGTAAATGTTGTTCTGTTATTATTATTGTTGTTGTTGTTGTTGTTTGCTGTTGTAGATGTTGCAGTACCAGCTGCATTTGATACATTCGTTAAACACGCTGTAGCCGTGCCCGATGTTCCGCTGCCAGTCATTAATACCAAAGATTGTTGCTGGGAAGATGCTGGCATTGGTGGTGGAGGAGGCGGCTGTTGTGGTCTCGTTGTAGTATGGACAGTTGTAGCAGCTGTACCCGCAACTGCAGCTACGTTGTAAATATGACGTTGTTGCAATTGTTCATTTGTATATAATAACTGATTTTGCTGCGCTTGTTGTTGCTGCTGTTGTTGTTGTTGTTGCTGCAAATACATCTGTTGGTCACAAAAATCTTGATATTGTTGCATTTGTTGTTGCTGTTGGGCCTGATGATAGTAATTTTGTATTTGATAATGCTGTTCGAATTGTTGCTGCAATTGCAATTGCATTTGTTGATGATGATATGCATCTGAGAGCATTGCTGTTCCAACTCCTGATGTAACATTTGTATCATGTTTATTGTTGCTGCTACTGTTAGTACTGCTGTTACCTTGGGATGCTTGTAAAGTACCTGTTGAGCTTGACGAAGCAGCAGAGGTGGCTCCAATTGCAGTTGCATCTATAGAAACATTCTGTGGCTGCAGTTGATTACCATAACCATACGAAAACGAACCAGTTGATGATGTAAGAGAGGAGGCAGCTGATGTTGTTGTCGGTGTGGCTGAAATAGCCGATGAAACCGATGTTGTTGAAAGCGGTGACGTTAAGTTCCTTTGTGTACCCTCAGTTCCCACATTAACTGCATTTTTACTACACGATGGTCCTTCATATAGAACATTTGACGGATTAGTGCTATTGGCATTGTTTACGGTGTTGCTATTGCTGGTGGCAGGATTTGTTGATATTTTTGTAGATGATGCCGTTGGTCCAGCTACATTATTGCTTTTACTTGATGCAACAGTATTTGGTACAACAGCGGAATTAGCTGATAATACCGATACTAAAGATGTTGAGGAGCATGCGGATGCGGATGTTGTTGATGTTGCAGCTCCTGATCCTACTCCTGAGGCTGCTGCTGTAGTCAAACCATGCGAATCAAGTCTTTGTCATTTAGCATTGCTTTGCAGGGCGGCATTTATTTGTGTCCATAGCTCCTTTTTACATGATTTTGATCTTGAAATATATCAAAAGTAGTTTAAATCCCAATTAGGAATATTTCACATAATAATTTCTTGTTCCCACAAGGAGCATAATCCGTAAAATAAATTGCCGTTTTACGGAAATTAGGAATACATATTTGTATTAAAAAAATCAGTTCTTTCAAATTTCTAAGCTACTACCATTATGTTTAAAGGCTTAAATGATTTATTTCTGTGACCCTAACAATTATATGCAAAAAGAACTAAACAACATTATGCCATTAATACGTAATATTGCCATACACAACTAAATATATTCAAAAGCCAACAGATTGATTTATTATAATATATTAAAAGCCAGTTGCACACACTTCAAATTAGTTTTGACATATCCCCTAGAATATATTTTGATTGAGAAAAAATTTATCAAATAATTTGGATCCAATTTTATGGCAAAATGGAGCCAGAGATTTGATACGTTGACGGTCACATACGGTGATTGCACTCTGAATTTAAAAAATGTATTCAAGTGGTATAAAACCTTACAAAGAAGAACGGAAAATTTGAGAAATCACTATTAAAGGATGTGGGCATACCGGTTTGCGATGACATGAAGGCATGAAGAATGTGCAATAACGCTTTTTCAAAATTGTAGTTGTACATACATGTTAAAAGAAAATGAGTTTTTTTCATTATTATTCCCGAAAACAAATACATAACAAGGAAATTCTTAATAGGCATAATTATATAATTGATTAATTTAGAGCAATGGGCTGCCAACGAACTCTTCAGTCAAGTCAAAAACTTATTACTCAAAAACTCTCAAATTTGAACAATAATTCTTAACAGTTCTGAATTTTACCTTTTAATCGATTGCAGCCAGTCCTTAAATTGAGCGCTGCCCTCGGGTGTAATTTGAAAAGCGGCACGTGCCGCCACTATAATACTTGCGAAATCCTCATAATCGGTTGGAGTTAAATGATATAATTTCTGATGGATACATTGAATATACCTGGAAGGTGAAGTGAATACAATACGTTAACTTTGTCTTTGCAAAAAAAAAAAGGAACTTACATTTGCTGACATTTTTGTACAAGTGGCGTTAAAGCCGATCTCAAATGTTGCATCACCAGCTGATGATTATTTCTGCCTAAGTAATGAGCGGATTCAATAGCCACATCATGTAGTACAAATGGACTAACAATCGAGTTCACCGCACAAACACAGAATTGATGCAGATACTGAGAACCTAACTTTTTCGATATTCTCAAAAGCCATTTTACATCTTCTCCGTAGGGCGGATTACGAGCATACTTTGCTTGAGGGCGATCGTCATGAACACGACGAGCTAATGTCTCCATCGCTAACATGCCAACATTATAAGCGGCCAGTAAATAACGCAATTGCACGGGTCTAAAATATTACAAATTAATTAATATTTCCGTAATTTTACAACCAAAAGAAACTTACGTAAATTGATGAGGATGTCTTTGACGATTGGCTTGCTGCTGCTGTTGCTGTTGCGGTGGCGGTTGTATCTGTTGATGGTGCTGTGCAACATGACCAATATTATGTGGTGGTTGTTGCTGCGGCTGTTGCTGTGGTTGCACTTGCACAAATGGATAGACTTGTTGTTGCTGTTGATTAACACGCATTTGTTGATGGGCTATCGCAGCCATTTGAGCAGCAGCGACCTGCTGGGCAGCCGGATGTTGCGCAGATGGTGGTGGCCCTTGCTGCCCGTAATAAGCAGCCGCCGCAGCAGCTTGCATGCTTGGTGGCTGGGGAATTTGCGGTGGTCCAGTTGGTGGGACGGGAGGACCTTGTGGTGGTGGTTGAACAAATGCTGTTGGGGGTGGTCCGCATTGCATTGCAGCTGCTTGATAAGCAGCTTGAGGTGGCATTTGGGGAAATGATCCGGCTTGCTGAGCCGGATGTACGTATGCCTGTGGAGGAGCGTTCGCACCATTTGGCGCCTGATTGTTGGCTCCACCGGGTGCTTGTGGTGGCGGTGGATAGCCAGGATATGCTTGTGGTGGCGGAGGCCCGGGCGGTGGTCCTTGGGGCAAATACATCGGTATTTGGTTGGTCGGATATTGTAGATTGTGGTGATATATACCTTGACAAAAGCCATAAGGATTGTAGGGTGATAAAGCGACTGGTGCCAACGTGGGCACTTGTTGCTGAAATGCCGGCGGCACCGTTGTCACCACTACTTGTCCTGGCTGTTGGGGTCCTCCTGGAGGTACTTGTAAAGGAGGTCCTACCATAGCCTGTTGATTTGCCGCTGCTTGTTGTTGGGCTGCAGCTTGTTGCATTTGCATTTCGTGATGTTGATGGGATTCTATTAAAGCCGATAAACTAACAGCAGCCGAGTGATCCAAGTGATCATCATGCTCATGTTCACCATTATTAGGGGTATTGTGAAGATACAATTCATACCAGTAGCGTGCCACTTGAAAGAGTACTTCGGGATAAACACCTCCGCCTTTGGCTGCATTTTCAACTGTAATGCAGGCTCTTTCCAGCATATAATCACTTTGTTCCTTGCACTGTAATATAGCTCTCTGGATCTCATTCGGATTTAAAGCGGCAGCATGAGGCAATACAGAAAGAGCCAGTTCAGCAGCTGGATAGTTACTATCCCACCCACGTGATGCTCTATCAGCCATGTTGGCAGCTTCGGGAGGTGTTAAATGTCCTTCCCAAGTATCTATTAAGAAACTAATTGCTGGTGCGCCAATTTCCATCGCTTGACCACTAATCCATGAAACATGTGATGAATAAGTACGTGATAGCCAATTGGGACTTACACAATTATGCAAACCCAAGGCATAAAGACCCAATTGAAAGGCGCACATATGCAAACCACGATGTGGACCATGATGGTTATGATTGGCAGTAGCTTGTGTGAACAAAGATGTAGAACTATTACCACCGGCTTTTACTAACACTGTTTTAGCCAGTTCGAACATGAAATGTGCGCTAGCCTCTGACGGCTGGTTGGGTATCGAAGGATATGCGCGTTTTCCTTTATACCTTGAGTCTTTAACACGTGTAGTTGTAGTTTGTTGTGATCCCATGGTAACACTCGAAGTTATACCCTGGTTATTTTGCGAGTGCGGCAAATGAGAGTTGGGATTGGCAGGTGAGGATATGTTCATGCCACCTACATTAACGTCCAATTCGGCACTTGTCGAACTAGTTGGTCTACTATTACCTCCAACTGATGCGTAATCTGGTGGGAACATTTCAATATTTCCACCCAAATTATGGGAGGTACCATGGAAGGTATTACCATGTCTATTATTGTAGTCCTCGCCTTGACGATTAGTAGAATTAGCCGGTGTTCTTACCGGAGGATTATTAGAATAATATGCCTGCAGTAGCTGTGTCTTCAGAAGTATATGTATTTCTCGATCCAATAGCTTTTCCATAATCTTAGCAATCTTGTGAGGCTCATCTTTGTAAAAGTATAGCAAAGTCAAAGCCAATTCTCCACGCTGCCTTCGTGTACCCTCGCACAACAATGGATGTTCGGCCTCAGAGACATTTGCTTTTAATCCTAAAGCTGCTGCGGCAGCTTCAAAACCAAGATTTTCATCGGTCACAGGTCTGTAAATACTCATGGATCTTATACGCTGGTCTTTCATCGACACTGAAGGCATAACTAATGCATCAAAAATGTAGGAAGCCAAATTGATAGGCAACAAAGCTTCACCGCGCGATTTGAATGTGCCATTTCGCAACCTTTCAGCTCTGTCCCTAATAACCTCCAATTCTGGCTCATCTATGGGTATTTTCTTGAGCAGAGCTAAAATATCAGCTTCTTGGTTAGCCAATTTAACTTCTAAAGGTTTCGTTGAAGCCGGAGGTCTAGGCATTTCCAACGCAAATATACAAATACGAAAAGCTATGTGATAGTGCTCAGAGTTTTCTGACAAAACAGTGCAAAGAAAAGCACATTTTGTGAGCGTGGATGAAGCCAAAACTGTTAAATGATGGGATATGGGATTAATATTTTTATTCTTTCCCTTTCT
This sequence comes from Linnaemya vulpina, assembly GCA_963675445.1. NCBI lineage: Eukaryota > Metazoa > Arthropoda > Insecta > Diptera > Tachinidae > Linnaemya > Linnaemya vulpina. Next base: position 7,896,706 of record OY776280.1, on the reverse strand, counting down.
TTTCGGTACGGGAGGCATTTCCATCATTAAATTTGGAGGATTTTCAAGCATTTCCTCAGCCAAACGTACCGCTAAAATGCAAGCTTCTCTACCATGGCCATGTGCGTGAAGACCCTCAGCTCTGGCCAGTAAAATGTCCCAAGCATCGTCCGATGGCCGAACATTAGAGAAAATGTGAGGTTTTTCCGCGGCGGTTGAAGTAGTTGCGGCAATAGCCTGAGCAGAAGTCGAAGGCCCCGTGAATACTGTGGACTGAAAACCTACTGCCAGAGGTACAGTTTTATTACTGCCACTACATACACTCGTGGCAGGAGCAGGGTTGTCGTTTGTTGCCACTGGTTTTTTACTACTGTTATTCACCTTCATTAATGCGGCTCTAGCAGCTGCTGAAGTACTTGGCACAGGTGTTAAGTCTTCATTCGATCGCCGATTCTTAATGTCTTGCGAAACAAATTCATCGCTAGAGGAGGAAAAGGACTCATCTTTTGACAAATGTCTGACATCGGTTTCGTTTAGACCCTTCATTGTTTCCAAGGCAGGCGTTTCTGACACCGCAGCCATGAGCAAAGAGGAGGATGAAGAGTTTGATGAAGCCGAAGAAGAAGCAGATGAATCCGAAGAAGAATGTAAAGATAATGTAGCCACAATTGTGGCCTTGTTGGTAGGTGTTGTGGGCAAAGAAAATCCTATTTTGTCAGTTTCGTCTTCTAAGCCCTCTGGAGAAGAGACATCGAATGATTGCTGCGAATCCGATTGCGATAAAGTTGAGTTTAGGGACTTAGTATTAGCAAAATTGCTTGGCTTAATACTGCGCCCGTCTGTATCAGATACGCATAAATTATTGCTACTACTGTCACCGCCAAAATCATCGTTTTCGCAAAAGCCTTCGCTGCTGGCGCTTGACCGATTACCATCATTACCGCCGACATTACCAGTTGCTCCACTTACTAGTCCAGCAAGTGGTACTCTTGGTAAATCTTGTACTTTTACCACGGACGTGGACGAAGAGTGAACTTGAGCAGAAGTTGAAGGCCGAATTTCCATCAATATTGAGCCGCTACCACCAGCCGATGCATTACTGGATTCATGTTCTAAACTTGCGGCAACACAGTGTAAATTATTACCAACCGCATTGTTGGAACCAGAGGATGCTGCTGCTGATGGCGCATCTAGGCCTTGATGCAATCGAGCATGAACACTATCACTAGACGAATTGCTGGAATTATTGCTAGAAGATATATAAAATCTTTCCCGAAACGGTCTTTCCAGCCTTTGTTTGAAACCACCATGTTGATTATGATCCGAAGAAGTGCTTATATAATTATAATGTTTATTGTTAGCCATTAAGGCTTGTGTAGCATTCAATTGACCACCGTTGGTAGTTTCGCACTTGTTCTCTGCGTGCTTGAAACAAGTAAATGGCGAATAGTAAATTGGATTAGTTTCATGTGTGTGTGTTATGCCAGCGATGGGATACTCTTCCCAATCCAAATAACAGGCTTCAATAGCTGGCTTAAAACCTACAAACATTTCAGCATCTGATCTCATGTTCTGTTGATGTTTATTATTGTAAGACGATGGCATTATGCGACATTTTACTACACGATCTAAGATTTTCAAGTGCCAGGCAGTAAACTGGGCATGCAACATATCACGTTCGTCTGGAGCTAAGCCGGGATTGAGGGCTGCCAAACGCCAGAGTACAACTATTTCATCGAAAAGAGATGAGCAGGCGTGTTCTATTGCTTTTAAGTTGGTGTGAGTACTTGAATGTTTCCCGCCACTATGACCATGTGAGCCCATCATTAGAGACAATTTTGTCTGATACCACCACAGCAACAGCTGATCGCAAGCCATGCATTGTTCTGTTATGATTTCCAAGAGACGTACAGCATTGCGATCACAACGGCGATACATCTCTCTCACTATTGACAGCAAGTTCCACATTCCTTCTGGTTCCCGTCCACGTAGGGGTCGTAGCAGTGAACTCCATTCTGTTGCAGCCGGTGGGGCAGAATTTGTTAAATAGTTTACATCACTGTAAACCATTGGAGCCGGCATAACAAACTTTATTAATATTCTCTTGATATTGTCGTGCAATGTTTTCTCATCCAAATACCAATTTGTTTGATCATTGATAGATGCACCTGCCGTTGGATCAGGAGCGCCACAAACTGTATTTATGGCAGTTGGCTGCTCACTCAACAGCTCATCCAATAAACGTTGAGCTGTTGGCAGAATTTGTTGTGGTAGTTCACTTATTAAATACTGTGCAAACTTTTGCAATTGATCACGTTGTAAACGTGTCAACGATTCGGAAACAGGAGCTCTTAAACACACCTCTAAAGGCTATAATATTATTTATTGTAAGAAGAAACAAATAAAAAAAAGAGTAACACAAAAGAATTACAATTATATATGCTGAATGACTCCCAAGTTAATTTTATTTTTTCTGTTCAACAAAGAACAAAAACAAAGAATAAATTGTTAATGCAAATGTGAAACTTACGCAATGTATTCGATGTAAACAAACAGCCACAACGTGTGAACACCAGTATGCCGTTGAACCGCATGTACAATTACATGACGATATGCGACGACGATCAAATGTAACGGCCACATTATAATTCTTACTGGGTGTTTGACACACTACCGTAGCGGACAAATGAAAACCTGGAATGAATTTATTAAGTTTGCAAAAAATGGGGGTTAATGTATGCAAAAGAAAAAAAATCGAATAAAATATTTATACCTATTTGTAGGGGTTCCTTAACGGCTCCTGTTTTGAATAATTGATCACCACGATTAAATTCGTCGGATGAACTATTTGCCAGACAAGAATATAAACGTATGTCTTCTTCGTTGTCCGGAAAACTCCAAAATGCAATGCGCAATTGCAATTGTTCCGGTACGGGTGGATAAACATGTTCTACTAATTCGAAAGGTATAAACGATGCAACACATTTTGCTGCTAACTCGGTAAGTGTTGAAACTTCTGCAAAGAGTTGGAAAAAGATTATTAAAGAAGATCATAAAATGTTAAATATAATTTGCTTTAATAGAATTATGGAAATCATTCAGATAATATGTGACAGCTCCTAACGCTTAGCACAGCAGTTTTGTTTATTAGCGTATCAACCAAAAATCGCCAAGAAAAAGTATTAGACTGGCGTCTTAAGAAAAGTGGTGGACTGAGCAAAGTAAAAAGGAAATAACTTTCAAAACATGTATATACATTAATTCTTATGTATACCGAGTAGTATGTATATAAATAAACCCCAAATTCTTACAACATGTTAATTTATCGCTGGTGGTTGCGCTCATGTTGGGATGGTTTAAAATGAAAGTGTTTGTGTTTTTTTTTTTTTTTTTAATTTAAGTAATAACATGCAGAAAGCACAGACAAAACAATCATCACCAGCACGATATACACACATTGTTTTTCAAATAAAAAAATATATCAAATACTGTTGGTCTTTTACAATATTTATATGGGGGAACGAGATACAGAACTAGAAGAGGAGACAAAAATCCAGACGTTCTGTCAGCGTTAGTTATCGTCTTAACCAATTGACTCATACAAAATTACTCAGAAGCAAATATTTTACACCATTTTAATAAAATATATATAAATGCGTCCCTTTATGCATATATTTATGTATGTAATTAGCATAAGCCGGCCATTTCCTGCACTTCGATTGCATATATTCCCCCGATCATGATATGTAATTTTTTATGAGTTTTTGGATTTGAAAAAATAAGCCTAACAAAATTAGGGAAACGGATAAGAAATCTATGAGTAGATAAAACGGTCTATATAATACAATGTTTGTAGCTCAAAAGAATTTATTATTTACTTTTTTGAATTTTATTTTTATAGGCGTCAAAGAAAAATTAATATGTAACCAGTGTTAATAATAACCAGTGTTAAATAAAATTATTGCAAATTTTACCGATATCGGCAGTGGAATATGTTGCTATTTCTGCTACATGCCTTTTATAACATCACTATCCCATGCAATCAGCAATACAAGCCAGTTTAGGAAATATCCTTTTAATTTCTAAAGTCAAAGTTATATGCTTTTTGTTTTATTCAAAAACTTCATTATAATGTTCGATACAATTAATAAAATTGTTTTTATTTCAATCCTTTTATGTTATTATTATATTATAATAACTATTTATTGTTGTTTTAACTAACAAAAATTGTTACGACTGAACAAAAGCTTACATTAGCAGTAAAGATAATATATTTAATTTTAGTTTAGTAAAAAAATTGTTTATTTATAAAAATCCTCAAAACACATAACACTAATAGTTCAGAAACTGCTGTAACATAATTAGTATAACCAACAGAGTTATTGTAATCATAAAAATTCCAACAAGAATTTGCATTAACAGTTAATTTACAACCAGAATTGGTTAAATTAACCAACAACTTTTTTTTTGTGTGTATGTAATTTAATATATTTTCAATTTCTCAATGCATACTGGGAAATGCCTAAAAGCAATATATTAAAAAAATTCATGTGAAAATGTTTCAGTTGGTACTTGAGAAGAATTAGCGTTAAGCGATCGATATGTGTAGTGCATATCTACATATGTACATATTAAAATATGTATGTACATACATTCATAAGTATATACGCAATAAGAACTGGAAAGTTGAACTTGTTTTTTTTAATTTTTTTTTTTGTATCCTAAAGAGTGTTAAAATATAATAAATTAAAGAGGAAACAACTTTTTTTTTTCTTAATTGTGAATAAAAAATACCCGGTAATATTTTCTAAATATGTGGGTTATGAACAACACACTTGCTAACAACAGGCAACAACTACGCCAAAAGACACATGTATGACACATGATATTAATATTGATATCATTGCCATTTTTCGTTCTTTTAAGAGTTCGATTTCTTTTTTGTTTTATTTTTTTTATCAATGTCCGTCCGATGTGCATGTATCGCTAATTTTTGATAAATCCATGGGCAACAATGAACCTCGTGTTGTTGTAATTGAAGCATTCATTCATTTTTAATACACCAACAGTTACTACTACCTGTTTGATGAATAATGACAACAATGCAAATTATAATACAAAAACAACAATAGCAACAACTAACAAGCAGCCAACAACAATGATTGCAATCAACTGAAAAGGGTCACTTGTATGAATTTTTGTACTTGTAGTGTGTGATACACATACATTTTGTTATTGTTGGCGGTTGAAACTTGCTGTTGCCAACAAAATTTTCTAAAGTTGGTTGTATTGTAAATACGGGGTTAATCTGAAAAGTTTAGAAGATATTTATGAAGTTGTATCAATGCTGCACAAAAATTTGGATTACAATGACTTTTATATTTTTTATATTTCTCTGTTAAGTATATGCTGGCCGGATCTGATTTCTTGTTCCTTTCTTTTAAAAGAAAATAGTGAACAATTTAAACTAAATAGATATTTTTATATTAAATCACACGGTCACACAAGGTCTTCGCTATCCACACCACTTATGCCAACGCAAGAATAAATTTGTAAAGCAAATTATAGCATTTTAACAAGAGCTTAGACTGAAAAAACATACCATTCGAAGGATATCACCATGGGCCATAAACAGAACTCAATGCATTTTCTGTATATCCATCATTTTATAGTGGTGGCTATACTGCATTTAAGTTTTGTGGTTTTGATTCTAACCAATTTTCAGCCCGACGTCGAATGCAGTTGTCAGAAGTGCTTATGATGATTATGCGGAAGAATATTTATTCATTTATGAAGTGCTTGTTGCCCGATACAATATATCATTTTTATTTTCTTTACTTCGTTTCGGTTCATTTTCTACCTGCCATCTCTACTTAAAACACTGAAACCCTTTAGAAGAAAATTAAAAAATAAATTAACCGAAACCGGAACTGGATGTGCTAAAAAGTGTGTTTTATGGTAAAAGCACAAATTTAAATTCCAAAACTTTATTTATTTGTAGTATAACAAAATATAATTGCAAATCGTGTAAAGATTATTTCCATCGAAATTTTTAGCAATACTAACTGTTAAATTAGTTGATCCTCCATGTACATCCTGAAATCCTGTTTTAACAAAAAAATTTTTATTTATTGCAATTTTTTATTCATTTATTTAATGAATGAACCCTTCCTAAAATATTTTGATCAGAATTTCTTGCAGATCTGGAAGGACTAAAAAATATACTATTACTTTGTTTTGTAAATATTTAAGTTTAAAGGTCAGTGCAAGTTTTAATAATTCTCGAATTACGAGATAAACATGATTGATTACTTTAGATGCATCACAACAGCTGATTTTTTTATATACAGCAGACTTGTCGGTGTAACAGTGTAACGTACCAGTTAAAAAGTCCTTGTTCCCATACTAAGGGTTTTAAAGAAATTCAATAAAAACTTGTTTTGAGACGTGCTTTATAGTCGTTTGTACTATAAATATTTCTAAAGTTTAAACATTTTTAGATTACCAATAATTATAAAGACGAAAACAAAAACAGTTTATTTTTTTCCCCAACAGAAAACAACAATTACAGACTTTTTTGCGCAAGTTTTTCAGCTTTAATAAATTGGTTGTTGGTGCGTTCGTGTGTGTGTGTGTGTGTGTGAGCTGGTTAACTTTTATGGCTTGTGGCAAACTCCTCTCGTTTTGTAGTCATCATGACCATCGGGGTCTAAAGTCGATGCTTACATTTTTATCTTTGTTTGTAAATCATGATTGTTGTTTTGCATTGCATTTTAATTGTTATTCTTGTTGTTCTACTTGTTATTTTTAGTTCAATTGCTGCATGTATGCAATGCAAGTAAAATTCTTCTGGCCAATGTCCCTTTGCAACTTGTGGTATATCAAATCTGTTTTTGTCGGCAGGAATTTCTGACGTTACTCTTCCGCTTTGAATTTGATTTAGTTCAGATCATAGTTTTATATATGTATTGAAAGGACAGAGTGTAAACAAAATGGTATAACTACAAGAATATCCAATTCGTTATATCAAAATATATATTTTTCACAACAAACTAGTTTATGGCTCCTTACAAAATTTAGGCCAATTGAATTTTAAATTTATAATTTCAAATTGATATTTAAAATACAAACAATTGATTATGAAGTTTTAACTCAAAATTTTCATTAAAAACATTTAATTAATTATTAAAATCAATTTCAATTCCATTAATAAATCGACGCAATTACTCATGTGTCCAAAAATAAAACTATTTAGGAATTTTAATATTAAAACTGTTATTTTATTGGACCTTAACAAGAAAATTCATGGAATGTAAAAGCTTTATTCGATGGAATCTAATTAGATTATTTTTCCATATCCTTACATACAAGACTATGGACTACTAAAAATTTTTTTACTACCATTTCGTAAATCGATACATAATTCAGCAAGATTAATTAGATGATTCCATGTCAAATCGACAAAGATTTTGATACGATCCGGTTTGAAAAAGCTTTTTTGTATTAAGTGGAACAATTTAATAAGTAGAACAATTTTAAATTCTTTGCGAATCTCATGTAATTTTAGTTTTAAACATTTTGCTGAATATGTTAAGTTTATTTTTTCAATATCTCGAAAACAATCTTGTCATTTTAAAGGGAACATTTTGGCCTATAAATTACAAAAAACATTACCGCTAACAATATCATAAAGATTGTAAAATTTTAAAGAGATTTTTTCCTTCTTAAGATATAATTTATTTTTTCCTTTATCCTTAAACCTTTAATAATATAATGTATTATGGCGGCTTAAATTATTTTAAAGTAAAAGCGAATCTCTTAGAGTTAAGAAATTTTTAACAAGAAACTGTAGTAGTCAACGTTTTGACTAAGAAGGGACGGTCCTGAATTTGGGGTTAGATTTTTTCTGATCTGCAGTAGTGTGTGAAATTTTCTTTAATAAGTCCATTTAACAGAAGCAGCAAAAGGTTTTTTGCTTGTTTGGAAGTGATTTTGTATCATAAAACAACAGGTCTGTCCTTAAAAACTTTTATAAAAATTCGGACTTTATTCAATGGTGCCTGAAAATACATACATACATATTTTTTCCTTATTCTATATGTGTTCATGTATGTATTTGTTATGTATGCATGTGTACTCTTTGGAAAAACATCTCATGTAAGATTCGTTACAGATGAATATAGAATCCATTTTAATTCTTGTCGTATTTTGACTTCATTTTATTTTTCCTTTGTTTGCGTTTCGTGTATATTTTATCAATTTCCCTTTAAGGTAGCTTTGTATGTGTGAGCATTTTCATTTGGCTTTGTATTTCTCTTTTTCTTCCTTCCCTTGTTTATTCGGATTCCTGAACATTTTACAACGTAAACAATTTTTATTCTCCAAAAATATCTACTCTTATTTCCATTTTCGTTTTTTGTTGTGTTGATGTTGTTTTGTGTTTAATGTTGTTTCATGCTTTTATTTTATTTAATTCTACTTTTTTTTAGCTTACGTTTTCCTTTGTTTTTGTAAACATTACTACGATGGCGGCTGAGTAGTGGTGACAGTGGTTGTGTTGCTGCAGTAAGTGTGTCTTTTGTTAAGTTAGTGTCAAGGAACCTCTTCAAGGATCCATTTTGTTTATATCTTTTTAATGAAATTAACATCAGTTACAACCACGAGAAACAACTTAGAACGTGATGTTTTGTTCTTATTGCTGTGAACGTAAAATATCATGACAACGCATCAACAACTGTGAAACTTTGTAAGTTGCCTTTATTTAATTTTAATCGGAGTCAAAGGTACGTACCAATTCCATTTTTATTTCATGCAAGTAATTTTCATCATCTACAATGATTTTTAGTTGTTGTTCTACTGATAATGATTTAAATTTTTAGAAATTTTAATTTTACTTTCTCAAATTTCTATTTCACTTACTTATCAATTACGATTAGTTCCAATTCGAATTGCATTTTTAATTATTCAACAGTTTACAAGCAATTAGAATTAGAAATTAGTCCGTAATTTAATTAATCACTTCGTTCAAGTTTCAAAATATACTTTTTTGTGTATTCGCAACGAAACCTAGCGAAAAACTCAGAAGACTTTTATTATATTTCAGGGGTTATTAAAAGCGTTAAAAAATATTATAAAAATACCACTGAGAAAGGCGATTGGAAGGAGTATCTTTTTAATATTTTTATCTAACTGCGAAAGAATTCCTTATAGGTCTCACCCATATAGCATTCTGATAAGAGAAGAAGTAAAAGTTTGGGGTTTTTAACTGCGAAAGGATATCTAAGAGAAGAACTCGACTCTTCTATATAATAGACTACATGCAGTTGAAAGCATTAAGAGGCGTTATTACAAAACCTTAACCTTTATTATAAGACTTTTTGAGTACCATTCTTTGGAAATTCCTCTAAAAGCAAATGACTGAGAAGGGGTTTCAGGAGTATAGAGGCATCCGCTCCGAGAGTTAAATATTAAAAGTAACTATAATTGTCAATGTAATTGTAACTGCCACTCCCGACCCTGATTATAAATTAAAATTTGCTGCTTTTCGAAAAAATTTGCTAATCTGAACTACAATTGCCGCTTTCTGAATTGAATGTAACGGTTTCTAAATTATATATGGAAAAGATGTAGATATCGTTCAAAATTATATTTAAAACCAATTGGATTCTAAATACACGTTTTACAAATCTCTAGGGTTGCAGTGTGATGCATAGGATCACTGGATAACTTTAAGTATTAAGTAAAAACCATTTTTTTTAGCAAAGTTGAACGAATAAAATTTCAAGTTTTAAATTTTTTTGCAGTTTGTAGCATCGGCTGGTGTTTTAAACGAACGTACATACATGTATGTATGCATGTCTGTATGTATATAAAAATTGTTGTATGTACTTCCATCCCTTCATTGAATATTTATGCCACATAGTTTTTCTTTATTATTTGTCTAGCATATATGAATAACATTTTAAACTTAATTATGTTTACATTATTTTTTTTTATAGGTAAAGGAAGAATATTATAGGACAAACGCTAAGACACATTTTCTGTTTTATTTTATATCTATAAAGTTTTCTGTTTTCTCGTATGAAGTATGAAGTTCTTTTTATTCTCAGTGGTATTCCGTTTAAATATAGATTCATGGCAATTCTTTTCTTACTTTTATTTGTGTTTATTTGTACGCGCGTTTAAGTTTTAAATCACGAATAAATAACAACTTAAGCGACTATAATTTTGAGGTAATTGACAGTAAAGCATAGAGGAGAAGCATAAGTGCATGGCATAGCCATGAGTATTGCATTACATTAAGTGCGATTGGTTTGGGATTGAATTGGAAATGAAGCCCAATCCAAGAGATAATGTTGCACAGGGTAAACGTAGTGTCCAATGTTTTATATATACTTGTGTTTGTAGGTATTGTGTTACAACAATTTATCTCTTATAGCATATCCTCTGATGTTGAATTTATTTGAATGTATTGGTTTTTTTCTTATGCCATCATAATACAACATCAAGGCTTTATAATGTTGCCTTAAACGTCGTGTCCTGCTGTTATTGTTTTATTTTTTGTGTCTTTCTTTATTTGATGGCGATGTTTTGTTGTGTATTAAATATAAAATCAGACATACTGGTTCAATATATTATACTGGTTTTATATTTTTTTTTTTCTTGTTCTTCATTTGATATCAAAAGATGAATTTGTAAATTGACATTGATTTGAGATTTAATACATAATTTACGATGCAACAATATAATAAATATATATAGAATGTTTTTATCTAATAAACGTATGTATGTCTGAATGTTAGTAATCAGTCATGCGACATGGTAAATAATAATTGTTACAAACGCCTCGATATAACTCAAAACCATATTTTTTATTAAAATAATTATTAAATTAATTTAATCTTTGGCAATGATTATCAGCACACAATTTTGAAAAATCATTAAGGTTATTTTAGGTAGTTCCCTTGGGCATTACTCTGGGGTTAATGCTGATCCTACGGCAACTTTTTACTTCAATATGTAACCTGCTACATCAGAAAAAGCGTATCTTATGCTATCCAGTAGTGTAACCTTTATCCGACACGCTTCGCCAACATCTGCATTAAACATCGCTTTTATTCTAGCGTTTTTCTTATTTTCTAAATTGTCCTTTTATATTTTTTTCCCTAATAGTGTCATAATCTTGAAACCACCTTGGCACCTTTTGAAATTTAAATATTTAACTTTTTCGCAATTTTCATCTTAGATTCGATCATCAAAAAAGATACACTCGTAAAAGTACTAAAGAAAAATTTTGAATAAAATACGTATGAAACTCATTATAAATTTTATGAGTATGGGGTTTAAAGGTCAGTAATTAACTAGAATAATAAAATACATTCACATATTTATATGGAGTAAATTTCGTGTACTTAGACACGTTTTCAGTTGTTTCTGATATTAACATCAGTATTTAACTATAATAAAATAATTTTATAAAATGTAATAATTTGTTTCCCGTTTTTAAGTTGAAGCTTAAGCCATACTGAGTAATAGAAATATGTAAAATTTTAGTCACTGCAGCTCCGAATTTTATACAGAATAAAAAGAAATTAGACTTAACATACTTCAAAAAGTTAACTTTTGAAATTAAAAGCATTTTTAAGTAAAAACTATTAGAGCTAGTATTTTTTAAGTCTGAAACAAAAGCATAACCTTTTCCTTTTATGAGAAAAACTTTTTCGAATAAATGTAGCTAATTTTATGCTTAAAAATAAAAAACCGTTATTAAGGATGTCCTACGCGAATCGCATTAAAAGCGAGAACCGTGCTATTCATTGACGTTTTGCTATTTTTGGTAGATGTATTTGAACATTGAAATGTTTTCTCAGAGCAAAACATAAATAAACATATAAGCTTTCAACATGTCTAAATCCTTTTTGCTATGTTGATTTAAAAATTTTTCAAGCAAATGAAACTAATAAATAAACAACTGAGACAAACAATTGGCAATATCAAGAGTATTTTTATTTCGTACTTTTCTACAGAAAGGAAAAAAAGCAAAACAATAGGCTTTAAAATTTGTAGCAAATTCGCGAGACAAAGAAAACTTTTTTCTTGTGTCATAAGTTTAATTTGTTGTGTTTTCTAAAAGTTTCAAGGTCCATGGTTTTGAGTATGTACTTCCCAAATAGTTTTTTAAATTTTATACATAAACTGAAAGCTTATGAAGTTTTTAAATTAAAGTCTCTTGACGATTTGTTGCAAAAACCAATGAAATGCATTTAATTTAATGAAAAGTATTAAGTTTTAAGAATAATAAATTTATTTAAAATTTATAAAGTTATTATTTTGGTCTTGTTATTTCGTTTTTGGATTAATAGACCCTTTGTTGCATATGAAATAGCCGGGTTATCACATTTTTTCCTGGCTCCCTTTCTTGTTTAACTTTTTAAATGTTTACAATTGTCATCTTACTTTCCTGATGTACAATGAGCAGTTCCAGAAACCAAACAAGAAGTTTGACAAGAAACAATGCTACACACGTTTGAACGTTACTTGAAACTCGCTCAAGTTTGTATTCATTTTCTTTAGTGATTTTTGACTTGATTTGAAAAAAAAATAAATAAATAAAATATGTATGATTTTTCAAATTGTGAATTAAGGTGTATTTAGAGAATGCAAGTCATGCTGATAACAACTTTACAGACGTGCTATACTAGTGGGAGATGAACGGGTAATGTGGACACCTTGATGAAATGAACCTCCAAGGTAAATAGAAACATATATTCTAAGCTTAGACGTGTATAATGAAAATATCAAAGTTATATCTTATTAATAAGACATGTCTCATAAGAAACTTATATAACCTTTTCAAGAGTGAAATTCAGGGAAGTCGCTCCTAGTGCACAGCAATGGAAGTCATATCATAGTATAGCCTCTGTGTTCAAGGTGTGAAAAGTATCAAATTTATCCGTCTTTTTGCTTAAACGCATGAATTTTCTGTTACTACTGCGCTGAACGTGCGAAAAAGGAATTTTAAGAACGAAAAGGTCAAGGGAAAATAAGAAGTTACCCCCACACTTCTCGTTTGCAACTAATCAGATGGGGTTCTAACGTTATCCTGACTTTCATAATTATCTCATAAATTCAGCTGTTAAACGTTGTAGTCCGAACGATTATCGCCATCTTGAAGCTACAATGTAACAAAATCGGATGAAGTCAAGTTTCCCTCAAACACTTCTTATAATAGTTTATTTTAGACTTACCTAAGGTGTTACTCTTTAGGGTGTCTGTATGATTATCGGCACCCGCTACAACAGATGAAGATGTTGTATTATTTCCTAAACCAAAATTTGTTGGCTTTTTCCAGCCCCTCCAATTATTATACAATGATTCTGGTTCTGAAGTCCAACTGCATAAAGAATCTTCTTCAAAGCGATCCGAGTCATCAAAACTAAAACGTTCTAAGTCCTCCTGGACCCAATCAACGGCAGCACCACCATCTGGCTGATTAGGAGGATTGCGACGATTTTGCACATGATCAACACCTCCAGCGGCCTGCTGTTGTTGATTATTATTATTATTGTTATTATTATTACGATTATTAACCATTATGATAGACAAATATTTATACAATTGGTAGAGATTATTCTTTTCTTTGTGGATTTTTTGTTAAAATTGATATTTACAACTTATTTGTTTTCTTTGCAGTCATTGAAGGGATATTTTTCTACTATTTTTAACACTCCCGTACAACGCGACTTGATAATACATACGCGCAGGCATATGTATACTAGAATTTTCACTACTTTTGTAATTTTAATGTAAATTTTTTATTACTATTATTTTAAATTTTTATATTTAAGGTTGTATTTAACCGAATTATAAAGTAAAGCAATGAACGAGTCAGTGATGTTTATTTGTGAATATTTAATTATTTTATACACAATTTCGTGAATGGTTTTTTTCTTCCCCACTCCGTTACACACACACACATGATCCGTTTTATTGCTGCTTTAATACCCCCCACAGCTATTTTCGATTATGTATTGCGATGAATGGACGATGCACAAAAGAAGAGGCGGCTGTAAAACTAAATAATTATGATGACCTGGAGTGTCAGCATCTACGGAGATTAAATCATAGGATAAATCGCACCAATTATTAAGCAACCTGACACATTTTCAAAATATATTTAAAAGATGTAAGATTTTATGATTGGTTTTCGGAGCAGCCCACAAAAGTGCAATTATTTCAAACATATTTATTTTATATTAGAAGATATTCATTCCTTAAAATTCACAAAATGGGCTTTCAAATATTCACTTCTTTAAACATCGTAGGACTTTAATAATAGGAGCATCAATAATATTTAAGCCAATTACGGAAAAGAACAATCTGGCGAAATTTGCAAGAACTTATTGTTGCACGGTAAAAGTTATTTATTTGATGTTGTTGTTAGATTTTTGGTGCGATGACTTTTCTTTTTACGCTCGGTTAAAGACGATGTTGCTTAAAGTAATTGCTGCTATTGTCTCCATTTATTACTTCTAGCATGCGTAAAATCTAACGCACATACAATTCGTACTCACACACTCGTAGCCATTTTTTAACTTTGACAAGGGAGGGAAAGTATTTTAAAGCACCAGCTTCTTTTATAATAATTTCTGCCAGCAGTTAAAAAGCAGCGACAGCAGCAGTTGTTGGATTTTCTTTATTGGGCTTAAAAGAACAGCTGCTTTTCCTTACTCCACGCATGCAATAAAAAACACACACATGAACCAAGTGTTTTTTCTTAATTTCCTTTTTCTTATATGCTTTTATTTATATTTTTCTTTGTTCCGTTTTAGTAATGAGTTTCGTTGTTATTGTTATTATTTTCTCATCTGTTTTTAAAATCCAATTTGCTCGAGTGTTTTTTGAGCTATTAAATTCGCCTTGGCAACTTAAATTCGCCTTGAAAAAATTTTTTTTCCTCTTTTTCACTCGATTTTTTATTATAAAGCAAAAATTTTACATTTTACACCACAACAAATTACTTTACACAGTATTATACGCGTTATCGGGTATTTTTTAACACAGAACCATTATAGTCTAAACTGGATTTATTTGGAAATCGAATTATATTACTTTTTGTATTTTCTTGTACATGGTCGTCTTTGGTTAAAAAAAAAATTCAACGACCTTAAAGACCAAATTCTTTCATTTCTGAATTTTCGTTTGAAATTCTCAGTTTGAAGGCTAAATTTCACAATGTTCTAGTACACACTATTTTAATATTGGATATCAATAAAGTTTTAATTAATAATTTGTGGAAATTCTTATAAAAATTTCAAATTTTCCGTCGCGTCGTAGGGAGCTTATAAAAATTTTTCTTTGTCGATTTATCCACTCACATCAGCGAAAAATATTTTTCTTCAGCTACGGAACAATAGGAAAATATAACGGGGTGTATCAGCCGAAATAAAATTTAAACAAGGTTGTGTTTTCATTATATCATTCGCACTCTTTCTCGATATATCATATCAAAAACAGTATGATATATCATATAAGTCACACAAGCGGTCTGTCACACAAGCAGCTACATAAAGTTTGCACTATCTTCTTATTGAGTAGAAGATTGTACAGATACATAATAATTTCAAACCTTTTGTACACATATCACATCAGGCGTGTACATATTAATATAAATAATTGCAACTCTAATGTTATACATCGAAGCTTGTTTAGTTGTGTATAACAATTAATAGCCAATGGCATCATGTTCTGCCTCAAGACCTCTGCAGCACTAGTGTATAAAGAGGTGTTGTCGTGTATGTAGCGGTTCCATGTGATATCAAGAGAAATATATGTACGCATAAGCGATATTAGTGCATATAGTGTTATGCGTATTTATATGAAAACCCAAAACACCACACGTATGGAAATCGATGAGGGGTTGCGAAGGCCCATCAAATATATAGATACCATATATGAGATGGTGGCCACCCGCAATGTATGATGTAACAAACATCAAGTTCAACAATATCTTAACACGCTACCATATATATTGGACGCTTCACACATCATTAAAATGAAACACTGTAATATATACATTGTACAAAATTGTATGTAGAAACGGCTACTAAGGCACATATGACAATTTGTCAGACGTTCTTGCAGTTTTGACAATTTTGACAGCTTCGAAGTGCTAGACTTTCTTTTTCAATATCCGGTTCACGAAATTGGATTGCTTTTTATTAAAGGTCTTAATAAATTTTTTGTACTTTGATATAAAATTTGTGAATTTTGTTATAAAAGTGCATTGGAATACGTTTCGAAACATAACAGACTGTTTAAAGAAAAAATATATTAATGTTATTGCTGTTTAAAACAGTGGATGTTAAAGAATTTTGCCATTGGAGTATATGTGATGACTCCATTAAATTATAATAAACAGAAATGCAAAGCCCATTCAAATATGTATATGCGTTTCAATGAATTTTGGCTAAAAATTAACAAAGTTCATAAATATTAGGCTTAAATTTAAGCAGAATGTGATGTCGAAGCGATTTTTACTTAGCAATTTGTTCAAGAACGGCTGTATTGATTATTTGTCATTTTGCAGTTAAAACACAATGGCTCCCAGAAAAGCTAAAGCTCAAAAAGAAGAAGTCCAAGTATCTTTGGGTCCTCAAGTTCGCGATGGTGAGAACGTTTTCGGCGTAGCACACATCTATGCTAGTTTCAATGACACATTCGTTCATGTAACTGACTTGTCGGGTCGTGAAACAATTGCCCGTGTCACTGGTGGCATGAAGGTAAAGGCTGATCGTGATGAAGCTTCCCCCTACGCCGCTATGTTGGCAGCACAAGTAAGTACCAATCGTATGAGTTAAATAAAATACTTGAAAACTTCTAATCTTACATATTTTGTTTAGGATGTAGCTGAAAAGTGCAAAACTTTAGGCATTACTGCCTTGCACATCAAATTGCGTGCTACCGGTGGTAATAAGACTAAAACCCCCGGACCAGGTGCACAATCTGCTCTCCGTGCTTTGGCACGTTCTTCTATGAAAATTGGACGCATTGAAGATGTGACACCCATTCCCTCCGACTCTACCCGCAGAAAGGGTGGTCGTCGCGGTCGCCGTTTGTAAATACTTGCGTGGAATGTGGAGTTTTTTTGTTCTATTATTAAGAACAATGAAAACAACAAAGTTTTATTAATATTTTTTAATAAGTGAACGTAAATAAAATTAGAATTCTCTCAAGACCGTAAAGAAATGGATTACCAAATGTGAATGACATTATTTCATGAAAAATAGGATTACAAAATGAACATAATGAAGTTCATATGAAATTCATAGAATGTGTCACGGAAAGAGATTATTCTACACCAACCAGCTGGTTTCCTGAAAGCTTGACAAAATCGGTTCGATCGGAAAGATTCTATTTGCTAAGTCGTGTATGCGGATGATAATGTAATATTGCAATATTCCAAAGCATAAATTTCAAGGTTTAGAAGCGCCAAAATAAGCTTTGCACGAAAGAATTTACTAAAACATCAAAAATTCGTGGGTGTTTAACGTTGTTTCAACTTGTATATAAACAAATATGAAAGCATTAGAAAATTGTTTTAACAAAATGGGATTAATGAGCCGACCAATAGCTTCAGATTCTTAAATCCACTTTGTATTCTGAGTACTTCTAATTATATTCCGTTTTAAACTCTTCAGCAAAAACTTTTTTTGGAATGAAATCATGAATTACTACATAGAAACACTTCAGTTATCAAATCCTCCATTCGGAACAAATTTTGTTGTGGAATAAGTATCGTCAGCGTATGAATTGTGTGACTAAGATGGTTGTGATGAACTTCACATCATATTGCTTATGTTGCGTATTCAAATATGTACCTGCAATATGTTCTTGAATACGCTTATCCCGATTGTATTAGGGATAGCAGAGAAGCTACAGTAATTTAAATCCCTTCATTAACAAAATAATTTGAACAGAAAATTGAGTTTTCGCACCAATAGTATATAAAGCAAAAGCCAATTTTTAAGTACATTTCTTAACGTTTTAAAACTAACCAAGATTATTTGGCATCTCGCTCTTAAATAAAACAAGTAACCAGTAAATCGATAGCTTAATATAAAAAAGGCCTAACTCAATTTTTCTGTTACTTAACAGCAGAAGGAAAAAAACTTAGTAGAATTCCAAAAAAATCTGACTAAAGAGAAATGTTGATGCTTTATTAAAAAAAGATGCAACATATTTTATCAAAAAGCTATCAAAACTTTTTTGTATCATAAATTTTACGGATTTTATTAAGTTTTTACCCTTTGTAAAGTAACAAAAAATCTTTAGACCTTTCTTATATTAGGCCATCGAAATGTACTGCTTAAAAACGTCCTATTGGTGAACTGTTTGTAGCTGTTACAATGATGTAATAAATATAAGGTGGCATCGTCAAGTTCAAGAAATCAGGTTTTTATGTATAACAAGTCCTCGTAGTGGTTTTATATGCGGGTGGTGTTGCAATTGCGCATGTGTGCAGCATTTCGATGTATTTTGTTGCCATAATTTTTGACGCTACACAAAACACAATTGCTCTGGTGCTGTCGCAACGATTCCACCTTGTATTTGCTGTATCATGGAAATTATAAAAAGCAACTCTGTAATTTAGTTTAATGTCGGTTGTTAAAGTGCGTTGATGGCTTGAAGCAGTGCGTGAAAAGATTTGCAAAATATGTGTGTAAAATAATTTCTAAATTGTTAAGGATTGTGCACAAACGTAAAGCTTAGCGTTTAGATAATAAAAATGATAAAATTCACTCCATTTAATTTTGTCTAATGTGTATAATGACCATAAAAATATTGTAACGGGACCTGCTAGTACGTTTGTGTGCTTATGTTTATTGGCTTTTATTTGTTAGAGATGTGCTTTTAGTGTTTACTATTAAATTCTTGCTATCGGTATCGTAAATGAAAAGTTATCAATAATAGTGATGTGTATAAGTATTTATTTTAAAGAAACGGAAATGAAATTTAAAATATACGATAGTGAAGTATGTGTATGCAATTGTGTATTAAAAAATCAAGCGGAAAAGGAAGGTAATTGGAACTTTTAGTGACCGTATGTACGATTATTTTGATCTTATGTGACAAGGGCAATATTAATATATAGAAATTAAGAAAATGTACTGATTTTAAGGCGAAAGCTTGGAAAAGGTCAGAATATATTCGGGTATATTATTCATACGTGGGTATATGGATATATACAAATCCATAAACAAATATGTATTTGTATATTTATGTACATATTATTTCCTCTTGCTTAAAAATATTTGGGGCGTTCACAACGCATGTTATTATGTTGTCGTACGAAATCTATGTGTATGTACCTTCTAACAAATATAACTGTATGTGCACAGTAAAAAATATTGCAGTATAGGATTAGCAAGTCGGTGCGTACATATAACAGTCTTTAAAACAAATTATTATCCTGACAAAGGGGGTAGAACCAAGTCTCTTAAGAGATAGTGTTCATAGGGAAAGTTGACATTAACACAGCCGTTTCGATATCCTTCTTAATTTATTTTTCAAAGAAATATATTCCAGCCTGTAATCACACATAATTTTATGGCCTGTGTGGAAGCGGCATAACAAGCGGTGATAATTGTAGCAAAATATTTTAAATCTGTATTTATGAGATATATCGCTCTATTATTTTTAAATATATTTAACTCAAGCAATAATATTGAGCTTGGGGCATTTTTATTTATTGAATAACAATTTTAAAAATTTTTAATTTATTACTAATATGGACTAATATTTTTTAAGCTTAAGGTCTCTTTATTTTTATTAAATTATAAGTTGTTTTTCGATATTTTGTCACTCCTTTGTGTGACTTCATCAGGAAATTTCTATTTTTTGTTATAAAAATTTTACGTGACCGTGAGTTACATATTATGTAGCTCGTTTCTCGAATTGAATTATAATTAATCGGCTACTGTTTGAAAAACATGGTAAATATTTATTTAAGGAATTAGTGGAGGAATCAACATCAATTTAATTTTCAACTCACACAGTGGAGTGGAACAGCGCTGTTTTCGAAAGCCGCTAAACTGGCACACTTCAAGTGCGACAATTATGCTTATTTACGTGCCCATTAAACCAGAAATGGGCTTCATCGGCAAATAAAATTTTGAATGGATGAGTTTGACGAAAGAACATTTTGAAACATTTTTTTATTTTGATGAAATAATTTTCAACAATTTGTAAGCTTTGCTCTGGTGTAAGTCGATTCATAATGAAATTTCAAAATAAACTGAACAAAAAGCAACCACCAGCTGTTAAATGGGTGCTCCAACAAAGCAGTGATGCCAACTGAAAGTTGTGACACTCTAAAAAAAAGATTGTGTCGGAATATTCTTCACACAATTGTTTCGTAGGAATTTTAATAGTTGTGGCAATAAAAAATCCTTGATCGCTAATATTAAGGATCTTTTTACGCCAAAGAATTTCAGTTCTAGCATTTTAGTTTCGCTATTTTATTTTTTTAAGTGAAAATATTAGGTCGATATGACTCATGGCGTCATTAAGTTTGTGTATTCAAAGTAATTTTGTTAATATAAAAAAATATGTTCTCTTAACTTCAATCCTAATCGTAACATATTTAATTCATAAAATTCTAATTATAGTTTTTAATTATCAATTTTTCCAAGCCATAAATCTCAAAACCATGAAACCTCAAAGAAATTATTACTGCTTGTGTTTCTCGTGTTCGGCAATTCATCATTTCCTTGCACTTTCTATTCTCGTTATTACAAACTTTCAAGTGTCTTATAAGTGCGAATAGCAAACACCAAGACCAATATTTATTGTCCTGTTCAACGAAGAATGTAGACGTTGTTGTTATACTCCTGCTTATTTATTAAGTTAACAGAGTAGAAAGTGATTTTTCAAGTTGTGGAGTCTTTGCGAAACATCTCAGTTGAAGTGAGACAGAAGGCAAATTCACATACTTGATTTAACGTTAATAACGTAGATGTTCAGTCAGTATCGTTATCGAGGATGAATTCAAAATTGGACTTAAGCTTTTTTGGGGGAAAAAAGAAACCGGAAACCCTGACACTTTCACTTAAATATTTTTATGATTTTTCTCAATGCCGCCATTATTTTATGTGGATGTTCTGCACTTGTAGCGGTTTTTTCTTTGTCGCTGTTGGTGCTTAACACACATTCAGACATGCATGTGTACATACACATACACACTGCTATGTTTTGTAAACCGTTTCTGTGTATTTGTTGTTGAACAACTCAGTTTTTCATGTTTTAACAGTTTTCTCTCTTATTTCTTTGCAGAGAACAGATGCTGATGTCAGACAACTTCCGTTACGTTTATTTATGTGTGTAAGTAAAAGAAAAAAACAAATTTACATTTACAAATTTTGTTGCATTTTTATTGCATTAACGAGTGCATCATATATTCATTTCAAGTGTACATTTTGAGGCCTCAAAGCCAAACTATATTAAAGCTTCAATATAAGCTTTTCACTAGGGGCTCAAAAAGTGATGTATTTTAATATATTTAAGTTTTTTAATGTCATTTATTTCATATATTGTCTCATAACATATTAAACAAAAGCTTTGTTTGTTGTGGATTAAGAACTTCTATAAGTCGAAATTTGACTGGTTCAGACTTCACAACATAATACAAAAAAATAACAGAATTCGGATTTCGCTCTCTTTTTAAAGCTTCGCACTCAAATCATGTTTTAATTTTAAGATTCTTCGTTTTGAAGCTTCACTTTAAGCACGAACAAATTTCTCTCTCTTATAATTTTCATCGAAATTGATCAGTAGCTTATCCGAACTACCTTGCAAAACATGAAAATAAAATAAAATTTTAAAAATTGTATCAAAATAAAAGCTTAACTTTATAATTAAATAAAATAAATTTTGTTAATTTTTCGAAAAGTACTTTTTAATACAGAAAGACATGATAAATATTCTCAAGCACAAGGGAAAGTCGACATCAGTTTTATATATTCAATTTACACAGCAAAGCAGAACAGCTGTTTTCGAAAGCCGCTGCACTTTGTTAATCAGTATTCATGTGTCTTTTTATTTATTATCACTTGACCACTTGTTAGATGAATTAATTGAATGTGATAACAAATTCTATTCGCACCAGCAAGTTGTTTCTGAAAAGCGATAAATTCCTCGCAGTGTTCAACTTTTTTTATTGCTCGTTAAACGTTCGGATTATTTTGTTTTTGGAGTTTCATTGACATGCTACTTTTCAAAAGAATGGGGTTAAATTAATTGACAAGTTGAAGTTAGTATAGTTTCAGTTGGAAGCATCAACTTATACCCAGCAGACATAAATTTTAATGGCCCGGAGCCAGTCATATTTAAAATATTTTTATTTTTACTGAAAATACTCTGGAAATAAATTTGCTAAATATCAGTACATAGATGCCTGCCGACGTATGTTAATCCGTATTTTCATGTCTTAATTTTGAATACTTTTATCAAACACTAATGGCGTTTTCTTTTCTGGAAAACATGCAACATTTTTTCTCTTATTTTCTAAAAAGTGGCGGTTTAGAAAAGTTTTAAAACAGAAATTAGTTTTCGTGTGGGATGTTTGATTCATTTCTAATAGAATTCTTATTGTGAAATGGCAAAATGTTGCCATTTTCTGTTAAAAAGTGTGAAAAATGTTGCACTATTTTCTAGAAAAGAAATCAACATAAAATATTAGATAGAGTTTTCTTGTACTTTACAAATTAAAACTATAAATTTTATTAATAATTTTTATAACATAATTAACATCAATATAAAACAATAGAAAAGCTGCGGCTTTAACGTTATTAGTCATCTGCCGCCGTTACAAATCTTTTTTCTCATCAAACACATGATTTTTGACAGGCTTCAAAATAGCAGACAAAAGTGGAGTAGACAAAAGTGAAGCCCCACATTTCCTTTAAGGTAGATACAAATCCATGTTTGTGTTCTTTCTTATCAATCGCTCATATAATTTTTCTAATCCTTTCTGAAGGACTTCGAACGTTAAATGGTGCAAAATTGTTTGCTGGGTTCAAGCATTCATATGTTCATGTGTGTGTGTGTATGTAAATATGTAATTGTGTGCATGTTTGTACATAGTCAATTTGCAAGTAATTTATATTTATTTTATGCTTTATTTGACAATTGTTTGGTTGTGAATAAATTAATTTTTATCACGTTGACATGGTGGCATTTTAAAATGATTCAACTTTTCTTTTCCTGATTTGAACGTGCATCTGTTGTAGTTGAATTTTTCGTGGTTGGCAATCAAAAAACTTATTCGTTGCGAGACATTTTGATATAAAAATAAAACCAGTGCAGAAAAGTTTTTATTATATTTTTCTTGTATTTAAATTTGCTGGCAAAAAGGGCAAAAACCAAACAGTGATAAAGAAAGCAAAATTAGTCAGATTTAAGTTGCGGTCTAAATTATAAATTCGTGTTTATTAAAATAAATAAAGTTGAAATGTGAAGAAGCTTTCGTTTTTGTTTGTTACATATAGCGCTGGAAATCTTAACCCATTAAGCCCTGCATATTGAAAATATTTTGTTAAGTCGTATTACAAGCAAAATTTATTGTTGCAACTGTACGAATAAAAGCTGATTTCTCTTATTCGAATAACAAGACAACTTTTAAGTTTCCTTAATACTTTTAAGCGAAACGCCTAATCGTTGTATTTATAAACGATGATTATTTTAAAACCGTTTTAAAAGACTTTTCAACTTGAACTCAGCGAATCTGCTGTTCTTTATATAGAGGCTAGAATGGCTGAAAGTCTATTTGAGATTGTCTGGGCTAAAGATCTTTTCTCAGCGAACAAGTTATTCGACTTAAGGCACGTTCGTTCCCACTTATCAAATATTTGCCCAAGAAAGCTTAAATATTTTATTAGAAATTATTTCAATATCTCTTACAAAAAGTAATTTCTGTTTCAAAACTCCTTCAAACTTAAATTTTATTTTAGAAAAGAACTAAAAAAATTTAAAATTTTTCCAGTAAAAAGAAAAACGCCATAATTTTTTTCAAAACTCCTCCAAACTGCCACTTTTTAAAAACGAAGCGAAAACGTGTTACATATTTTCCAGAAAACAAAACGTCATAATTTCTGTTTGAAAACTCCTGCAAACTGCCACTTTTTAGAAAAAGAATGCAAAAATTTTGCATGTTTTCTGGAAAAGAAAACGCCCTACTTTCTCTTTTAAAATTCCTCTAAACTTGCATTTTTTAGAAAAGAAGTGAAAAATTTTTCATATATTTCAAAAGAGAAAACGCCATAATTTCTTTATGAAAACTTCGCCAAAATTGCAATTTTTTTAAAGAGAAGTAAAAAAATGTGACATTTTTACAAAAAAAAAACTTAAAAGTCCTTCAAACTGGAAAGTTTTAGAAAAGATGTAAAAAATATTACATTTTTCCAGGAAAGAAAACGCTATAATTTTTTTCAAAATTCTTCCGAAATGCCATTTTTTTTTTGGAAAAAAAGTGAAAAAGTTACATATTTTCGAGAAAAGAAAACGATATAATTTCTGTTGTAAGATTCCTGCCAATTTTAAAAAAGATGTAAAAAATGTTAAATTTTTTCCAGAAAAGAAAAAGATATAATTTATGTTATAAAACTTCTCCAAACTGCCGCTTATTTTTAGAGAAGAATTAATAAAATGTTACATATTTTTCAGAATTTAAAGTGCCCTTATTTCTGTTTTAAAACTCCTCCAAACTGCCTTTTTCTAGAAAAGATGTAAAAAATTTTACACTTTTTCCAAAAAAAGAAAAGAAGTAGAAATTGTTGTTTTTTTTAAAGAAAACGCCATAATTTCTCTTTTAGAACTCCTCCGAACTTGCATTTTTTTTTAGAAAAGAAAGGAAGCACCATAATATTTGTTTCAAAACTCCTCCCAACTGCCAGTTTTTAGAAAAGATGTAAAAAATGTTACATTTTTCCAGGAAAAAAAAACGTCATAATTTTTTTTTTCAAAACTCCTCCAAATTGCGATTTTTCGGAAAAGAAGTGGAAAAGTTACATATTTTCCACAAAAGAAAACCACATCTTTTTAGAAAAGAGGTAAAAAATTTTACATGTTTTTCCAGAAAAGAAAAGAAGTAGAAAATGTTAAATTTTTTCTAGAAAAGAAAACGCCATAATTTCTCTCATATAACTCCTCTGAACATCCATTTTCTTAGAAAAGAAAAGAAAAGAAACACCATAATAAAAAGAAGTGCAAAAAATGTTGCACGTTTTCCATAAAAGAGAACGCCATAAAGGTCTTATGACATCTTGTGACCGAAAATATTTTTAATTCCTGATGATTTGGCATTAAGTCAACAGAAAATAATTATTTTTGAAACTGAAATTCCTAAAAATATTTGAAATAAATTTAATACAGTTTTTTATACACGCACTTCCCCCTTTTTTTAGTTTAACATCCTGAAACCCATTAAAACGAACGCTGACTTAATAATAATAGATTTAGTTTGTCGCCATTTGCAGCTGCTGAAGAAAAACAATTTCATTATTTCACACTTTTAACTGTTCGAGATCAATTCCGCTAAATATTAAGAACATAAAAATTTCACTTTTCCATACTGTTTTACTTTGATTATAAAAGGAAATCCTTTTAGTTTCCACTTGTACAATTAAGCGTCATACTGTGGAAGCGAACTAAAACAAGAA
This sequence comes from Linnaemya vulpina, assembly GCA_963675445.1. Taxonomy (NCBI): domain Eukaryota; kingdom Metazoa; phylum Arthropoda; class Insecta; order Diptera; family Tachinidae; genus Linnaemya; species Linnaemya vulpina. The sequence continues at coordinate 7,871,012 of OY776280.1, read as the reverse complement.
ACTGCTGAACGCGTGAGTTAATGATGAGGTTGTTCTTGTTTGCATCATTGAGTGATGGCTGGGAAAGTTTCTGCTGTGGAGACGAGTTGGGGAAAGGAAAGGAAAGGAAATGCGATGCACTTGCAGTGTGTGTGTGTGTGTGTGTTTGTTTGTATGATGAGGGTGTTGAAGCGTGTACAATTACAAAGTTTCATATTACGAAAACTTTAAGCAGATGGAAGCACTAGAATGTACGGCCACACACACATGCATGCACGAGTAAGTGTTATAACTTCTTCTACATGTGTTGTGTTTCCTTCGCAATATGTGTGTGTGTGTGTGTATGCGAGTGTTTTTAAATAATTTTGGTTTTGTTTCTTGGGTATTTCTTAAGTACGATGATGTGAAATTAAATAACTGCATCATAGTATTACATGCTGTTATTAGATTTATAATTGGAAAAGTTCATTCGCACTCGTTTGGCTAAGAGTCTTTACGTTTTAATGGGCTTAAAGTGTAACATTATAATATTCTATAAAATAATATGAGAGCAATTTTAATATAATTTAATTATTTGAAATACATAAAGGGAGTAGCGCTAATACATGCTTTCAATTTATACAAGTTAGTTTCGAGGGAAATAAAATGGAAAGTTCCATAAGAACTGAATACAAAGTACTCAGAAATATTTGCACAATGGGCACGTTTGTTAAAGAAATGCTAATAAGCATGAACAATTGCAGACAGCTTTAAAATATTTAGGAATCTAGAAACTTTTTACGAATGTAAGCATCTTTTTGTAGTACAGTATTTTTTTTCTCAGACATTTCTTTCTTGTTAACGCATATTGAAATCGTATCAACTTTAGTTGAAATGGCAGCCACTCTGCTAAATCCCTTCAGAATAGTTTCATATATACCTTTTTATTTATATAGTATTCAATTAAAAATTAAGCTAACAATAAATATTTAAATCCCAATTATATAAGTTTTAAGTTGCTATTATAAAGGCAAACTATTTTTAACAACTTTCGTTGTGGCCACACTGTTTTTGGCACTTCAGTTGATGTCGTGTAACATGTTCAGTTACAAACGAACAGGTTTTACATTGTGCACTTCGGCCGCATTTAGTGAAAAGAGTAGCCAGAAAAATTTCAAGAACTGTTTGGTACGGACTATTGCCTGGTGGCATCATTGAACTCCACTTTTTCAAAGACGATGAAGACAGAAACGTTTCTGTGAATGGCGAGTGCTGCCAAGTGATTACAAATATTTACTTTTTTGGCCCGAAATAAAGACTTGGCCAAGACTTGGCAGCCTTGTGGTTTGAAAAAGACGTTGCCACTTAACATGCGAAACAATGGACCTATTGGAAGACGAGTTCGGTAAACAGTTTATATAATGTCTGGAACCGGTCAATCGGCCGTCTACATTGTGCGATTTAGACTATGTTTTGTGAAGTCATGTTAAGGCTCAGGTATATAAAGGCAAACCCGCAACGATTAATACACTGGAAGCTAATATTGAAGGGTATATTAGTGAGATACTGGCCGCTATGTTGGAGAGGGTATGTCAAAATTGGAACCAGCATATCACCCATTTGAGGGCGGTCAAGATTTACGTTAAATTATGCTTAAGCATTGAATTATATACTATTCCATACACTTCTCTAAATTGTATGTGCCTTTTTTGAAATTAAATGTGAAAGCTCGTAAGAACACACCCGTTACCTACATGCCATATTATTATAAATTAAGGCAGCATCTTCTTATACAGAAACAAACAGTTCACAGTTTTTGCGAGGAAAAGAATTGCCATATTTTCTTCAGTGTGGCAATACTGCAAAATATCAACCGTTGGCCCTAAGCACACGGGCATAATTTCTATTCCTTCCAAAGCACACGAGTCTAATTCAATTGACATAAAATGTAGGCGAATTCGGTGAAGAGAATGACTTTTAATTGTTATGATTTTGGGAAAAAAGCGTGGAACGCTCGATGTACGAAAAATAGCACACAAAGCGTCCACCCTTTATTTTTGCAATAAGATTTGTCTTTCAGTTTATTGTTCTAAAGTATATTTTTATAAATACTGTTACCAAGAATGAAAGCAATTAACGCTTTGTTTATGTATATGATTTCTTAAAGAATATTTTGTGAGCTTAAAGATTTAGGTATTTTTTATGTTTCAATCTTGATTTTGGTTTTTAATAAGATTTTGGGGAAAAAGATTCAGCACGAAATTAAAATTAAAGAGGTTTAAACGACAATTCACTAAATATGTACTAATTTATTTAAGATTTTTTATGAATATTGCCGCTAGTCTAGCAACACCTTTTTTCGTCTAACTGGGCCTTGAATTAAAAAAAAAAAAAAAATCATGGTCTCTTATTTGCATTGAAACGGCTGTAGTTTCATGAGCCTTGGAAATTCTTTGCTGCATCAAAGCGAACGCATCCTTTGCAATATTGATCACTTATTTCATTAATAAAATTCTCTTCTTTAACTATGCAAGGCGATGTGGTATCTCATTTTACTTATGCAAAATATCAATCCATTTAACAGTGATTTGAATTGGAATCTTTACGAATTTTTTTCAGAAATAACCTTCCACATTTTCAACAAATTTAAAATAACTTTCATGCACTGCAAGTTTGGCCATGTTGTCCTCATGTTTAAAGGTCGAATTTGAGTTTTAGTTTGAAATTTTAATACTCGTTCCCCTCGTCTAAATTTTGTAAATAACAAATGATGACACTTAAACGAAAACCATTTGTACGTTTGTCCACAAAGTTGCAACCGAAAAAAGCGCTTTAAACGAATACATGTATGCATCGAAGGATATAGGAAAAAAAATCAAGTGTATGAGGAAAAATAATATTTTGTTAGCACACATACATTTGCAAAAGGAAGGGAAAAATAATCCATGAATAAATGAAATTTTGAAAAATTATATCCCATTCAAGCCACTCACATACACATGAACACGTGCAATTACACATGGGGTCTTAGACAGACAGACAGACAGACAGACAGACAGACAGACAGACAGACAGACCGACAGATGCATGCAGTCAATTTTTGTGGAGCACCATGCAAACGATGTCATGTATGTGCGAGTGTGTGAATGCATTTTCATTGATATCAACTTAAGAAATTCCACGTATCCCTGCTTCTTTACTTACGCTCGCATAACCACATCTGAAGAACAATCATTGATAAGGTACGTCTCAAGTACGAAACGTACAAACGTTCATAAATTAAAAAAGAAAGAAGAAATCTAAAGTAGATGAAATTGAAGTTCGTTTATATTTAAATAAATGTAATGCGATGCTTGTGAAATTGCATGTGCAAGGAGAGAACAGGCAAAACGTTGTAGGAAACTGATGCTTTTGTTTTTGGTGTGTTGCATAGAACAAGTCAAGCCAAATTGATGAACAAGAAGATGCATAGGATTGACTGATATATAAAATCGTATGTAAATAAGAAGAGCAGAGCAGAACTTAAAAAAAAAATATACGCTTTCGAATTCATGCATTTCAAATAATATTTACTTTTCATGGGCGTGGCGCTCTACTCTATTCTGAATTTCGCGGTCATGTGAAGTGAATATTTTTGGAAGTTTCATGAGAATTGGCGAAGCGGAAGCATTAAAAAAATGCACTTTAAAAGGGCCTGCTGCCATATATTTTCAATATTGGCGATGCACAGTGGGGACTAGATTTTTAGAGTCCAACAAAATCAGGGTTCCTAAAAATATTTATTTCAAGTGAAGTGATCACATATAAAAGTTTCATGAGAATTGGAGAAGCGGAAGCATTGAAAAATAAAATGCATTTTAAATGGGCGTGCTGCCATATTTTTTCAATATAGGCGATTTACAGTTCCAACTCGACTTTTGTAATACAACAAAATCAGGATTCTCAGAATGTTTATTTCAGATGAAACTTAATTTTTTAATAAATAAATAATTTTTAAATAATCATACGTTATTTTGTTCTATTGGAAAGGTACACAAATTTCATTTCTCCAATTATTTTAATCTACGCTTCTGTGTACACAACCGAAATCCTTCCTAAATGAAAAAAAGTTGCTTTAAAAAAATCTGTTAAAGAAAAGAATCCAAAAAACCTTAAAAGTATTTCCCGCAAAGCGAGAAAACACTCGTGGGTCATAAAAGGCCCATTGTAATGCTCACAGGACCTCCCAAAGGAAGTACTGGTTGCTGAGCATGAAGCAGAACTTTCCACAAAGTCTGTCAGGGCAGCCAGTGATTGCATCCCTGAGACAGTTAAGATCCTGCAGAAAACGAGAGCCAAGATGTCTACGCCTACGGTCCTGCAGGGACGGACAGTCACAGAGAAGATGCAATACTAGCTCCTCTACTTCTTCGTCGAAGCAGTTACTGCAGCGACCATCGTGGAGAAAGCCTAAACGCTTTGATATGTAACCGATCGCACAGTGCCCCGTCATGAGTCCTACCAGGAGTGTCAGCGACGTTTCCTCAAAATGTTAGCAGCTGTTTAGACCTAACACCGCTAAGTGAGGACCATGGAGTCTTGTATACCCTAGAGGTCGTAATTGTTGACCAGCTGATTGCCGCCTTCCTGTCTGTCCACTTCTTAAAAATGTCTAACAGCTCAACTGGAAGAATGTCAATGTCCCTACGTGACTTTGTTTTATCCAAGGCAGAACCTGCTCTGGGGTACACGTGCGTCTTTTCATTTCCCTGAATGCTTTGGAATGCCCCGAAACCCGAACTATCTTGACTTTATGTCTCTTAAGTCGTGTTAGAGATTGTTCTTTTTTAAATTAAATTTACTTAAGTATGTGTGTATATTATTTGCAGACTTTTATACTTAGAGTCTGCAATATATTTCACATTCACCAAAAAATCTCCCGATTTCGCTAGGAATTTTTGATAATAAATTTTTATACAATTTAATTTTCATATATACATAGATTTATTGAGTTAAACAAAAACAATTGTGTAGGAACGAATAAAAAAGAACTAAAAGAAATAAAAATTAAAATTTTGACCTCCAGTATTGTCAAACAATTCGTTTTAAATAGGGGAAGACGATTTTAATATATTTGTAACCCTGGATGGTTACTCTGCAGTTTTATACATTCATTTTGTACTGTAAATCAACAAACAATTTTTAAAGTTAAAAATAAACAAACAAATTGTTTATTAAGTGTTTTTTTGTGTAAGATAAGCATTAAACACAATAACGACAGCAGGCTACAGACTACAACTTGTCAAAAATAGAATACATGAGCGTATATGAGAATAATTATTTTTACTACCACAGGCAACACGGCTGCTGGTTGTTGTCCATGCTGTTTTTGTGGTTGTAGTCATATTAAATTAAATTCTATTTTGGTAGGCGACAATGAGTAGGTGCAATGTTGCCAACATAACATAAATAAATTCAATTATTGTAAAGTTGAAAACATACTGTTTTATTGTACAAAAAGCTAATGAAATGATTTCTTGTCATATATTGTTGACTTTGAATTTATTTTATTGGAATGACACTATTTTAGAGCATTAAATATATGAAAGCGGCTACACTGGCGTATGAAGAGAATTCTACTACAAACAACAACTCATGGTTATTGATTTGGTGGTGTCGTTCTAAAAATAATTAAGTAGCTGACTACAAGGCATCGATTGTAGCCAACGGCTGTAGTAGTCGGTGTTCGTGTAGCCTGCTGTCGTTATTGTGTTTAATGCTTTATTCAAAAAATATTACATATGAAAATTAAATGTAACATTAAAACTGTTTTCCCTCTTAAAATTCTATACGAATTTGAACAAACATAAAAGAGTTATATGATAAAGGGTAAATGAGCTTCGCCGATTCGAAGAACAGTAACCATCCAGGGTTAAACAATATGCATCCTCTTAATACAGAGTTGGAAATTTTTCCGTTACGAAGGTTAAAAATTTTAGTGGTAATTTTTTTAAGATATTTGCTCTGCCTGTATTATTTGAAAAATGTTAGATAAGTCGTTTTGCATATTCTGAATGTGCATGCATATAATTTCTTTGTTCAACATCGTAAATTTGCTCTTTTATCGATGTAATAAATACTAATATTTTAGGCAGCTTAAACAATATGCAAATAAATATCTGCTCTCTGATTTTGTCCATTTTTTTCATATCAAATTTTTGACTACAAAATTTGCGTATTTAAATTGGCTGTTGGCCAATCACGGCCCTAAAAGAATGTGACATAAATTGTTGCATTCTTTTGTTTCAGTTTCTTTTCTATGCTTTCACTTTTATTAATTCCAATCAATTTGTTTAGAAATTTTTGAAAAAAGATGAAATGAAAACAATATAAAAACGATTGTCTAAAAAGTCAACATGACTTGAGCGTAACACAACGACCATGATTGCAACAAAACTCCTATCAAAATGTTTAACTTGGTGGAATAGAACTTACGCATACATATACATCACACACATACATACATACATTCATACACAAATACATGCATGTTACATGTACTTGCAGAGGAAACAAGTTTAAGTGAAATGCAGACTATTAAAATTCTGCTTTGAGGCCTTTGCAAAATATAAAAGCCATCAGAGCTGCCGTTGTTTTGGTTATTTCTTAACAAAATTGGTATATATTATTATTTTAGTGTAAAGATATAAATATATTTCGCATATTACTTGCTTATTTTCCTAAAATAATAATAATAATAAATATATATTTGCTGTATTCAACTATTTCAGCTTTAAACACAATAACGACAGCAGGCTACACGAACACCGACTACAAAAGCCGTTGGCTACAATCGTCGCCTCAAAGTCAGCTACCTAATTATTTTTAAAACGACACCACCAAATCAATAACCATGTATTGTTGTTGTTTGTGGTAGAATTCTTTTCATACGCCAGTGTAGCCGCTTTCATGTATGTAATACTCTTACATAGTGTTATTCCCATAAAATATATTTAAAGTCCACAGTATATAACAAGAAATCATTTCATTAGCTTGGAAATATAATTTGTTATTTCTTTTTGTATTATTATTTTATTATTATCCTATTTATATTATACTGGCAACATTGCACCTACTCATTGTCGCCTACCAAAATAGAATTTAATTTAATTTGACTACAACCACAAAAACAGCATGGACAACAACCAGTAGCCGTGTTGCCTGCGGTAGTAAAAAATAATCATTCTCATATACGCACATGGATTCTATTTTTGACAAGTTGTAGTATGTAGCCTGCTGTCGTTATTGTGTTTAATGTCTTAAGCTTTCGCAAATGTTAAACAAAATAAAATAAGACTCCAGGAAAAAAAAAATCGTTTAACAGGAAATTTGTAAAGCTGGGTTCACATCTATCAAATGTTTGACGAAAAAAGCGTAACCAATTATTTCAGGTTAATTCTTTTTCAATTTTAGTATAATATTTTTAAAGTTAAAAAACTTAATAAACGATCAATATTGTCTGTTATCGTTTATTTGTCGGTTATACAAATGAAAACAAATATTGATTGCGCTTATTTCGTCAAATATTTGATAGCTGTGACAAAAAACCTTTAGTATTATTTAACTAAAAATGTTATGAAAATATGTCGAATAGTAAATTTCATGAAAGTTAAAATAAATTAGTTTTAATATATTTTAAATAAAATAATTGTATATTGAGTTTCAAAATTTTTTTTTAATTTTAAATCAAAATGTTACGTGCATTACGTAGCGTGCGTCACAAAATATTCATGGCTTTTGTTATAACACTTTTTGGCTGCAAATATTTTTGAATTATATTTTATTAGAAACCAGAATGTTGAAATCGCACTTCAACTTTGTAAATTACTTCCTTTTAATGCTGTAGCGTGCGTAACGCAGCGGTGTGATCAATAATATCGCATTAAATTCATGTTAAAAATTATATATTATACCACTCGAAAATACACTTAAATCCCATAAATATTTTACAAGATCAGTATATCCCTTTTGAGTGGTCAAAAATTAAACCGAAAATTAATGAAATTGTAGGGTTCCCATGTACAATTTCATTAAGTCAAACACTAATTGTTTGACGGCCTAACAGCTGCCAAATATGGCACTCAGCTATTTTACGATAAAAGAAACCTAATCTTAAATTAATTAATTAATCTTAAAAATACAAGTTACAAATCTACAAGTAAAAATTCCTAAAAAATTACAGCACTTTTTGAAAAGACATTGTTTTTTGGCGGATAAAACTACTTGCAGTTTTGACAAATCGGCCCCAAGACTGGTCTATCCGAGATCGATATTTGGTTCCATGACCTGTACATTTAAATTGTGACTAATTTTGATGGGTTTAAAGGCCCCTGTGTTTTAAACTCAATCCTTCGATCTTCAATAGATATTTACCAATAAAAGTAAAATAAATAAAACAGAACATTTTTCAACTTTGGCTAAAAATATATTATTGTTTTTGAAATGTAAACAAAACCAGCCCCAGTCACTGCAACAATTGAGAAAGAATAAGAAATTGATTGTTATTTGAATTGATTGGATTCGATAATAGTTGGCAATAAAAAACGTGATGTTTCTTAAGCAAAAAAATAGAAAACAAACAGAAGTGCAGGCACATTTAATACAATAAAAATAAAGAACACACATACTCGTACATGCATAAATATGTTTATTTATGAAAGAGAAATTAATTTGCCATTTATATTAAAAGAAAATAATGTTACCACACGAACGATGTACTTAAGAAAGTTTTGACTGCGACAAGAAATAAATTGAGCACGTAGGCAGCATTCGAACGAAGAAACTCGAAAAAGCGATTAAAAAAATTCTAAAAATATGTATCTGATCGATTCGTTTATGGTATCGAAAACTACATCGATTGGAAATTAAAATAATAGATTGTAGCTGGAAGAGCTGTAAAGCATAGAATGGCACAAAAAGCAGTTTACAATAGTTTTGTCCCTAAAATTAGGGGGAAGTTACAGGGATGGCCTTTAGGGTAAACAGTTCCCCATATAATTCGTTGAGCTTGACAGCTGAGTTGCACTAATAAGTTCTCGTTTCAATTCATAATTTTATTGGTAACCAGAATTTGAAATACTTTCACTGGTTTAATTAAAAACTTGTTAATTTGTTTTTAGTGATGACGCTTATTTGGGCAAATGTTTGCCAAGTGTGTCCTTTCCTTAAATGAGATAAGCCGAGAACTAACCAAAGCTGAACGTTTGTCAGTTTAAAATATTTCATTGTGTGTCTTTGCCCTCCAACACGACCATTTTTAAAATATTTTCTTAAGATCTCATCTCTAATGCAGTACTCATCCAGTGCTGCCAAGTACACATTTTAAGTTTGTGGCGTAAAGCTCGAAATATTACATTTTCTGAAAAAGGCATAATTAAAAAATACAAAAAAAAAGGCCCGCTTGTTCTTATTAAAATATATTTTTCACTCTTTGCCAGTTAATTCTTTTTATAAAATTTTTTTTCCGAGCGTAAGTCATACATTTTTATGAATAGTGACTAAAAATTTCAAATACTATGTTATTATTAAAAATTTCAATGTGGTTTCAATTTCTTAATTAATGCAAGAGTTTTATTTATGATGTACGTGAAAATTCAAGAAATTTTTTGTGGTCAATTGTCAGATAAAAAGGTAAACAAATTTACATGTTTTTCGTTCGTTTCTAAAAAAAAGGGAACTTTAAAAAAATTGGCTTGTTTTTATCAAACTATTTTTTTCACTCCTTTAAAGTCGGCTATTTTTATGATATTTTTTTTGAACCCGTGGTCCATAAATTTTTGTGAAAAATTACTTAAAATTTTAAATTTGATTATTAAAAATTAAATATATTTTAACTATATTTTTTTAAATATATTAATATAATAACCTTCAAAATAACCTTCCGATGTTTTTTGGCTGTAGTTAAAAAAAAAATTAAAAACTTTGATTCTTCTTGTGGATTATTTTTAATTGGTCTTTTAATTTTTTTACATCAAGTCGAGAATATGATGTCATGTAAATGGCCGCCGCCACAGTTGATTGTCATTTGAGCCCTTTTTATGGCATTTTCCTTCACTTTGGCCAAAACTTCCGGCGATAGGTCCTCACATTCTTGACGGATATTATCTTTAAGAGCTGCAAGAGTCTGAGGCTTGTTGACATAAACCCGCGACTTCAAAAAGCCCCACAAAAGGAAGTCTGCAGCGGTCAAATCAGGCGATCTTGCTGGTCAGTGCAAATCGCCAAAACGGGAGATTAGGCGCCCGGGAAATGCATCCTTCAGTATATCGGTTGTGGCACGTGCAGTGTGTGCCGTTGCACCGTCGTGTTGGAACTACATGTTTTCCAATCCCAATTCATCAAGTTGCGACAAAAAGAACTCGTTGATCATTGCTCTGTAGCGCTTACCATTCACAGTAACCGTTTGGCCCGCGACGTCTTCGAAGAAAAAAGGTCCGATGACTCCTCCAGCGAAAATAGCACACCATACAGTAACTTTGAATGGGTGTAATGGCTCTTTATGGGTTACACGCGGATTTTCAGTTCCGCAGAAGCGTAAATTTTGCTTATTTACGTACCCGCTAAGATGGAAATGGGCCTCATCACTCATGATTATTTTTGATGAAAAATCATCTTCCTGTTGGTGGTGATTAAGGATGGCTTGAGCGTATGTTAGACGGGATTGGCGGTCAGCAGCTAATAGCTGATGCATCGTCTGGTATTTATAATATAATTTTTTGTGTGTCCGTGGTCCGAAATTTTTGTGGAAAGTTACTCAAAGTTTGAAACATGATTATTAAAAAATTATTATTTTTTAATTTAGCTAATTAATGCAAGAGTTTTATATATGATATACGTGACAATTCAGGAATTCTTTTATGGTCGATTGTCAGTATAAAAAAGTTAAACAAATTTACATGTTTTTAGTTCGTTTCTAAAAATAAATTTAAAAAAATTATAATAATAACAAAAATAAAAAGAAATCAGCTTGTTTTTATCAAAATATTTATTTGTTTCACTCTGTTGCAGTTGACTCTTTTTGTAATATATAGTTTTTTGTGTGCGTAGTACATTAATTTTAGTGAAAAGTTACCAAAAATCTTAGATTCGCTAATTAAAAAACTAAATATGTTTTACTATATTAATATTTTTATAGGCTAATTGTTCTAACTTAGTTAAAATCTCAGAAAGACATGATGATAAATATTCCTAGGCACACAGGAAAGTCAACATCAGTTTTATTCAACTTACACAGCAGAGCAGAACAGCTGTTTTCGAAAGTCGCAACACTTTCATCTTCAGTGCTCATGTGTATATTGTGTTTATCACCACTGTTTAGGTGGCTTAGTTGAATGTGATAACAGTTCGTATTTATACAAATTTTATTGTGAAAAAGAATCCGAGAACTGGTGTCAAATTACGGCACTCGATATCGATCGAAATTTGTATTTAAATTACATTGAAATTTCGATCGATATCGAATGCGGTAATTTGGCCCCTGTATCAAGCTGATGTTAACACGTTTTTGTTTTAATACCCGTGTTACCGTTCTAATTAATTTAAAAATCAAGAAATTTTTATAGATGTTTGGAAGTATAAAAGGGAGGAAGCCCATCATCGCAAGCAGAAAATTTTGTCCATCTATTTTGTCAAGCATAGAAAATGCCACTAAGGCAGACGAAAATGCGATTCCATATTTGCGATCTCCCTGTTCATTATTTTTCGCAAAATTAATCGAAATTGGCAACTTTTGAACGTTGAAGTATTTTGTAGTCGTATCTTTCTGAATCTAGTGTTCTGAAGAAATGCTTGTACTCTTGGTTTAAATAATCGAAGATGTCTCTGAAACCTACTCGTTTGCACTACTGATTTTTGTACGATTTTGTATGCACACACACATACGCAATCAGCTTCCAAGTCCTTCTATCGTTTCCCAATAAATTTCACTTGTTCAAAATCCACTTTGTTTTATTGCAAAACTAATTTGATAGAAAACAATACTTTTTAATTCTTGACTTGTAACGACTGTTATTACATTATCTTTTGTTCTTGTACTTTTTTCTTTTGCTTTTGAGCTCGCAATTAAAAATTACTCATATGCTCTAATTGTCATCACATAATAATCATGATAATCTTCTTTTATGTTCTTTTATTCCATACGTTTTTATACTGCTCGTACATACAGGACTGAAATGTGCAAATAAGTTTTACAAGTTTCATATGAAATAATTAAAGAAGTGACCTTTTGTATGAAAAGAGCAACCGGTCAAACAGTAGTTTTTATAGCTTTGGCATTTCTTTGTTATAAAATATGTCGGCCTCAAAAGAAAAAAAAAGAAAAAAACAAAAACAGGATGTCCAGGGATGTTAATGTGTTATTATATATGTTGAGAGTAAGAAGTAACAAGCAAATACCTACCTGAAAAGAAAATTGAGGCCTTCGAAAACACAAAGTTCTTTCAGACTGGTTAAGTTTTTTCGATATTAATGCATAGGGTATTCGAATAAGTAACTGTTGTTCGATTAATCGATTAATTTTGATCGATTAAGTGTTTGAATAGTTCAAAATTTCGTGTTTTCGATTAAAACATAATTCGAATAATATTTTCGATTAACCGTTCAATCAAAAATTAATGTTTTCAAGGTATTTCAGGTCTCTTTTATGTAAGAAAAACAAGGCAACAATAATATATTTCAAGTTCGCTTTTAGCCTTAATTTAGAAAAGAAAAGAAAAGAAAAGAAAAGAAAAAGAATAGAGAAATTAGATAAACTTAATTTTCAATCTCTGTAAACCTCAACAATAAGTGAAATAATTTTTTTCAAATCAAGTTTCATCGTTTCACTTAAAAACATGAACATCTAAACCGCACAGGCGCTGATACAGGGGGGAAAGGATATTCCCCCCCCCACAAACAGTAGAAATATGTATGTTTTTTATTTCGCTAATAAACGATTTGGAAATTTTTTTTGTAATACCAAAAATTCCCCCCCAAAAGCTTAAGCTGGATCCGCGCCTAAAACCGCTTACGCTTTTTGAAAGATTTTTTTAGAAGATCAGCTTAAACTTTAATGCTGATTCTTATATAAAAAATATTCATCTTTTATGACATGAAATAATTTTTATTAAATTGTTATATTTTTAATAAAATTTTTATTTAAAAAAGTATAACTTTTGATCTTATTTTTAAATTAGAAACCAAACCAAAATTAAAGTTATTCGATTAACCGAATAATATCAAACCGTTCAATCCTTATTCTTTTATATTCTTATGCCGAATAATGATTCGCGCGATTAATCGATTAATTCAAAACCTCGACTAATTGAACACCCTATTAATTAGCTTCTTGCACAATTAGCTTCTGAACAACAATAGTTTAGTTCATTTAAGTCATATAACAAGTGACAAGCAAAAATACACTTGAGTAGTGCAGATGACAGTGTAGTGGCTTTCGAAAACAGCTGTTTTGCTCTGCTTTGTAAGTTGCATAATTAAATCAATGGTGAATTTCTCATGTTTCTTCGGAATAAAAAAAACACATTACGAACTGTAGCATATCAATTTTAATTGAATTTATTATAAAATAGTTTAAAGTAATAAAAAAAAATACTAACAAATTAAATCACGATTTAAAGATGTAAAAGTCCTTTCAATCCCCTTCTACTATAGAGTTGAAATCCTTTATTTAAGACTCAAGCTAAAATATCTTTGTGTAAATCGTGACTATAACATCCTGGCGCCAAATATTTTTTATTGTAGTTGTTACCATATTTTGAGGTTGCTATTTACCAGAAAGTCTTCTTTATTTTCACATTGTGCGAGTATTATTCATGTTTTTATGCACTTTCCTGGTTTTGCAATTAATATTAAGTGTAGCAGCAGAGTAGCAATACAGACATGCGTTTTTGTTGCCTTTTTTTTTTTGTGTGTACTTGACCGCACATTTTGGTTTGCAAACAATCCTTCGCATCCCTGTAAGACAGTGTAAAATGTTGGTTAATGCAAGAAACATTTCATTGTACACTAGACTCCAAGGAATTTTGTGGATTTGAAGAAATCAACTGCCTGATTCATAAAGTCAAAAGAGTTCTTTCTTTCTTACAATTAGAAATTGTTTCTATTTAAAAAGTAATTAAAAGAATGAAAGAATTCTTTCGACATCGAGGTGGATCGAAAAATTGGTTGTAAATAAAAAATACTTTTAAATATGCGAGTGTATTCGCATCTATTGTCACAACCACTTTTGTGCCCTCCTGTATTATTCTACAGGTACAGAGCATCTGGTTCATAATGAAGAAGCTTCTCTGCAATGAAAGAATATGGATGTTGGCATAATGCTGCACAAATACATACACACGTTATAAATACACAATTGAAAGTTGCAGGATAAAGAACAAAACCAATATATTTTCATATTGTGAATGTAAATGCACACACATTCGCATAAGCATGTCAATATGCTAAAGCCCACTAAATCCCCCCCAAAAAAAAGAATATCTTTTTGACGTATAAAAGCCATCTCTATAACAAACTAAATATGTAAATATTTTCATACGAGTTCAAAAAAGTGAAATGGATATCAAAGGCAAACTAACTGACAACCGTGTATGACGTGCTTGTACACCTGGAGAAATTTCTACCGAGCGAAAATATTTTAGGTTTCTACTTTTCGAGGAATAAATAAAAATCAAGAAACAACTTGTATTTGCTTATTGAATCTTCGGTTTTCTCCGTGTATTTTTTCTCACCACAGATACATATAACTTTATTCATAAAAAAAATATATATTCTCTATTGTAAACTGAAGTCAAAATTGATTTATTACATTTACTCGTATGAAAGTTAATAAAAGCTAAAAGAACAATGAATAGAAATTGCACATCCATTAAAATTACTGAGCTGTTTGTTGGGTCTCGTAACATAAAAAGACCTGAATTTTCACTGAGCTCATATCGAGTTGTGCTGGTAGCGGTAGAAAATTTTAGAGCTTCTCAAAAAACTGCAGGCCATCAATTATGTAGATTATTTTAACTCTAAAATTATGCTATTAAACAATAGTTGAATTTTTCCAAATTTTATGTATTATTTTTGTTGTACAAAAAGGGCCAACAAAAACGTAAATTATGGCAAAGGAATATTCAAGGACTTGGGTACTAATTACTAATTTCTTTTATCTGGCATGTGTGTGTATGCGTGTACGTTTGCGTATTGTGGGAAATTAAAAATATTTACAATGTGATAAGCAAAATAGAGATCATAACTAAAATTTCATAAATATAAGGCATGCATGTGCATGCTGCATTCATTGAAAAGTCAAAGGAAATGAATTACGTCAACTACAAAGTGATACATTCAAATGTATGCATGCAGTAGGGGACATGCCACCGTTTTAAACCGTGTTAGTTTTAGTCAGTCGAGAGTTCTATTTCAGCACAACTTATAAAAATGTTTAAAACTTATTTTTTGTTTCGTTGTTTGCAGCAAATAAATTTTGAATAACAAAAATATGTTCAACCAAACAGATAAAAGGCATATGAAGAAAAGATAAGAATTGATAAGGATTTCTAATTTTAGCAGATAATATATCAAGCTATTTAAAATTTTCCACAACTTAATCAGCCTATATTAACCCTCTCTGTAGCGTGTGGCCCACAACATTCTCTAGGTAATTGCAAAAAAAAAAAAAATTCTGTCGATTTATAATGATTTATCGCGATATATTCAAGACTTTGAAAGCGTACATTAGGTTTGGATTCAGCGTTTCAGAATCTGATCCAAATTAATGTCCACATATTTCTTTTCTTATTGGAGCTACCTTTTAAAAGTAAACTGAGCAACGCATTATCTCTACAAACGTTTTCTTCAAAATAAGTGTTTCTATTGAGAAAAAATTCTTGTTTCTTGTGAGTTGTCCACTGCTGAATATTCCTCTTATTCTGTAACATTTTGTCGACGTCAAAGTCAAGACAATATGAAGAATATGACACGTAGTCGTTGTTGACAACTATTGACTACTGCTGACTGCCTGTGACTATTCTCTAAGGCTTAGAAAGCAACAACAGGATTTAAAAAAGAGTAAATTGTTAAAGAAAAACAATAAGCAACTGTTTTATTGTTTATCATTGGCGTCGACACAGCATTATGGAATAGGGGTGATTAAGAAAGCGGTGTGCAAATGTCGACGGAGTGAATTGAGCATATAACGGCGATGTTGTTAACCTAAATCCGGTATTTGTGACTGACTGACTGCACACAACTTAAGCCTTCACATAGAAAGTGGCAACGTAGCTGACCATGGAAGTTGTTATCTGAGGAATAAAAGTTAACTGGTACGAGAGGGAGGAAAAATCCTCAAAAGATATTGTGTAGAATATAAACTAAAAAGTTCTTATTTTAAAATTCCTCTGTAAAATTTGTTGAACTAGCACCTTAAAAATATAAAATATTTTTTATAAATTAAGCATTAAACACAATAACGACAGCAGACTACAACTTGTCAAAAATAGAATACATGTGCGTAGATACGAATGATTATTTTTACTACTACAGGCACACACGGCTACAGGTTGTTGTCCCTGCTGTTTTTGTGGTTGTAGCCAAAGTTAAATCAATTTCTATTTTGCTAAGCGACAATGAGTAGATGCAATGTTGCCAGTATAATATAAATAAATTAAATTATTGTAAACTTGAAAATATAATGTTTTATTTTACCAAACGAAACAACAAACTATATTTCCAAGCTAATGAAATGATTTCTTGTCATATATTGTGGACTTCAAATATATTTTATTGGGAATAACACTATTTAAAAGTATTGAATACATGAAAGCGGCTACACTGGCGTATAAAGAGAATTCTACTACAAACAACAAGACATGGTTATTGATTTGGTGTCGTTCTAAAAATAATTAAGTAGCTGACTACGAGGCGACGATTGAAGCCAACGGTGTTGTAGTCGGTGTTCGTGTAGCCTGCTGTCGTTATTGTGTTTAAAGCTTTAGGCCTTCAATATATTGGAAAAAAAGTAGCAGCATAATTGAAAATAAAAGTTTTAGTGTTAAACAATAACTTCCAAAAATATAAGCCGAACGATAAATTTACAGAATAGAAAATATAAATATAATAAAAAATATAAATTAAACTACAATATAAATCCATACTATCGTCTCCTATTTGTCCTTCACTGTCTTCATAGTACTAAAATACTAGAACGCATATCATTTTGTTTTTAAATGCAAACCAAAAGCGCATTGGCGGCACATAAAATATAAAAAAGAACACAAGAATTTGCCGTTTCCTTTTGCATAAAAAGCCACATAGAAAACAAACAAAAACAACAGCAAAAACAACAGCAAAAACAAAAAAAAAGCATTTGACAAAATGCAGCAGGCAGCCTTCTCAGAGTTTAGTGGCATCAATTGCTTCAACATCTAAACGTTGTTTTGTTACTGACAGAGATGGCAGAGATGGCATAGCGTGGCTTGGCTTGGCTTGGCTTGTAGTGGCAGTAGGTTGTTTGTTTCGTATCGTTTCGTTTGATATTGAATAACTGACCCAGTTTCAGCGGCACCAGCCTCTATGGGAATGTAAGTGAGTACGAGTATGTCTTGTAAATGAAATTGGAAAATGGGACTATTTCGTCGTCGCTTGAAAACATTCTCCACTAGTCGCAATGAGTTAGAATTTTGTTAGTATATGTAGAGATATTAGGTATGTGTGCAATACATAGTAGACATCTCTATAAACTTGGCATATTATCCTTTTGGCATCAGTTTCCATCACACATACACTTTAAGACTTTCAAAGTATGCATTTGCAACCCGTTCAAAAGGACACCCAATAAAAAAATGCAGTTACAAATTTCTATGCATTTATTTGTCAGCACAATTATATGAAGAATAAGCAGGCATTGAAAGTGAAGTTATTTAATGGCCCTGCAGAGAATGATTTCATTATTCGAATATTAAATAAATATTTTGTAAATATGATATTTAATTGTTATAAGAATAATCGAGGCTTGTATAGAGTGTTTTTTATAGAGTGATACAACTTTGAGTTGGCATCACTGCTTTATTTGACCACCTATTTAACAGCTGATAGTTGCTTTTTGTTTAGTTTGCTTTGACATTTCATTATGGATCGACTTACACCAGGGCAACGCGTGCAACTTGTGGACATTTTTAGTCAAACTAATAGTTCTGTTTGTCAAACTTATCGTGCACTTCGTCCATTCAAAATTTTATTTACCGATGAAGTCCATTTTTTGTTAAATGGGTACGTAAATAAACAGAGTTGTCGCATTTGGAGTGAGGAGAATCCACAAGCTTTTGCCGAAACACCTTGACATCCACAGAAAATTACTGTGTGGTGCGCTTTATGGGCTGGCGGAGTCCTTGGCCCATATGTCTTCAACAACGATGATGGTCCGAACGTTACTGTTTCTTAAAATTGGTGTTCCAGATTGCGCCTTGTACGTGCCAGCCGTGGCGGCCACATAGCCGAAAGCATATTTAAACATTAATGTCATAAAATTTTCTATCCAATAAAGACCGTTTCATTGATATCCAGAATATATTACTATGTTTTATTATGATTTAAACTTGTATCACTCTATACAAAACACCCTATATCTGAACAGATTTCACCTGCCCCACTGAAAAATTATTGCGCAAGTCTTTGCCAGTAACATTGATCCATTAAGCGAACCCCATATCAGAGGAAAAGTAGTTACTCCAGCAAAGAAAATATATTTTAGCTCCTGCTTTGAAAAATCAGTCTACAAAAGAATCTTTTTGATCTGAACGAAACTATTAGATTGGCGAAGGTTTGAATTTTCCATAAGATCGTGGTTCCGACTTCTTTAAAAATACTTGAATACAAGTACAACCCTTTTGGGGACTGTAGAATTGTTTAAGTTTTTTAAATTTTTCGGTTTAATTTTTAGAATGACAAATTTTTGAAACTTTATATCTGAAGAGACTTGAAGTAATTAGTGAAGCAACTTTGAAATCTGTTCCTATTTCATTTTGTTTCATTTCCCAACTTTGAATTATTTTCGTGTCATTAATAAAAACATGACAGCTGACCCCGCTTCTCGACTAGCAATAGGTCTGTTCCAAATACATAACAAAACAGTCCGGACTCGCACTAATTAGTCCAAAAGCTTTCCACGTAACACATTTTTAACAGAAACCGACAGAGCAATAGTTTTTATTTCCTTTTCAGAGTTATACGAATTTATTTTTGGGACTAGAATTAATCAATCAGCTGTTTTTTTTTTGTTTACATTGGAAAATGTAAAAACAATTGGAAAATTTGCAAATAAAAAAAGAAAGTTTTTACTCAAAGATTTATTAAAGATGGAAGGCTAGGAAGCACATATTTGCTTATTTCTTTTTTCAATACCTCCAATTTTTTTATATTTTTATTTTTATCTTTTTATTTCATCATGTCTTTTGATAGTTTTTGCGAACGTTAACCCAAATTAACTACAGGAATGACATTTAGGGTCATTTACATGCGGATATTTGAATATATGCAATTTAATATTTTATACCTTTAAAGTTCTGTGTCAGGACATCGTCTTATGTGTATTGCAATATGTGAAACTACCTTTTCGTAATTCTACTTGTTCTGTAACTATTTTTCAACGACATGTCAGAACGGCAGCAATAAAAGAGAGTATTTTTCTTTAGCAATTGGCTATTTTTAAAAGTTCTGCTATTTTTAAGGCCTTAGGGAGTAGTCGCAGACAAACAGATTATATTTCTCATATTCTCTATGTCAATTATTGTGTAATACTTTCCTTACATTGTTGCTAGAGGGCGCTGTTGGCTGAAGTAGTTGATACAAGACTGTTAAACCCCGAGTTTGACTATGCACTCAGTCATGAATATATTTTGGAATTTTTCTGATCTGAATTAGTGCCCGGTTGCTTAAGTTCACCGACAGCGCTTGACACTATCATATACTTAACAGCAGTGCTGTAGTAAGAAATTTACCCACGAAGTAAAAAGAGCTACAATAAACTCTATCTTCTATCATGTCTTCATCTGCCCTCTTCATAATATCCCCTCCATTCTAATTCTGGCACAATGGCTTGAAATGTAGGGGCCATTAACTGAGTGCTGGTCCAGGACAAAGAAAACAGACACAGATCCCTGAATTTTCATCAACTTTCTTGCCACAATTTGAAGGTGTCTGAATGCACATCATAATTTTTTACCTTTTTCCAGAATAAAAAAAAACACCTGATATTTTTAAAAGAAATTTTTTATTATTTTATTAATATCATTTCATATGATTTTTAACTTGATTACATCAATAAATTATAACTTTTACACACAATTTAAAATTATGTTGAATTTATAAATTAAATTTCCGTTTCCGTTTTTGCTGACGTGTGATGAGTATTTAATTTATTATAGAAATTAAGTTAAAATCACACGCACTATGAAAGTGTTGGGAAATCGTGTGAATTAATCAGAGACGTATTTTATTTAAAGTTAAAAGAACAGTAGGAATTCATGATTGAAAATGTCTCATTTTCCTTTTAGTGCTACACAAATAAAAATGCATTGAAATATAATTTTAAGACAATCTGAAATGTGTTTCTTTCCAATATATGTAAATGCATGTTTTACTACAATTTTAAGTTTTGGTTTGAATTTTATTTAGAACTTTAACGTAGTCGATTTGAGTTTTTATCTCCAGCTATTTTTGTCCAGAGCATAAAAACTTATCAACAAAATATCTTATTGTTGAAATTGGAATAGGTGGAAAATTTAAATTGTGTGAAGTGCTGAATGTAAAATAAAATACAAGATAACGTTTTATTGTCAAAGTGATTAAAATTCCCTGAACTTAAAAGAAACCTGAGATTAAAATCACAGATAACAAAAAAACGAAACCGTTTGCCAGTAAAGCAGTTGCTGCATTCTTCTTCTTATTTTTCTCTTCATCGCCATAAAATCCGGTAGTTTTGGATAAAACAATAACCTGCGGTGGAGCGGCAGGTGTAGCGACTGGGGTAACGGCGGGTTGTACAGTTTGCACTAAAGCTGGTTGAGGTACTGGATTATAAAAAACAGGCATCACTGGTAAGGCATGAGCTGCAGTAGGGGCCGGAGTAGCAGGAGCGGGTGGGTTGGGCTGCAAAGGAGCTGCAGTAGGGGCCGGAGTAGCAGGAGCGGGTGTGTTGGGCTGCAAAGGAGCTGCAGTAGGGACCGGCGTAGTAGGAGCGGGTGGGTTGGTCTGAAAAGGAGCTAAAGATGCTGTATAGGGTGGTGGAAAGGTATAGGGTGGTAGAAGGGTTTGCGTTAATACGGGAGCTGGACCTGAGGGCAGACTAGGTGTCTGTGGGTTCGGCTGAATCGTTTCTTGAGCTGGTTGTGCAGGTTGTATTTGAGCTGGTACGGGGATCATATGCACAACAGGTACAACAGGTTGCACCTGCTGTACCGTTGCCGGTACGTTTTGCGGACATACTAATTGCTCAGTAACAGTGTATTTTCTTGGATCATATTGATCAGGTTCCTTGACTGTTTGTTTGTAACAACCATTTGGCAATACCTCACCTTTCTCAATAGTGGTGGTATGCTGGGGCGGAGCGGGCACAGGGTTGGTGACAACAGTATTTGGAACACTTGGAACGGGATTATTAACCACGTAGTGATGATGAATTTCTTGTGGGTTATTATTTGAACTTAACATGTGATTAAGAGCAACACCACCCAGAACGCCAGCTAAGCCACCAGCGGCGACACCGGCACCTTTAAAAAAGAATTTAAATATATTATTGAGTTTATAAAGTCTTGGTAATGAATAATGGAATCTAAAATTAATTGTAAAGCGAATTATCATTAAAATAAAAATAAGAAAAAAAAGTTATAAGTTGTAAATGTCGAAAACGTGTTTTCGACAAAAATTATTTTTTCGTTGTTGAAGCTGATTCTTTGGGTGCTCGAAAGTAACAGTGTTTTTTTTTATAAAAATATACTTTTTTGATTTGGTATATCCAGTAATTTACCGTTATTTTTTCACTTTTTGAGGAAAGCCGCCAAATAGCGTTTCAACAAAATCACATATTTTCAAACTCCAATAAATCTTTTGAAAATGTTAAATATTTTTTAAATTAATTTTAAGCTAATTTTTTTAACAAATTTTTTGTCAATTCGCGTTATATCCTACCGAAGTTTAATACAATCGTTACAGTTATTTTAGTCATCGTTTCTGTTGGTCTGCGATTGAATAGAACAAACGTGTTTATCCGCGAGTGACTATATTCTCGTGTAGATATTAACTTTGTTGGTGAGTCATACCAACGATTTGCAATTTAAGAGCAAACAAACACGGTAACCCTGGGTTCAAGTTTAATATCCCATTCTGTAGATCAAAAAAGATAAGTTCTGTCTATAATAAAATGTTTTAAAAGTTTCTAGAAATTGTAAAAATTAGCCAGACTTTATGATCTTATCGTTTTCTTTAGGACATGTTTTACCAAAGACATTTTTATTTAAAAGTGATTCTTGACTAGTGTAGAGATTTTATTATTCTGTAGAAAAGATTCTTCTTATGAAATTTTCTCTCTTAAAAATCTAAAATCGCATGAAATCTACTTGTACAAAAGAGAAGAAGTGTAGAAGAGACCACAACCTATAAGAAATTCTTTTCTTTGTTCCCCGCATATTGAAAGTATTCGTTGTTATTTTTTCTCACAATAATTCTATAGCAAATCCGAATATTTTAATTCCACGTGGATTAAAGAACAGCACTTCTTATCTCAAAATATTAATATATAAACTCAGTTTCAAAAGAAGTCATGGTACACGCACCGAAAGCCTTGCGCTTTCCTGACGAGCTCTTTTTCGGTTTTGACCATTTACATTCCACTGTAACACACTGCGTCAATATATGCAAAACCGCTAAGCAAATCACTAATTTATTTATCTTTTTACACATTTTTCAAATACGAAAGAATGGCACTCTCGACTCTACGTCGTATCCAATACTGAAATAGTTTTGATAAAATAGTTTTGATATAATTTCAACTTGAAAAACAAATTAAAATCATAATATCTTTTCAGCGATTTTTGTTTTTGTTTTTCTCGTCATTATTATTGTCAAATATATTATTTGCTTGTTTTTTTTATCAAATTTGTCTTTTTATTTATTAAGATATCTAATTTTGTTATCTAATCTCTTAGTTATAATTCATATTCAACTAGTGAACGAGTGAATTAAAAAAGAACAGATTTATGTTAACAATTTAGTTTTGTGTTCTAATGATGTACCAGCATGAACTTGTAAATTATAGAATTTGATGGTTATATGAGGCAGGTTGTTTCATCGTTAATTATAAAAGTATGGAAGTGTGTTTGGCGTGAATGAGGAAATTAAGGTGTGAGTCATTTCACTACAGAATCTCTTTCTTCACCTTCCCGCTGCGTTATCATTTAGAGTGGATTGTGTTTTATTGTTACAGAAAATATGCTGTTTAAAAAACAGTCATAAAAGTACTGATAAAAATTTTTGAAAAATAAAAGGGAATAATCTTGTTGCTTTATCTGGCTTGAGTTGTCCCAAACAAAACTCTAGAAAAGTTTACAGAGTGGAGTTTGGAATTTGGTTCTTGAGTTTTGCTTTGACTTGTTGTGCCGTCAAAGTTGCTGGTCATAAGATTCGCAGCACTGAACATGTAACAGGGTTGTCTGCAATTCTGAAAATCTCTTTTAAGACTAATTTCAGAATATGACTCTATGGTATGGGTTCCTCAATTTCGAAATTCTCATAAAAAAAAATTAAATCTATTCGAAAATAAATTCTGCTGTTTTGTCTCAGGGTATTCAACTAATCGGGCTATTTATATCACCAGTTCGATCAATCAATCGAATAACTTTCGATTAATCGCTAAAAATGTTACAAAAATTAATTAATTTTAAATTACTTCGTAAGTTTTTGAGTAAAAAAAAACAATAATAATAGTAATAGTAATAATAATAATAATAATAATAATAATAATAATAATAATAATAATAATAATAATAATAATAGTATTTTCACACTGAAATGGTTTTAATGAATAATTAAAAGCAAATTCTGAAAATCTCATTTTAGACCGATTTCAGAATATGACTCTGTGGTATGGGTTCCGCAGTTTCAAAATTCTTATAAAAAAATTAAATCTATTCGAAAAAAAATTCTCCTGTTGTGTCTCAGGCTATTAAATTAATCGGGCTATTTATATCACCAGTTCGATCAATCAATCGAATAACTTTCGATTAATCGCTAAAAATGTTAAATTAATTAATTTTAATTTACTTCCAGAACTTTTGATTAAAAAAAATAGCACAAAATTTGGAAAATCTGTTTTTACCACGCTTCTATTCTGTTCCCTGTGATAGTTCCTGTTCCCAAGATTAAAGAGAACCATGAAAAATTGTTTCATTTGATTTTTATTTTCAATAAATTATAAACTTCATCAACGATTTTAAAATTATGTTAAATTTATAAATTAAATTTCCGTTTTCGTTTTTGCTGACGTCTGATGAATATTTAATTTATTTGTAGAAATCAAATTAAAATCACACGCACTATGAAAGTGTTGGGAGATCGTGTGAATTAATCGCAGACACATTTTATTTAAAGTTAAAAGAACAATAGGAATTCATTTTTAAAAATATCTTATATTTCAGTGTATTCTAGAGAAAGAAAAGTTAATTTCAAGAGAATTTTTAAACAATTTCAAATGGATTTTTAATATGCGCAAGTTTCGCTTTAATAGTTAGTAAATTTTGGCTTAAATTTTGATATGGACTTAAACTTCGACTTGAGTTTTAAAACGTATTTCGTTTGTCGCATTGCCTCTGAGTTGGGACAGAGAGAAAATCAAATTAAATTTAAATTATTTTCAAGGACAGTATTTTTTATTAACTTTTACAAAATATAAAATATTAAATAAAATATAAGATAAAATTTTATTGTCAAGTGATTAAAATACCCTGAAATTAAAAGAAACCTGAGATTAAAATCACAGACAACAAGAAACCGCAACCGTTTGCCAGTAAAGCAGTTGCTGCATTCTTCTTCTTTCTCTTTTCATCGCCATAAAATCCGGTAGTTTTGGATAAAACTATAACTTGTGGTGGAGTGGGAGGTGCAGGGGCCGCGGTAACGACGGGTTGTATAGGTTGCACTAAAGGTGGTTGAGGTACTGGATAATTAACAACAGGCATGACTGGTAAGGCGGGAGCTGCATTAGGGAATAGAGAAGGATTGCTTGGGTTGGGCTGCAAAGGAGCTAAAGGAGCTGTATGCACTGGTTGGGGGACAGTATTATTAGCAACTGGCATCAGTGGTAGGGCAGGAACTTGATTAGAGGGTAGAGTCGGAGTAGGTGGGTTCGGCTGAATAGGAATACAATTGAGTTTTGGATTTGTAGCCATTCCTTGAGATGCATCGATGGGTTGTATTTGAACTGGTATGTTGATCATGTGCACAGCAGGTGCAACTCCTTGAGACTGCTGTATTGTTACAGCTGGTAATAAGTGCGTGCATGTAGATGGGTCAACTGTGGGCACGTTTTGCGGACATATTAATTGTTCAGTTTCAGTGTACTTTCTTGGATCATATTGATCAGGTTCCTTGACTTTTTGTTTGTAACAACCATTCGGCAAAACTTCTCCTTTCTCAATAATTGTTGTGCGCTGTTGTGGTGGAGCGGGCACAAGATGGGTGGCAATAGTATTTGGAACACTTGGAACGGGATTATTAACCACATAGTGATGAATTTCTTGTGGGTTATTATTTGAACTTAACATGTGATTAATAGCAGCAGCACCCACAACGCCAGCTAAGCCACCAACGGCCACACCGGTACCTTTAAAAAGAATTTAAATATTTTATTGAGTTTATAAAGTCTTGGTAATGAATAATGGAATCTAAAATTAATTGTCAAGCGAATTATCATTAAAATAAAAATAAGAAAAAAAGTTATAAATTGTAAATGTCGAAAACGTGTTTTCGCCAAAAATTTTTTTTTCGTTGTTGAAGATGATTTTTTGGGAGCTCGAAAGTAACAGTGTTTTTATAAAAATATACTTTTTTGATTTGGTATATCCAGTAATTTACCGTTATTTTTTCACTTTTTGAGGAAAGCCGCCAATTAGCGTTTCAACAAAATCACATATTTTCAAACTCCAATAAATCTTTTGAAAATGTTAAATATTTTTTAAATTAATTTTAAGTTAATTTTCTTTAAAATTTTTTTTGTCAATTCGCGGTATGTCTTGTCGAAGTCTAATATAATCGTTACAGTTATTTTAGTCATCGTTTCTGTTGGTCTGCGATTGAATAGAACAAACGTGTTTATCCGCGAGTGACTATATTCTCGTGTAGGTATTAACTTTGTTGGTGAGTCATACCAACGATTTGCAATTTAAGAGCAAACAAACACGGCAACCCTGCGTTCAAGTTTAATATCCCATTCTGTAGATCAAAAAAGATAAGTTCTGTCTATAATAAAACCTTTTAAAAGTTTCTAGAAATTGTAAAAATTAGCCAGACTTTATGATATTATCGTTTTCTTTAGGACCTGTTTTACCAGAGACATTTTTATTTAAAAGTGACTCATGACTAGTGTAGAGATTTTATTATTCTGTAGATTAGATTCTTCTTATAAATTTTTCTCATTTATTTTGCTGAATTCAAAAACTAAAATCGCATAAAATCTACTTGTATAAAAGAGAATAACTGTGGCGTTTAAGCTAAGAGACTATAACAAACTCAGCTAAACTTTAATTGCCAGGTCCTATTAATAAATTATTTTCTTTGTTCCCCGCATATTGAAAGTATTCGGAATTGTCAAGACTTTGTAGTTTTTTCTCACAACAGTTCTATAGTGATTCCGTGCATTTCTATTCCACGTGGATTAAAGAATAGCACTTTTTGTCTCAATTTTATTATATATTTAAATTCAGTTTTAAAAGATAGAATTTTGTAATACACGCACCGAAACCTTTGCCTTTTCCTTTTCCCTTTGGATTTGGCCTGCTGCACTCCACTGCAACTAATTGTACTGATAATTGTAGAACCGCTAATAAAAGCACTACTTTTTTCAATTTATTCCACATTTTTTAAAGATATATTTTTTTTTATAAAAAGGAATGATACCTTCCACTCTACGTCTTATGCAACACTAAAATTAAAATAGTTCTCATAAACTTTCAATTCGATTGACAAAATAAAATCATAAATTCTTTTAAGTCTTTTTGTGTAAATTTCCTAAAATATTCGTCATTATTATTGTCAAATATATTATTTACTTTTCCTACAAAACACTTGTTTTTAACTTATCGATTTACTTAAGAGAGCAAATAAATAACTTAATTTATATTTTAACTTCTCCAAATTCTATCAAATTAATTGTTATTAGTAAATTGTTTGAGTAAAAAAATGTGATAATTTGTTTCTTAAAAATATAATTTTCTCGCCAAAAATTTCGGCAAAGCTGTTGGTAATAATTACCTCAAGGTTACATAACTATTAACGTTTATCGATATTCTAAAAGTGTTGGCATTACGTTTTTTTTTTGAAATGGCTTATTGACTCATCTGTATTTGCTTTCACAAAAACATAAAAATATGTTTTATCCATCAGTAGCAAAGTAGCTCTCAGTCAAGATGAATAATATTTTTGCGTGCAGCCAGTCTACTGATCGTTCACTCTCTTTTGAGAGTTTTGCGTCTGACTCGCACTAGTTAACTTCTACTCATCAAATTGGAGTTCGGTTGTTCTCCGGATTTTTCCATGATTAACTACGTTACCACTTCTTATTCGAAGGCATAAATCCTGTACAGTCAGTCTTAGAAATGGTTAAAAATATGGGTTAACAACATCGCCAATGTATATAGTCCAGTCATCTCGTCGTCATCTTTGTACCGATACTTTGCAAATTTACTTTGTCAATTGTTTTTGAAATAAATAAATATTGTGCACATGGTGAAATTAATACAAAGTGGCATCTTTAATCAACCATGATTTGGCTACGTTGATGTCAAGTTTTTGTGCACAACAAGTCTGCGTTGTGTTTGTATGTGTGAACGTTGTTAAGAAGTGTGCGTGTGTGATTTGTTACTTTAAAGCATTAAGCATTAAACACAATAACGGCAGCAGGCTACACGAACACCGACTACAAAAGTCGTTGGCTACAATTGTTGCCTAGTAGTCAGCTACTTAATTATTTCTAAAACAACACCACCAAATCAATCACCATGAGTTGTTGTTTGTAGTAGAATTATCTTCATACGCCAGGGTAGCTGCTTTCACATATTTAATGCTCTTAAATAGTGTTATTCCAATAAAATATATTTAAAGTCCACAATATATGACAAGAAATCATTTCATTAGCTTGGAAATATAATTTGTTGTTTCTTTTTGTACAATAAAACAGTATATTCTCAAGTTTGCAATAACTGAATTTATTTATATTATACTGGCAACATTGCACCTACTCATTGTCGCTCACCAAAATAGAAATTGGTTTAATTTTGGCTACAACCACAAAAACAGCATGGACAACAACCAGTAGCCGTGTGTGCCTGTAGTAGTAAAAATAGTCATTCTCATATACGCACAAGGATTCTATTTTTGACAAGTTGTAGTCTGTAGCCTGCTGTCGTTATTGTGTTTAATGTCTTAATATTGAGAGTGCATCCTACACTACTGTACACTCCAACAGATTGTTGTATATATTGTCGTAACGCGGCCACCTTATCTAGAATTGCACCATGGCTCTGCATCTTTGTTTTCTTTATATTTATTTAAAATTAAATTCAAAAACAGTTGCTGCACAATTCCAAGTGTTACTCACAACATCTCGTTGGATATTTCTAAAATGATTAACAGATCTGGTCACTGTTTTCTAAATCAAACAATTGTAATGCTATTGAGACAAGTGCATTTAAAAACAATAATAAATAATAAATATATTTGAAACAAAAAACTAGAATGTAATTTCGCTTATTACTTCATTAGTTTAGAATTAAAATTTGCACCGACAACAGTTGCAACGGACTTTTGAATAATTTAAACAAATTAATTTTGATAAAATGCCTGCGCTGGAATCTATTATCTGGCTATTATTCATACGATGTGCAATAGAACTGGGAAATATTGAAGCCGCGCAAGTTGATTCTTTAGGTTTGTTTGTTTTTTTTTTTAAATATAGAAAATTAAGCAAGAATTTAATTAAAATATCTGTAGATGCCAGGACCTCAAATGCAAGTTATCCGACACATACAACTACACGTACAATAGAACGAGTAGCAACATTTCCAAACGGCTGTTACAAGCAACGGATCATAGAGCCTGATTTGTGGAACAATGCAAGATATTTTGAAACTGAACAATTAATATGCCCACCGGCAGTCAACGCTTCTACTTTTACAATGCTAACGGAGCAACTTCAAAGGAACAACTCTGCCAATCACACCATTCACTTGCCGCCAGCTAACAGCTCTCCTTCCGTCAATCCAGCAACAAACTTTATGAATTATCCTCATAATGTTCCATATGTTGCTCCTGCTGGGTCTTATCCCGTTCCTCCTGCAGCAGGAAATCCTGTCAGTACAACTGCACAACATCAGCAGCAATTCGATCCAGCGGTCACTCCACATGCTGCAGTTCTTTCTAAGAAAACGGTCTTCTATGACCACGAAAAGAAAAAGAGTTGTGCAAATTCTTTTAACATATTTAATTACTTTTTGGTGTTTGTACCATTTCTTTTCTTGCAATAGATAGCATTTACGTCAGTAGTAATTAAATATTGAAAAAGTATTATTAAAGGCAGTAAAATCATTGGAAAGTTAAAAATAGTGATGGGTTGCACAACCCGTGATCGTGGTAAATTAGATTGTATGTTGCATCTTTATTGACATAAAAACTTTTTAGAAAAAGTATTTTAGTTTGAAGGATATTTTCAAAATTAGTTCTTAAATACAACTTTAAACGATACAACAAGTTTATGAACTGCGGAAATATTTCTTTTCAGTTATTTAACATTAAAAAAAAACTCTTTAGCTGATCTGATCTCAACAAAAATTTTTTTAATTATGCTGATTCAAAGTGATCGTATAGAAGCTTTTAGCTTGTTCTTAAACCTTTCAGAATTTTGTGAGTAAATATTCAGCGGTGTCTTAGAAATTAATTTCAATGGAGTTGGACTCTACGAAAGCCCTGATATATTTCAAACTTCTGCCTAAATAAATAAGAAGTTTAAATAAATATGAAAGTCATAATCAGTCGCGAAACAACTCCGCGTACATGGAGCCACCCACGTTGGAAATAATATTTTTAACACAACCCGACCACTGATCGGTTATTCTCTATAGACAGTTTTGCGACTCACTCGCACTAGTTAACGGTACAGATTTAAGGTACAGGATTATGGTTCTTCTATGGAACTTTCCGTTGTTAACTACGTTGCCATTATTTATGTGAAGGCGCAAGTCGTGTACAGTCAGTCATAGAAAGTGACTAAAAAACAGATTAACCACATCGCTGTCATATAGTCATAGTCACCCTGTCGTCGTTGCCGCATTAGACTTCGCTCTCTGTCATGAGTCATATTCATGCCGAGTTTTTCTCATCTGTATAGGCTTGTCTCTATGGCGAAGGGTCGCTGTTCATCACCGCCAGCATTTAATACCGTCATGTACTAATAGAGCAAAATACAGCACCCAACTGCATCGTCACTGCTGTGAAAATTTACCGGCGTCGTAAAAAGAATTGGTGCAACAAATTATTTATATTCTAATTTGTCTCCAGATATCTGTTATTCCTAATAAAAATGAATAAGAAACTGGCGTTTTTGGTGTGGAAGCAGTCAAAGTCATCCCAGAAAATGGTGTGGATTTCGCACAGGTGGCATCATTCTCCCATATTATGAATGATCACATCGACATTACGTCAACGCGACTGCAACAAATTGTCACTTGTGAAGTCTTTGTCGACAGAAATTGACCTCAGGTAACATGTTCTATTGATATTATACGCCTTAGAGAATACCAACAAATTGTTAATAATAACTAATTATTGTCAACAATTAGATGACAATTAGATGACAACTTCGCCTCGATGTCGTCATTCATAATATGGGAGGTTGTATTGTACTCTTTCAAACACGACGATGATTATAATTTTTTTTTTTTGGCATAAAATGTTAAAGCTGGACTTCAACGGAATTATCTGTGTGTGTGTGTGTGCGTGTGTAAATATATAAATCCAAACAACAATTTTTACACGACTCACATGCATACACTGAAACGTAAATGTGAACACATTAAGAGCATTTGAATGTAAATAGAGTGCTTGTAAATAAATTGGAATAGGCACTGCATTGATATTCAGTTTGAAAATAAACCAGTTGAAAAAAGCCTTGAAGCAGGTGTTGATTTCAGAAGAAAGTAAAATGCAACACAAAGAATCTCCGAACAGCACACTAAAGGAATACAATGAAAATATTTAATTATATTTAAGTAAAAATAAATTAAAAGAAAAATAACCAACGACATGCATGTGCAAGAGTTGAAAGAAGGATGTGTGGCTCTGAACACCCAGAAAATAATACCGGGCTGGATGCTTGCATAAATAAAATAAAAATATTTACATACAATTTTAAAAATGGGCTTATTGTTCACATTTCTATGATTATTGTAAACGTTTATAGGATTTAAAATGTTAGAAAATGTGAAAATAAATAAACAAATTAAAAGTTAAACAAAAGAATATTTTAATAAATACATGTTGCCAAACTTAATCCTTTCAATACACTGTACAGCTGGTGATATTACAACCACATTCCAGTCTGTATGCAGCACTTTGGTAAAAAACCTGTAAATACCTAGATGCAACAAGCAGTTATCTCAGATGTCGTTAGCAAAATATAGAGGAAATAATATATAGAATATAACAATTGTAATTGCAATGCCAATACAGCAACAACAGAAATAACAATGATAAGAGTTTAACTTTTTCTGCACTCTACAAAAACAATAATAAAAGGTTACACTAGCACATGGCACACACACTAACAACAACAATAGTTAAAGGCCACACATACACTCTCATTTCAACATGCAACAGCATCATATCAGGAACTTTTTATTCTTAAAAATTAATACGAATGCAAAAAGGAGTTGAAAGTGCAAACAAGAACTGAAGGTAAATAAATGTAAAAGTAAATTGTTGACGACATCACCGCCTATTACAACAATATCGCAACTTAAGTGCAACATAAGTGCAACACACTTGGGCTTAAGTGATACATCTGCATGTAGCAGGCAATCCGTTTAGGGGAAATAAAATGCGAAAATGACAACTTTACAAGGCATATAAATGTCAGTTGTTGTATAGGACCTTGAGTTTGGCATGAAATGAATATGAGTGTTGAAGGAAATAATTGGGGCATTCACAGCCTAGTCATAAACTCATAAGTCATAAAATAATGGCATGAAATATATGACTTCTGTGAACAATGCGTCTTAACTTAGTCTTTTAAATAAATTTGTATGTGTAATCTAAAACAGCTGCTGCCTTGATATGAGCTGCATACATCTGTTCTGGCGGCGGCAAAAGAAAAAACGTTCTGTGGCTGCCGCTTACTTAAGTTAAACGAAAAAAAAAAAAATTTCACTTGCATATAAAGGGTGTTTTTTATAAAGTGATACAACTTTGAGTTGTCATCACTTCTCCATTTGACCACCCATTTAACAGCTGATAGTTGCTTTTTGTTTAGATTGTTTTGACATTTCATTATGGATCGACTTACACCACAGCAACGCGTGCGAATTGTGAAAATTTTTAATGAAAATAATGGTTCTGTTCGTCAAACTTATCGTGCACTTTGTCCATTCAAAATTTTGTTTTCCGATTAAGCCCAAATGGGTACGTAAATAAACAGAAATGTCGCATTTGGAGTGTGGAGAACCCACAAGCTTTTGTCGAAACACCTTGACATTCACAGAAAAATACTGTTTGGTCCGCTTTATAGGCTGGCGAAGTCATTGGCTCATATGTCTTCAAAAACGATGATGAAAATTGGTGTTCCAGATTGCGCCTTGTATTCGCCAGCCGTGGCGGCCACATGGCCGAAATCATATTTAAACATTAATGTCATAAAATTTTCCATCCAATAAAGTCCGTTTCATTGATATCAAATATTTATTTCTATGTTTTATTATGATTTAAACTTGTATCACTCTATAAAAAAACACCCTATATTTAGACTTAATTCTCTTTTACTGATTTTTATGTTATAAAAATGTGTTTTAATACAAAATATGAAAACATTTTTAAGAGTTTTTATTCATGAATCATATATAACTAACGGCGGCATACGTACACTACCGCCGTCTCGGCTTGAGAGTTTCAAATTCTAAACGTAGATTTGCAGAGAGATGTTATCGGTATTAAAAAATAATTTGCAAAATATCGGTGCACTGCCAACGAGGTTTGATTTTGACTGACTCGGGTCTGCTTTACGATTGAGTGATGTTGCGATTGATGTATTGAAAAAATATCTGAATGTATTGAAAAAATATGGTGGATCCTAAAGGCCATCCCTGTAACTTCCCGATAATTTTAATCGCACAGTTATTGTAGCCCGGTTTTTGTGCTATTTATGACAAAACAAAAAAAATTGCTGAAAGAGTTCTATTATTTTATGACTTTTTTATATACAGCACAACATCAACTTATTTGAATTGATCTAAAACTTTAACACTTAATTACTAAATAGCACCCCGGGTGAATACCCCAAATGTTGTATGAAAAAATTTCACTTAGCGTTGCTGTATGGGTGTTATACCACGCTCAAGTAGAGTTCCCTTAATTCATAATGCAACAGCTCGGGATTGCGAAGAATCGAGGTTTGAATTTAAGGAGTGCAAAATAATTTTATCACAAATAAATTAATGATTATGCACAACAAATATGCCAGATATTTACATTCACCCATAATAAAAGATATAATTCAAAACTTAAATTTCTATTATTAAATAACCGGCTTGTTTATCTTAATAATTCGATTTTAAATTTCAATCCCAGGCATTAATCCTTACAACTGCCATTAAAAGGATATAAACAACACAACAGAAACAGAAAAGTGCATTAATGCTAAATGTTTTTGTCACCTTAAAGGAGAATAAAAAAATGAAACAAGCACTGGTATACACATACACACACAATGTATATTCATCTATTTATTGTAAACTTCCTTAAGGCTGTTTGGGTATTTAGCCTTGCAAATGAAATAAAAAAAAAAAAAAAGAATAAGAATTCCATAGAGTGAATAAAAATAAATAAACGCAGTTAAAAATAAATGCAAATACAGCTGGAACATGATGGAATGCAAGTTAAATGGCTGCGTTCTTTACAACTACAACTACAACTACAACACAACAACAGCAACGATTATAGCAACACCTTCAGACTCATTCTGTTTATGAGTGTAGTTGTTTGTTTTGGTTGGCTTGATTACTTGTTTGTTTTATTACAGTACGAGGGATGATTGAAAATATTGATTTTTGGAAAGCAGATAATTATGCAAATCAAATAAACATTGAAACTAATTATCAAAGTAAAATAATAGAACTTTAAACTAAAGACCTGCTCAATTCAGCATTTTCGTTAAAAATATATTTTCCTTAAATCTTCTAAAGATGAATTCAAAAAAGAATCATAAATGCGGATGTCTGTAACATGCGAGTAGTTTTCAAATATTAATAAAAGTACAAAAAATAATGGATTCTGACTTGCCTTGCGATTCACAGAATGACAAAAATCTTTTTGACGCGACGAGCCCTCACAATAGATATAGAAGGCGGAGGAATATAAAAGATGTTAAATGAAAATAAAAATAAGTCTCAATGTATTAAAAATATATATTGGATCCTAAAGGCCATTTCTGTAACTACCTAATAATTTTAATCGCACAGTTATTGTAACCCGATTCTTGTGCTTTTATATGCTTCAAAGGTCTTCGACACTATTATTTTAATTTTTTAAATTAACCGACTCCCACGTGATGATTGATGTAGTTGTCGATGACTATAAAACAATCGAGAACACTAACTGATCGGACATATAATTTCGCAGTTAAAAAAAATCTCTTATTTCGAATTTTTTCCTTCACGATATCTCAGAAACGGGTTAACCGATTTCGACCTGACTCACGGTGATCGTAATAATTAATAAAACAAAACGCAATAAAATTATTTTAATATTTATTTAGAGGTAGTGAGCGCAATTGAGACTACCATAAAAATTTTGTTACCATCATGATGTAATAAATATAAGGTGGCATTGCTACTCCACGTAACTCAACCATTATTTAGCTATTCTGATGTCAAGTTCTTACGTATAACAAGTCCTCGATGTGTTTGTATATGGGAGCGTATTTCAGTGTGTTTTGTTGCTATAATTTTTAACATGGATCATAAATTTACCCAAACAACAATTGCCTTGGCCAACTTGTTATTCCCATGGTCACCACCTCCATCTGTGCTGAAAAACGAAACGCTTTAACTCTAGATATTAACGAAGTAATATAAAAGGAAGTCTGGATAAAAAAAACAAGTATTAAAATTCGTTTGCAACTGTTAAAAAATTTAAGATTTAGACGGCTTTCTTGTCCTCATGAATCGATTGATACTTCACTATTTTAAATTGGTTAAATATCACAAAGGGTGTTTTTTATAAAGTGATACAAGTTTAAATCATAATAAAACATAGTAATATATTTATGATATCAATGAAACGGTCTTTATGGGATAGAATATTTTATGACATTAATGTTTAGATATGATTTTGGCCATGTGGCCGCCACGGCTAGCGCGTACAAGGCGCAATCTGGCACACCAATTTTCACAAACTAACATTCTGACCATCATCGTTTTTGAAGACACATGGGCCAATGACTCCGCCAGCCCATAAAGCAGGGCTGTTAGATGTTAGGGTGTTTCGGCAAAAGCTTGTGGATTCTCCTCACTCCAAATGCGACAATTCTGTTTATTTACGTACCCATTCAAACAAAAATGGGCTTCATTCGAAAATGAAATTTTGAATGGACGACTTATTGTGCACTATAAGTTTGACGAACAGAACCATTATTTTGATTAAAAATTTCCACAAGTTTCACGCATTGCCCTGGTGTAAGTCGATCCATAATGAAATTTCAAAGCAAACTAAACAAAAAGCAACTGTCAGCTGTTAAATAGGTGCTCAAACAAAGCAGTGATGCCAACTTAAAGTTGTATCACTCTATAAAAAACATCCTATAGATGGAATAGAATTAAATTTATATAAACAGCCAACAAAAATAATAATTTTATTAATTCTAAATCGATCCTCGTACTAAGAAACAGCATTAAACTCTTAGCTCTTGCCGTGCGTCATAATATAATGAAAGTAAATAAAGAATACAAACACGGATTTTTTCCCCCAACCAACACAAGCCGGTGGTGTTTGTCCTTAAGATCTTAATTTTTCAACATCTTTTTTGTTTGCATTTTTTGTTTGCTTTCTTTTTCTATAACTTACCTGCAGTTATTGAAACTAAACAGATTCACAATGACGAGTTGTTTAATGGCTAAAATCGGAATATGAAATAGTTTAATGTTACTTAAACCGTTTGAGTGTATGACTGAACATTTATGGCAAGAAATGGTGTAATTAATTTTATTATAAAAATTCTTTTTATTTGCTGAAAGCAACTTTAATCCGCAGTGAATATTGTCTTTCTCATTGTCCTTTAAGTTGCAGATTTCACAATTCGCCACACCTCTTGTAAACAAAACGTAAACACACACTTTTGAGAAAGTTCGTATTTTGTATGGTTGTTTATAACTCAAGAACGTACTCAACACCTGATTCTTTTATACTATTATTTTTCATACATAAAAAGAAAAGTAGAAAAGTTTGTTTTTCCAACTTCACATGCATCTGCACCAGCAACGATGAAGAATACCTTGAAGGCAGCCTGAGTAGTCGAATGTAGACAAGACAACACGTAGTCGACCATATCGCCCGTTAACGTCAAAAGTGGCATAACTAAAAAAAAAAATAATAATATTTTTCTAATAAATATTTTGTTAAAAATTTCATTTCGATAAAGCAGCGTATGAGATATCAACTCTTCACAAGTCAGTTGATAATATTCTAAGAGCAACTTTTCAAAGGAGCGAAAAAGTTCAAAAAATCATGTCGCAACATGAATAAAAATACAGACAAGCGCACGCAGAATGAAGTATAAAAATAGTTCGATCAAAACGAATTCGTGATTTTAAAGACTACATACGAATATGATTCCAATAGAAGTAGTGCCAACAAATTATATGCCCTCAGATGGACTACCTAAGCACTAGTTCTTACAGAACTAGTCATTCTCAGTGACCTGCACGTATTAAATCAATAAAGCACCGCACATTTTTAAGTCAGTTTTAATGCTGACAATGTCAGTAATGCATCAGTACTGTTTCACAACTAACATTTCCTGCAGGATATAGAAAAATAAAAAAAAACTGTTATAGCGAAATCGCAAGTACACACGGCTTTTACACTTCAATAGTGTCAGAACTTAAAAAACAGTTTACAAGTTTTAAATTTGCAAACAACTTAAAGGAAATATACAACTTAATATATCGCTCAAGAGCTAAGTGAGGACTTGAAACTTTCCAACAAATAATTTATGACATTATGTTTTGTGAAAACTAATAGTGCTGACGAGAGCTTAAATGTCTGTCTGCTTTTTACCAGTTTAGTTTTTCGTTTTTTATTATATTAAAAGGATTTTCCTGTTTCCCTTATTATTATATTTTTTGCTCGTTATATATTAAAGTTCTTATTCACAAAAAAATATTTAGTAATTATAAGCTGTTTATAAGACAAATTTTCTATACGCAATTTGTCATAAAAGCAGGTGATAAGCATTAAGTATTTTTTGTGTACAAGATCTTTAGAATTTAGATCACTTAGGCTGGGTTTTATAGTTATAAGTTAAATTAGGTTTAGTTAATCTAAAAACGGATTTGTGCCGCCATTGCTAATTGTGTCTTCACATGGAAATTTAAAAGTTGGTTTTAGCATTAAAACAATAAACATGTAATCTTGAATTCACACTGCAGTTTTAATCATTTCCGTTCTTAACTTACAGATTGCCAAATAAATGTATTCACATTAAATTAAATCTCTCATAGAAATTGATTATTACTGTTATTGGATTTTTCTTCACATTGTACAATACTTAATGCACAAACTTTACCGCAGACATTTTTGTTTGCATTAATAATTTAATATAAAAATTTAAATTTTTATTATCATTGCAGTTTAAAGTAGGAATTATTTTATATTTGCAAATTAATATTTTAAATTTAGAGAAATTCTTGTACAAAGAGAATGAATGCTTCAAAAACACATTATTTCATATAAAATCAAATTGTAGAGGAAAAGAATGCAGGTGTGGTGGGTTTTTCTTTGCACGTTATTAGATATTTCCAATATATAATTTGGCAGCACTCGACAGGCAAAAACAAGGTTGCATTTCATAGAGTCTGCTTAAAATTAATACAGAAGTGGTTTTAAGTTAGTTTTGACAAACTCATTTCGTATGCTAAAACCGGGTTTTAAAAGTCGGTTTTAACTTTAAAACCAGAATTCATTAAAACCATGTCAGTATGGAAACACTATACA
This sequence comes from Linnaemya vulpina, assembly GCA_963675445.1. Lineage (NCBI taxonomy): Eukaryota > Metazoa > Arthropoda > Insecta > Diptera > Tachinidae > Linnaemya > Linnaemya vulpina. The sequence continues at coordinate 7,832,294 of OY776280.1, read as the reverse complement.
TTTTAATATAAAACGTCGACAGAACAGCTTAATGTCGCTTTAATGTAATAATAAAATAAAAATAACACTACGTCGTAAAAATCAGGGCCTCGGACTACGTTAACCTAAGTTTAAAGTTAGTCTGCATCTCAAAAACCTGGCCTTATAAACTAAAGTCCTAATTCATAAAAACATTTTAAGCTTTTAACTCTCTTATTTGACAAATTCCTATATAAAATTTCTCATATAAGCAGCTTCTTAACATAAAATATTTTTATATATGAAATTTATTTGTTTAGTGGTTAAAAAACGTCTATATGCATTTCAGTGACAGTTTTGAAAAGTTTCAAACGAAATTTCCCTTGCAATACAAGTATTACAAAATTTTAAATAGTGAAATATTTTTTGTGAATTAAGGCCTCAAAAGAGAATGAATAAAGATAAAGAGTTAGTCTGTGAAGTGCTTTAAAAACTCATCTTCCGTTTTATTCTGGCTTGTGGGCAGACAGTTACAATTAAAAAAATCGGATGCACAGTAACTGGTGATTTTTTATGAAAAATTTCAAACTAAATGTTTTTTATTATCTGATATGAATCCTATTTATTTCTGATGAATCTAATATTATTTTTAGTACTTTTCTTCTTATAACGTTTATGTGTTGGGTTTTTGAAAAGAAAAAAACTTTAAGGCCTGTTATGCTTTTTCTTATATAATTCTCAATCGATATTTTTTACAAACGTGTTTTTGTGGTACACTTTTAAGCATCTCATCGTATAAACTTTTATGCTTTAAAACGTATTTTTGACAACCACAATATAAAGTTTTTCAATTAATATAATTGTCTGCTTAAAAGTGACAAAAAAGTTTCAAATCTGGTTAAAAGGCAAAAAGGATTTTTTTTTTGCTTTGTACTAACAAACACACAGCATAAATGAATATTTCCAACACTCAGAGCCACTTCTTTATATTATTAGGACTTTGTCCTAATAACTTTTTATTACATCCCATAAGGTCCTACTCTTAGCTAATATGTAGTTGCAATAATGTCCTTTAGCATAATTGAAATATTTATTTACATTATTCAATCAAATAATAAGTAAAAACTCCCCGATTAACTTCTGTTCTATACTCTGAAGTACAAACAAACTCTTACATACATATTTATTTTGCTAAGAAATGGATGATGCGTTTTGTTGTTGTTTTCCATATAATTCAAAAGGATATTTCCCCCTCCCAAAATCCAAATATAACGACTTCTTCTATTTCACTTGGCCCTATTCAACTGCCTTTTAGCTGCAATGAAGTAAAAAAAAATCCATTTATAATGCCGTTTAAGTCAAGAAGTTTTTTTTTAAATTTATTTGCTTTATTTTTGGAAAATATCATATCTTATGATCATATTAATTTTTACTTTTGTTAAGTTTTAAGGCAACTCAAATTTTTTTTCTTTTCTGCAGTAATTTGGCGAATTATATACTGACAATATGCCACAAGTTCACATGTGGTCATTGAAAAAAAGGCGGGGGATGTAAGAATGTATGAGTGTAGAAATTGTTGGCAAAATTGCATTTTACTATTTTGCATTGAGGCAAGAAATTTTCGACCAGTTTATTTTAGATTGTGCTGAATTACAGACACTCTCTCGTTCTCTGCTCTCACACGGGCTTGTAATCAAACACTCTTTCGGTGATGTTAACTTTTCATATTAGGAAAAAAATCTTTTGCTGTAGAGCTATTAAAAATTAAAACGATATTATTCATTAATTATTCAATTTAATTAGTTATTCATTAATTTAATTAATCATTTATTAATAAATTTAAAGTCGCTGGAAAGTATGAATTTTGTACAGTAAAAACGACTCTAAAGTATGCATTAACTTTAACAATCTTTTGAGAATAAGAACGTAAAACTTTTTACACCGTCTTCATGATATACAAAATGGATTTAATTGAAAATTTTACACACAAAATAATTTAAATTGCGCACGCTTAACAGCGCAACTCTATAGAAAATAAAGCTGCCAAAATGGTACTCAGCCTAAAATTAAAAAAAACAGCTGACAGTATTCAGAATAACAGGCTAATGGTATTGCACATCGAGGGAGAATCTTAGAATATTTTCAATATATATGTTGTTGGTGTATAATACAAATATTTTGCATTTTCAATTACGCTGGATTATTTGCACCGAACAGTGAATACCGCTATTGTAATTACATTTTGCAATTGCAATTGAAAGTGTTCTTGAAACGGGCTGTGGCTTCGATTCATGACTGCATGAAAATTATATATGAAAACAAATTGCTTTGAAAAAAAGTAGTTCCAAATAAAAAAAATAAAAAAAAAAACCATGCAACTCTTGCAAATAACAATAACAATCACAATTTAATATAAATATTACCTAGTCTTCGAGTTCAAAAAATTATCCGCCTAATATTAGCTCTAATATTTGAGTGAATAATAATAAAATCTAGTTAATATTTTTCTTTTTTTTATAGGCTAATTGTTCTAACTTAGTTAAAATCTCAGAAAGACATGAAGATAAATATTCCTAGGCACTCAGGAAAGTCAACATCAGTTTTATTCAACTTACACAGCAGAGCACTGTAGATGAAAGTGTTGCGACTTTCGAAAACAGCTGTTCTGCTCTGCTGTGTAAGTTGAATAAAACTGATGTTGACTTTCCTGTGTGCCTAAGAATATTTATCATCATGTCTTTCTGAGATTTTAATTAAGTTAGAACAATTAGCCTATAAAAAAAAAATTAATAAAAATATTAATATAAAATCTAGTATTTGAGTGCATAAAATCTAAGTGGATATCGGGATCAAATTCACCCATATATATGATTGAAATCATTCATGTCATTGGCACCCCACTTCCCTTTTCATTGAAAGAAAATACACGATACACAAGCTTCGATAATTGAAACATTTTAAAGAAATATGCGTCTTAAAATTTGAATATATGTATATATTCGAATGCACCAAAAGTCAATATATGACTTGCAAGACGTAAATAATTTAAAACTTATTGAAGTTCTCAATAAGATCGATATTAACCCTTAACCATACTCGTATATAATTTTAAGAAAGAAAAAAGTTTTTATGTTATATCTTATTATTTTTAAAATACAACTCAAATCGCCCATACAGTTGGCTCTTATGATTTTTGTAACAAAATCACTGTACACTGTACATATTAAAATGCTGAAAAAGTTCAATGCCAATGAGCTTTTCATCCCTCTCCTAAGAAGGAGAAAAGCCAAAGTTACCAGCAACATAAGGGAAAAGTGCTGGAAAATCGTAATAGTAAGCAATTATTTAGATAAGGGGTAATTATTTTACTATGTTAAATACCAGGACGTAGATAGCGATGAAATTGTTGAAATCTGCGGCCAAAATCTGTCAAAAGTTTATTCTTGAACATGGTGTTTTAGCGTTGGATTACTATATCGTAAAAAATTTACTTGTTTATATATAAAATACAATATCTCTATATTTATGGGCGACATATGCCTTCATGCGACATATCCCAGCAAGCAAAATAGTCACACGTCTGTCAGATGTGTAATAGGAAAATCGACTAATGCGTCTGAATCGTATTAGAATTGGTCAGGAGCCGAATTACCGCATTCGATATTGATCGAAATTTCAATATAATTTAAATACGAATTTCGATCGAAGTCGAATGCCGCAATTTGACCCCTGATTTTTAAGCCAACATTTTTTAAAGTGATTGACACGAATTCTGAAAACTATTATATATTTTACCGAAATTTCTGTTTCAATTAGGACAGAAAAACTTCAATTTTTAAAAAATTATATTATGTCGGTTTCTTTTCTAAAAAATAATGCAAAATTTTTCACACTTTTTAAGAGAAAATGGCAACATTTTGCCATTTCAAAATAAGGAATTTAATAGAAATTAATCCAACATCCCTCAAGAAAAGAAAATATCTCTTTTAAAACTTTTCTAAGCTGCCACTTTTTAGAAAACAAGTAAAAAAATGTTACATGTTTTTTAAAAAAGAAAACGCCATTAGTTTCAAAAGACAATACGAAAAAAATAATTCATTTCCTTAATGTACATATATTTTTACAGACGAATTTTCTCAACAAATATTTTTCTTTTCATCAAAAGTAGTACTTTAAAATACACTTTCTATTAAACTATAGTTATTTCCAAACTGATTTTTCTTAAGAAACACTTTTCCTTTAAATCTATATTATTTTAATATGGATTTTTAAAAAGTAGTTGTTCTCTGAAATATGTTCACCTTTTTTTGCCACTTATTTTCGCTTTATTTATATATGTATATTGTTTTTGCTCCGATTTTTCAGTTGTCAATCTGGGACCAAATTTGCTATTGAATTTTTATGTATATATTTGCGCAATTTTCCCCTCTTTGGGTTATTTTTCATAAAAAGAAATATTAAAATAGATATGAATGGATATGAATGAATAGATATGAGGTATATCGGAAATAAATTCCTACTTAAAAATAAAAAATTATCCCAGAAACAGCAATTTTAAAACCTTGTGTGAGTGTAAAGTATTTGACTTCACTTGTAAATACAATATTAATTATTAAATTTCAAAATCCATAACTAGAAAGGAGTTATAGAAAATATATATTCATAAATAACATGTTGGCACCTACAACACATGCAGGATACTTAATATTTTCAAATTTAATTTTTATAAAGCTAGTAAGCTTTTCAATGTAAATTTATCTCTTAAGCGGCGTAACAAACATGTTAAAATATCCTTTAGTACTTAATATTGAGTTTCATATCGCTTCCCATAGATAATGTTAACAACATTGTGTACTAACTATTTATTCACATTTCCAGAAACTAAGCAACTCTCCACTGTAAAAATGAACGCTAGGTAGCAGCAAACAGGGATATAAAAAATAAAATTATAGCATATCCTTTATATCAGGATAGAACTTTCATCAAACTTGCAATGGGCCATGTTATTTTTCAAATACGTAGTTAAAAAAATGTAGTGGAAAATGTAATTTTTATACAAAAGTTTCAGAGATATTTTCTTAAACAATTTTTATAATATTAAGATTCTCGGTTTTAATTTGGTAAGCTAAAAAAAACCTCGATGGAAATTGGTACAACTTTTTAAAACTTTATTTTCTACATAATAATTAACACATGGAAAAAATGCACGTCTGGAGCATACATATATGTATGTACATTATAAATAAAAAAAATATAACTAACCGAACATAGTTTTAAGTGACTTCAGATTCCTTAGGAAAAAATTTATAAGCTTTTAAAGCTTAAAATCTACTTTAGAGCAGCTACTGCCTTTTGAGCAGCATCATCCAAATCGGTAGCAGTTTGTATAGCTAATCCAGAGTTTTTTAAAATTTGGCGAGCTTCGTCCACATTTGTACCTTCCAAGCGGACCACAAGTGGCAAGTTTAAATTCAGCTTTTTCGAGGCAGCTACTACACCATTAGCTATTGTAGCACAATTCACAATTCCTCCAAATACATTTACCAAAATACCCTTTACTTTGGGATCGGAAGTTAAAATTTCGAAAGCTTTGAGAACTTGATCCTCTTTAACACCGCCACCAACATCTAAGAAATTGGCTGGATCCCCACCATTTAATTTAATAATATCCATAGTGGCCATGGCTAAGCCAGCACCATTCACCAAACAACCAATATTTCCATCCATAGCTACATAATTAAGATTATATTTTTCGGCTTCTACCTCACGTGGATCAGCTTCTTCCTCACTAATGTCCATGGCGAAGACATCCTTCTGCCGATATTGAGCATTATCATCAAAATTCAATTTAGCATCAACAGAGATAACTTCACCCTTATCTGTCTCAGCCAGAGGATTGATTTCGATTTGTACCGCGTCCACAGCCTTAAATAGATTGAAAAGCTTTTGTATTTCTTGAGCGCATGTCTCAACCGCTTCGCCTTTAAATTCCAGGAATTTAGCAACTTCCACCAGTGTATCATGCGGAATGGGTTTATCGATATTCAAGGGAATAGTTTTAATTTTTTCCGGCGTTTTTTCAGCTACTGCTTCTATGTCAACACCACCAGCAGGAGAAGCAATCAGAACTGGACCATTATGTTCGCGGTCTAATAAAATACAGAGATAAGTCTCACGAACAATATTGACGCTACGAGCAACCATCACTTTCTTCACCATAATGCCAGATTTAGGGGTCTGTTTGGTTATCAAACGATTTCCAATCATTTGTTTTGTAAGAGATAAGACATCATCCTTTCTGAAAGTCGAAAAAATTATATAATGAATAAAATGTGAACAGAAATGCATACACAAATGTTTTGAATATATTTATTTAAAATAGTGTACGCTCCATATATTTGATGTGAATTGCATTTCAATATTAAAAATATATTTACTATATGCTTGAATGTCAGAAGCTTTTACTCACTTTGTGGTTATGTGAACGCCACCCTTGAAACCATTATCAAAAACCCCTTTTCCACGGCCACCCGCTAAGATTTGAGCCTTAACAACATATTCAGGACATTCTAAAAATTAGGTATTATATATCAAAGAGTTCGATAACACGTTATATCATCACTAGCACCTACCGAATTGCTTTAAGATTTCTAGATCTTTGTTGGAGTTATCCAACACTTTGAACTTCTGTATGGCCACATTGTACTTTTGTAATAAGTCTTTGCTTTGGAATTCCAATAAATTTAGCTGTCGTACTTGCTGCACTGTAAACTAACAAATATAAGTAAGAAAGTAAAAAATTAAACTATTTTCAAAATAAATAGATACTACTTTTATACATAATTATATAAATAATAATAAACTAACCTTTCTATTTAAACCTCGGCTAAGGGTGTTAACAGCGACATTCATCATTTTGCGGATATATTTTTTCAACTACAAGACGAATTGGGATTCCTTATTTATTATTAATTTGTTTATTTGATAACCTTTTGTTTTAACAAATAAAAGAAAGAACTTTGAACTCCAAACAGAAGAAAATAAAAAACGACAACACCACAATAGTTCAATTTTCTTATCAATAGTGAAATATGTTCGCAGCCGGTACTTATCACAGAGTTGTTAAAAGTTGCTGTCATATGGCAGCTTCTAATGAAATATTAAATTGTAGCTATTAGCTCTAACTGGATCATATAAGATTTAATAATAGCCAAAAGAAAGGATTATATAGTATATTTAATTGTAGTTTTAAAAAAATAAAATGAATCGTGCAATAGGTTTTTCAATTCTTATATGAAACATATTCGCGCTATCAGGTCAATCATCTGGCATCATATACAATTTTCATGGTGAAAGTAAACAGATGAAGATATGATATTTAGTACAGAAATTTGTTTATTGTTATTCTGAAATAGTAATTATAATAAAAGGTAGAAAACCCAAGGTTCCTAGCAATGAATGACACCAACGAAACCGTAATGGAGTCAAAATATGTGTTTGGGGATATTCCTCAAATATCAAAACTAATAACTGTGAGTTGTTGCTTGGCCATGTCAGTTCTTTATGTATCCAGTCTGTATATCTGGAATAATAAACACAATCGCGATCACCCGGCCACAATCAAAAGACGTTTTCTAAGTGTTACAGTTGTTATGTTCTTAGCACCTATTTTTGTATATAAATTTTCATCAACTGAATTGTTGGGAAAAGTGGCCTTCAACGAGTTATTAGGTCTGAGGCTTCCGGGCTTGTTGATAGCCATAGTGGTGCCTTATCTTCTGACAATGCTTTTGTTTTTGGGTCCATTGTGTGTGGAAATGCAGAATGATACACTGAAAGTATTTCTGGGTAAGGATAAACAAATTTGAGGTATATCTCTATATTGATTTTAAGAATTGTTTCCAGATGCAGACTTTTGGAAAAGCAATTTCAAAAATATTTTATGGATTCGCAACCACGTCATGGCTCCTTTAAGTGAAGAATTTGTTTTTAGAGCATGCATGATGCCTTTGATATTACAAAGTTTTTCACCCTTGACAGCTGTATTCGTGACTCCACTGTTTTTTGGCGTTGCGCACATTCATCACATTGTTGAGAGGTTGAGCATGGGCATGGAATTGTCAACCGCACTCATTATTTCTTGTATGCAAATACTGTCTTCTTCCAAATTAATTTTCTATAATTATCATCATTTTTTATAGTATCACAATTGGCATACACAACATTATTTGGTTTTTACTCTGCGTATTTATTTGCCCGCACTGGTCATTTTGTGGCACCTTTTTTAGTTCATGCCTTCTGCAATCATATGGGTCTTCCTGACTTGCAAGATCTCTGGCAGCAACAATTATGGAAACGGATAGTACTCATTGCATGCTACTTGATTGGTTTTATATTTTGGGTCCTATTGTTGCCCGTGGCTACTGAACCCAGTTTGTATAAAAATAATATTTTCTGGCCTTGAGTAATTTCTAAACATTGGACATACAACTTACGAAAACATAATCTAAGTCTACTTATTTTCTTTAACTAAAAACTACAATCCACTGTCAGTACACAAACTTTTACATAAGTATGTAAAAATCTAAGTTAAATTATTTTATTTCATAAAACAAACAGTATTTTTTGTATTGTTTATATAGTGTTTCTTTTTATAAAATATCGAAAGTATTTATAATAAATTAAGTTGCTTAGAAAACTTTATTCATCACCTTTTAGTGTTTGTTCCAACTGATTGTTGGCTTGCAGTTCTTTAATTATATCTAAGCCACCAATAAGTTCGCCTTTTACATAGACTTGAGGATATGTTGGCCAGTCAGAAAATGATTTTAGTCCTTGGCGCACTTCTTCGTCCGTCAATATATCGAATGTTTCGTAAGGGAGACTAAACAAAAGTAATCATTATTCGTTGAATTGTGGAGAGCAAGTGAAGCTTACCCCAGTTCATTAACAATTGCAATTAATTGTTTTGAAAACCCACATCTTGGAGCATTCCGATCCCCTTTCATAAATATCATCAAATGAGCTTTGTTAATAAGGGCCTTCAGTCGTTCTTCTAAAGGTTCTCCACTAGTTGCTTCAGCTCCCAACTTTTTACATTTAGCCGTTAGATCGGCGATATTTACTCCGTCCACGCGATCCACAGCTGTTCCTTTGACAAATATTATCACAGTTGGAACAGCATCAATCTATAAGATAAAAATTTTATGAAATCTTATTTATTTAGAGCTAAGTTCAACAATATCTTTCGAATTTTATTTTTGAATGTTTGCTCTGTTTCGTTTTTGTAAAACGATTACTTAATTGCGTTCGTACGTCTTACAAACCTGATGTTTCATGGCTATATCAGGAAAATCTTCAGCAGGGATTTTGGCAAATGTCAATTTGTCACCCAAGATTTTTAGTAAATCCTCCAAAATATCTTCAACCTGTTTGCATTGTTCAGCCCAATCCGCAGAAAATAACACAACAGAGGTCTTGTCGGAACTTGATAGATGAAAAGCAAAAGTTATACGCTACAATGAAAATGAACAATTTGTTTTCTTACCATATGATTTGTTTGTATTCTTCTTCAGTTTTAATAGCAATTACTGACATTATGTGTTATATTTCAATATAAATCAGCTAACACTTTTTTCTATATTTTTCACAAGCTTTGCTAGTTTGTGCTTTTTATCCTGCTGTCGACTTTCCGTATTTTTTCTGAGGTTATAAAGAAAAAGCTGCCAGATGTATTTAAGAATTCACTGAAAAATTCATTGACTTACAGAGGTCGCGTCAGTTTTAGTAAAAATTCTTCCACATGAACACTGTATTTTTCATCATCTTTAAGAAAGTGATAAATTTTAATAAACAAAAATGGATTTTTATTGAAAAAATTGTTATATGTTAAGAAAATTTTATATAATTTTTAAGAACCATGCCCATGCCTTCTATTTTAATAATAGAGCCGTTTTATGGCGGTAGCCATAAACAATTAATTGATACTTTAATAGAATGTTAGTACGAAGTCAATAAAATATGGTGATATAAATTAATATTTTTCTCTAATTTTAGGTTTAAATGTATGTGACTATGAAATATTTAGCCTGCCAGCTAAAAAATGGCACTGGCGGGCACGCACAGGAGCTTTATACTTTTCTCAAATGATACCACAAAATCATGAGTATAAAGTTTTGTTTACCAGTTCGGTATTGAATTTAGCAGAACTTTTAGGTTGCCGGCCGGATTTGAATGTTTGTAAGAAAATCGTGTATTTTCATGAAAATCAATTAGTGTATCCTGTAAGAGAAGTCAAAGAAAGAGATTGTCAATATGGTCTCAATCAAATACTCACTTGGTAAGTTTTGAAATGTAAATGATGAAATATATCAATGGTTGGATACATTTCAGCCTGGCAGCTGATTTTGTAATATTCAACTCTAACTTCAATCGTACTTCCTTTTTGGATAATATAACTCCGTTCCTTAATATACAGCCAGATCTAAAGCTAAAGCATATACGTGAGAAACTTGAGAAGAAATGTGAAGTTTTGTATTTTCCCATTAAATTCCATGCCTTTCCCAATAAACGCCTTATATTAGGAGGCGATGTGCAAATGTCTTCAATTAACAGTGGTAACGCCAATGATTGCTTACACTTAATATGGCCTCATCGTTGGGAGCACGATAAAAATCCGAAACTTTTGGTGGAAGTTTTACTAGAATTGAATAAACGCCAAGTTGATTTTAAAGTGACTATATGTGGTGAAAGTTATCAGACATCACCAGAGGCTTTTGAGGGTCTACAGGATAAGTTGGGGTCGAAGCTGGTAAATTTTGGTTATTTGTCGCGTGAGAAGTATGTTAAGACACTGCTGGACGGTGATGTAGTTATATCAACGGCTGGGCATGAATTCTATGGTGTGGCCATGTAAGTATTGCTCATTTTTGTATTTATCCAAATCATTTTCACCAATTATTATTATGATTTACATATTTATCTGTGGTAATTATTTTAACGAACATTCATATTGCTATATTAAATCGAATCAAGATTCATAGGCTAATTGTTCGAAATTAATTTAAATCTTAGAAAGACATGATGATAAATATTCCAAGGCACTTTCCTTTGTGCCTTGGAATATTTATCATCATGTCTTTCTGAGATTTAAATTAATTTCGAACATATTTTTCTTTCGTATTATAGATTTTTAAGCTTATGGGCTTTTATATAATTGTTTTTAGTATACTTTTTATGTCTTCAAATTACGCTTCGCCTTCATGAAGAAGTTACAGAAACGCGTTGCAAAATGTTAAAAATATAAAAGTATATTAAATTTGTTTATATAAAATATATCTAAAATCATTCAAATATATAGTCAAAAGTCTCTTAACAAATGATTTATGTAGCTTTAAAATATGAAATAAACGGAATTTTCGGGAGAGTTTCCATAAGCATTTGTTTACTTACAGGCTAGAGGCAACATATTGCGGCTGCATGCCAATTGCACCTAACAAACTCGTTTATCCGGAATTGTATCCCAAAGAAAATCTTTATAATACTTCCAATCAATTAATTAAAATGTTATACAATTGGTGTCGTAATCCTTCATTGTTTCGTAAACAGCGTGAGACATTTTTTGAATATTTTACATTTGACCGATACTCAGCACAGCATTTAGTACCAAAATATTTGGAAAAATTAAGATTTTAACCAATGGTGCAGAAAGAAAACTGCACATCAGCCCAAATTTTACAAAATGCCATAGAGCAATGTTTCGAATTTAGCATGTAAGTCTGAAATTGTAATATATATTCCAAACAAATGTTATATATATTTATTTTGGTATTGAGAAGTTACATGAAAAGTTACGAAAAATAGGTTTTCTTTTCATACAACTTATTTAAGCGCAAATTGACCAATTTTAAATGTTTAAAAATGACGAATAAAAGAGAAAGTATGGGAAAATTTGTTGGTTAAAACTTAAATTTGAGTTTTACTTAATATTGATACGCAAACTTTTTAAAACGGTTTTAAATATAACGCTAATATGTAATTTATTTCAGATTTTCCCAATAAATTTATTAAATTTACACTCGTTTTGTTTGTTGTGGTGAAGCAGGACATGATTTAGTGTAAAAAGGAATGAAATGCAGCACAATAAACAAAACAGTTGATTTTAAATACATATTAAACGTCTTAAATATGTTTAGTTAACTTGAAACCTTGTATTTAGTTATTATTTTGGGTAATAAGTTTCATCTTTTAATTTTCTTCATTTAGATACTTTTTTGAAAATTATCGTTAAGCATAAAAATAATTTGTAAAAATTATTGTTGGATATTTAAAAGTGATCCTCTTTAAATTTGGGCGACGCACTGTATGGTTCTTTAACATGAACCCGATATTCCTCATCATCATCATGACATTCGCGAAAACATTGAGCACAAAAAAGTTCTCCATCACATCCTTTACAACGAAACACAGCATCTTCATTGCAAATATTACACCATGGCAATTCTTCAGTTTCAACACCAAGCGGAGGTGGGGGTATACTACTTGATAATTCAGTTTCCATATTGCTAGGAGCCTCAGGTAAGTGAGCTTCAGCTAAATACTAAAATTAATTTTTGCAATCAATAAATGTTGGATAGCAAATATAAGTATCGATTATTGCAAAATTAATTATTAAACAACAATAAAAATTTGTAATTTTTATAAATAAGATGTGAAATATAAGATAAACATTTTCTTTCAGTGTCTAAGTTGAAAATATTTAATTTATTTTCAATGTAAATTCTCAATATTGCAAAAAAATTGAAAATGTTTTCAAAATCATTGAAATAATAAGAAAAAAAACGAAACTTTTTGGTAAAAGTTTTCTGGTATACACCAAATACTAAATTGATATGCTCATTTCAAACTGTAAGTTATATGGAAATACTTTCTCTTACCTTTTCCATAATACCCTTAAGTAAAGTCTCATCATCAAGTTCGTTGTCACTCGGTGTATTATCATCAGGGCAAGTGGCTGCTGCAGCTGACTTTCCACTTTCCGTTGACGATATGGGATAATCTCTCAAGGCTTTTAATCTTCTTTCGATATCCGACATAGCGTCGGTCCTTTCTGTTTCCAAGCGCTTATCTAATTGAGTTTCGCCCATAAACTGAGCCAATAAATCATTCATTTTCTCTTGGTCACTACGTTGATCGGTATTTAAAAGTAAATCTTTTTTAGAATAGTCCTTTTGAGGCATACCATTGAGTTTAGATAGACGAGCACGTATCTCATTGTCACTAGGAAATGTTGAGGGTTCGTTAGCTTTTAAGTTTTTTAAACGTTTTAATATTGCACTGTCAAGGTTTTCGGTGATATCCGAATTTTCGCCACTGGAATGTGTTGAAGTTGCCAGTTTTGCTGGTGATGTTGGTTCCAGCACCTCAGCCGTTAATATTGAAGAAGGTTCTAACTCTAACAAAGCATTAATATCTTTTTGAACTATTTGCTCATTGACTGCGCCTTTATTTGTTTTCGTGACTAATGTTCCTGGTAAGGTCTCTATATCAATCACCTTTTCTACTTCTTGCAGTTTCGACAATTTATCGTAACATATCAGGCATACATTTAATATCTTGTTATTATGCTTGGGCACTGCAACTGGTCTTTTCAGGCACTTGGCACAGTAAGAATAGCCACAGTTCGGACATCCATACTAAAATTTTATCGAATTTGTAGAGAAATAAATATATGTATATCATATTTGTGCATAAAAAAATTTTTTGTCACTTGCCTCTTTCGTAAATAATCCATATTTTTTACTACAGCCGAAGCACGACATTGTATAAATAAATAATTCTTTATCATCAAATTTCTATTATTTGTTTATGTTTCCAAGTTGTTTTCTTTGGAAAAATTTTGCTTTTGTCTTCTGCCGACCAGCTGGTAGAGTGTTTTCTTATCACAATGTTGTATTCGTTAGGGTTTCACTAACTTTCTTTTGATGACTGACCGTTATTTTCAATTTTGAAAAAAATTTTTAAACAATCGTCTGTGATACGCTTAAATTATTGGCTGTAAGAAAGCAGAGCAGAAGAGTACAGAATTTTGGAATAAATATCGATGGAATCGATGCGTGGCATTTGAATCCAAGGTATAAATTAAGAAAAGAGTAGGCTCATACCGTTATTATTGTGAAAAAAGCACTCCATAAAAGGTCAGTTATTCTTAGATTCATTCATATTTTTTAGACTGTCTTAGAATCTCACTATAGATTAGCGAAACAGGGGTGACAAAGCATTGCTGAAGCCGGTGCACTTAGAAGTCAAACTTGAAATGTTTGACTGTTTGAATGAAAATGCTTTCCGTGTATAAAAATTATAATTAGGATTTGTCTTCAACAAAATTGTTTCCGTTAAAATTTCGTCGAAGATTTGTATGGAGCTATCTTTCGTATGTTTCCTACCATCTAACATTGTGTTCCACCCGTCGTTTAAGATATCTTAAAGGCGTGGATAAATGTGTATGTATGCATTTGTTTATATGTATAACAAAAAGTTTCCTGAAATACTTAACTTTTAACTTTGTGTGTATATTATCCATCCTTTACTGAAATCATGATATTTAAGTATATTTAAGTGTCTAGCGATTTCAACCATGCTTTGCCATTAAATAGTTTGCAATATTAAAAACTTTATGTTTGGTTCTATATCCTTGATTTGCACTTGCTAGTTTATCTAACTTTTAGTTCTACAAAATGTTTCTGTTGCTGGTAAAACTATTTATAGTAAATGGAAAACTTTATAAAATAGTTTCGTACACGACACACCACAACCTTTCTAGCTTTTAGTTTGGTACAAATTCTAAGACTTTATTTAAATTTGTGCATGAAAGTTTTTAATATCGTCTTTTTATAGGTAATACTTTTTATTGAAATGGTAGAAACGGAAAGGTATGCACAAATATTGAAATTCACAATGTTAATTTTTTCCAAGACATTGTACAGTTGGACAGGAGAAATATATTAGTTTTTTTTTAAATAAATTTGACATCTGAATTACCGCAGAGAAATTGTATACAAACTTCATATCGGAAGTCGAACTATCTGTTTGAATTTATGTGTAGCCTTGTGTATAATTAACCATTTTCATTTTCAAAATATCCTTTGATATGTATAAGACTATATCAAATAATCATAAAATTTAATACTAAATAGATTTAATTTTTTTATTTTCCAGGTGCGAAACATCTAAAACAAAAGGCTCATGCGGTAAGTCTAATTCTTCGCTTTTGATTAAGTATTATTAAAAATTCAATTCTTTTTATAAATAACTAACTTATAATGTTTATATGAAGTAAAACTCCACTCATGACTATGAATTGGTAAATTTAAATTATATATAAACATTTGATTTTTAAAGTGGGCTTGCAAATTTAAAGTCTACTCACGAAAAGTTTTCTCAAGTTGTGTGAAAGTATTTGCACGAAATTCATTTTCGAAAAGAACCTTTCCCAAAAAGTTCATGGGCCAGATAGTACTTCACTAAGTATTTATTCTAAACAGTATTATATTCATAGAGTATTTTTACTTTTCGCAAACGTTTACTACGAAAAAATACGTATTCCAAAAAATAGATTTTTCAAAAACACTTTTGTGAAAAAGTGCTTTTTGCAGAACTATTTTAAAAAATATTTAATTATTGCAAGAAGTGCATTCAAAGAAGTTATTTAAACCTACCCATGGCCTAACTAACAGGTCATCTCACTGTTACAACAATACAAGAGACAACAGGCATTTTATTTTTTGTAAAATTATTACATTTTCTCAAATTCTACAGACTGTAGCATTAAGAAAAACGTGTAAACAAACATTAATAACGTTGATTTCAAAGTACAGTTTGCGTTCTCTTGAGACCCTTTCGTCGATCGTCTGTTTAGTGTAAAATTCACTTGTATCCCTTTTTAAAAGAAACAAATAACTGCTTTTGGTTAGTGGTAAAGCTTTTGGTCCATCGTGGCCATTCTCAGCTTATTGAGTTTTTGCAAAATCATATTAGTGATTGCTGCATCTAAAAATTTTTCTTTTTTTACTTTTGACGCAGTTGACAATAGGCTTTCAATTAAATTATTAAATTTTCAAAACGAAGTAAAACAAGATTTGACGTAAAACTAAGCAGTTGTACCATTTTGGTTTATCTGGTTATTATACTATGAGCATACATATTTTAAAATATTTTAAAGCACTTTTTATCAAAAGTATTTTATATCCTTCAAGTCACGTATATGTTTGTATTGTGATAAAATCTTAAACATTAACAAAACATATACCAATTTTCATCTCTTTTTATCTTTTCATAACGCGTATAATACCACGTATGCATTTTAATTTAAGTTTAACATTTGTTTTGTTGTCACGGCAGAAATTTACGGTTAAAACTTTAACAATAAATTGCCAGCAAATTTAATAGCCTTATTGTATAAAACTGTTGTGGCGTTACTTATTTTATTTACCATCAGTTTTATGATATAATTATTGCTTTAACAAATAAAAATCCTATAATAATGTTCTTTAATGTTTGAAATATTGTTTGGATGGTTTGAGGCACTACTTGTTAAAAGCAAGCTGAATCAGACCAATTTTCGTTTTCTGTACCACTATCCGCTTCTATTAATTTGGGGCAGATTTATTTAAATCAGTATCAGAATTGTCAGGAATTTTTCAAAATAGTTTTTAAAAGATCGAAAGAAAAAAATATGGAATTTGGATTCATCCTAAAGGACATCCCTGGAACTTGCCGCTAATTTTAATTTCAAAGCCGTCGTAGCATGGATTTCCATATTATCGATGTGGTTTACAGTTACTATAAAAAATTAGATATAATTTTGGAGTTTTTCATAAAATCATTTCTCGAAGATTTTCGGTTACACCACCAGTTTTGGTTTAATTCGGTTCAGCTATTCACAAGTCATAAGTGGTTTACGTACTTGCAGACACATACATACCCACACACACACATACACGCGCAGAAACACACATACACACACACACACACATACACACACACGCACACACATATATTTATACATACATACTGACGTGCTCTTATATTTAGTTATGGAAGCTTCCGTGGACTTCAAAACGTATAGATCTGACGGAAACTAAATTTTTTCAAAACTGGGTAAAAGTAATAATGAAAATGTTTAACTTTCTTAGCGGGAAGCTAAAAATCTTGAAAGTGATACCAAAACCTCTTAGCTTATGAACAAACTTTCAAAAACCAATTAAGCTATTTAAAACGGTTGGTTGACTCAAATAACCGATTTAATCGTTAATCGAAAACAGTCAATAAATCGGACAGTTTACCCTAGAGCTGTTACATGCTCTCTTTTTGATGTCATTATTAATTAGCTTGTTAGTAATAATTTATGTTATTCGCTTGGATTAATGAACACAAATCTGTTGTAATAATAACTTTTAATTAAATCATTATAAGTTTAAAAAATTATTTAAATAGAAAAAAAAAATTTTTTCGATTTTAAACTAATCGTGTATTCATTAGAACTGCAAGTAGTTAATATAATATTTTAAAACCTTTGTTTGCCAGTAACATTTTTTATAAACAACAATTCAGCCCTGTGGATCAAATCCGTCCGTCCATTGACAAGCATGTGTTAAATTCATTGATGTTTGACAACAACAAAAAAAACTTTTTACTTTGATTTCAGTTCACCAAGGATTTTGCTTATGATTTGCATTCGTTCTATTTTTATTTTGCTTTGGTGTGTAGCACGAAAGGGTCTAGAGAGTATATAAATAAATTCCTTTTAATAGAACATTTCACCAACACTTGTTAATACCATTAAACCACCTCATCATCAGTTCGCCCTCTCCTACTTAAAACAATTACAGAGAGTCGTTAATGTAGATTGAGGGTATACCCGTAAATGTTTTCAGATGGTTTAGGTTTCGTTGTGGCTGTTGTTTTGTTAAATGTTTGGTGCGACTACAACAATGTTGTTGACATTGTTTTTGTTTTGCTTGCGAAAACTTTTACTTTCTATTCGGTTCAGTTTTTGCTTGTTCTGTGTATGGGAAAGTGAAAATGAGGGAAAGGATGCCAAAGCAGAGAATATGTTTCATACTGTTATTCACCACAAATTATTGTTAGAAAATGATTTTCAAGGTCAAGAGTCTTTTGCAAAAGAGTTCATATCCTATGACAACTATTGTGTTGTATTTGTTAAAGTTAAACTGTTTGTATTTATGGTATTTAATAAGCAAGTACAAGTATTTTTGATATGGGGCGCCATTGGGCCGAAATCTAATATAATGTCCATATTTAAGAAAATTTAATTTACCAATTTTGTTTTTTATATAGACAAGAAATATTTTATATTAAAATTTTTTGTTATATAACCTAATTAATTTTAAGTCTTTTAATATTTGGGAATGTTAATTTTTTTAAATCTTTTTTACTTAATAATAGATGAGCTCGAAACACATAAAGAATAGATTAAATGTACTCAGAAATTATAGATAAATAAATTATTAATAAACTAATTTTTTGACATATTGTCATTGTACTATTATAATATGAAATTTATTTGTTGGGTGGTTAAGCAATGTCTATATGCATTTCATTGGCGCTTCTTACCAAATCGTCAGTAGACTTCAACCACAGTTTTGCAAAGTTTCAAACTTCTCAACTTTTTAAAAGACTTCCAAAAACCATCTGAGAATTATGTTAAATAAATTTGTAAGATTTGGTAAGAAGCGCCAATGAAATGCATATAGACATTGCTTAACCACCCAACAAATAAATTTCAGATAAATAAATTATTTTCGCGTTTAATATTCCAACAATTTTAAAAGTGAAATAGTCAAAGTTTACTTTCATACGCTGTTTCTGTTTTAATAATCGGTGAAAAAAATTATTTTGCGGCCGCCTTGGGCACCAATTCTGCACATTTTGTTAAACATTTTGTGATTATTAGCAGTTTTACTTTAAAAGAGTCTTTAAAAATGTTTGCTCAATGCCAATAAAAGAAAAACGATGAATCACTAGTTGTAACTGGCACTTATAACAGTCACCTGGTAACGATAAATAAAAAGGAGAAAAATACAATAAAATATAAATTGTTAAGTGTGTCCACTTTTGTTAATGATATTTTCTTTGCATTCTACTTAGACATTTTCTCTATGAGTAACACATTTTTGCAATTGAGACAGACTCTTCTGGAAGAAAAAATAATAGAATTATTGTGTGTAGTGAACCATTAAACACACACACACACCAACTGGCCATATGCCACTTTATACTCTTCCTCTTTGTCTTGGCAACTATGAATCAGTTCTTGTTTCAGTTTCTTTCTTTATATATTTCTCTGCTACAGGTTTTATTTCTATATGTCGGGCTTCTAAATTAAAATCTTAAACCGTGACATTTGTTCGACTACGTGAGATGTATTTAAATGATTGGTCGTTATTTGTGTACACACACAGACACACACACCATCTATTAGATTCCATTCCATTGTTTGCTTTATGTTATGATATTAAAAGAATAAAGTCTTTTACAGGAATCACAAAGAAAATATCAAACGATATCCATTTAAAGCGATTAAAAAATATATTTTTATTAAATATCAAATTTTTGAGGTCCAGGAAGCTTTTCTCGCTGGCTATTTTTAGTATGAAATAGAATCTACAAAGTTCCAAAACACTAAATAGTAAGTCTAGGTCATCAGGAAGTTTGTTCTATGACACTTATATTATTAAGATTTCCCTGAACGCTAATTGACATTCTTTTAAAGGCCTGGCTAAGTGTTCCTTGAAAAAAAAAGAGCAACAAAAAACTCAAAAGGGTACACCTGATGGAAATTGCAAACAATAAATTCGTTTTGTAAATATGAGTGCATAAGAAACGTTCACACTTAGCAAACAGTTGCCCAGAAAAGAATAACGTGACCACTAAATATTGATGAAAATATTTAGATTCAGATACGCATTTATTAAGTAAAACCGTTGCATGCAAAACTAAAATACAGTATTATGAAAGCCAATAATATTCGAAACTGTTCCACTCAATAAATACTTATCTGAACTAAAAGGATTTTCTTTGGGATATAGTGGTTACGTTTGTTTTATTGTTGCCAAGTGTGAAGGTACTTTTAATATCCGGCAGCGGTGTCAATGAACATTTTCTCAAAACACTAACACCTTTGATGTAATTCCCTTGAACCATGAACTTAAATATCATTTGCGTTGCTGTTTTCAATTGTTTGGATTTTATTTAATAACAGGGTCCTTCCAGAAGGATGCAAGTACCTGTACGAATCAGTTACTAGTATTTTATTTACTTGATATTATTTTATGAATGTTCAGGTTGTTTATTTTTAAAAATACTACGAGTTGTTAAAGTATAATTTTATTCTTGATATACGACTATTTCGTGCTTTTTTAAAATTGCCTGCTTTTAGAAGTTTTGCTTCGCCTTGACTCACGTATCGCATTAGAGCAGCTTAACGTGCCTCATTCAGAATGTCGAAAGTGTAGCAGGTGTTTGCATTTGCAACACATTCCACACGTTTTCACAACTCACTTATACTCCCATGTACTCCATTTATTGTTGGGTAAGACAGAAACTTTTGTATCTGATTTAAAAGGAGAGGTACGCCCATTATATGAAGCAGTAACTTATTTTTTTATGACGATAAATGGTTTTACACAGCGGAAACTTCTGAGGTTCTACTGCTAATTGCGATAATATAAGGCCGTTTTTGTTGTTATAAAAGTTATCTGTGTTACGTTCAATAGAGCTGCGGAATTAAAATACTTTTACAAAATGGGATTGAAGTCCTTCTAAAAGAACAGTTTTTAAAGGAGGAAAATATTAGCACTAGTTACTGTGGTCTTCTTAGTGAACAATTAGCAGTTCTCCACTGAACCACAGAAACTGGGAAAACGGTTAACCCTAGAGGACATACTGTAACTTCCCGCTAATTTTAAGCGTAAAGTTAACTTGGTTTTTGTGCTATTCAATGCTTCAGAGATCTTCGAGGTAAATCTGTATTATTTTAATTTTCAAAACAACCGGTTCCCACATGATAAGCGGTGATTGATGAAGCTTTCAATTACCACAAAAGAATCGAGAACACTAACTGATCGGATATAATTTCAGAGTTAGAAAAAAAACCAATTGTTTCGAATTTTTTTAAATTTTGACCCGGTTAGTGGTGATCGACATGTTGAAAGGTTATTTGTTTGTGGAATCGATCGGTGGAGCTGTTCAAAATTTATTTAAAAAAAATGATTTAAAAAATATTTTATTTCTATGTTGCTTTAAGACATCTTGAAATCTACCGGTTTGAATCAGTTCAAATTCACAGTTCAGAAATACTCTTCAAAACCCTACCATTTTGATCTAATTCGGTTTAGTCGTTTAAAAGTTATAAGCGGGTCACATACTTTCACACATACACACACAAACACACACACAAATACAAATATAGTGACGAGCCCTCAGAATTAGTTAGCTAAGCTTCTTAGGACTTCAAAACATGGAGGTCTGATGAGAACGCGATTTTTTCAAAGCGGCGTAAAGCCAATCACTTCCAGATTCTAAAAAATTTTACATTTTCCTAGCAGAAAGTTAAAAATTAAAGTCCTGATGAAAAAGTAAAACAATTCCATTTTTATTAAAAATAACTTTTATTTTGTAAAAAAAAATTGATTTTATTTCATGAAGAATAAATAAAAAATCGAGAAATAACTTTTATTCTTTGAAGAGTAATTAAAAATCAAGAAATAACTTTTATTTTCTGAAGAAAAAAACAAAATTCAGTAAATAACTTTTATATTATGAAGAATAACTAAAAAGCAATAAATAACTGTTATTTTCTGAAAAATATATAAAAATTACGTTTATTTTCTGAAGAGTAAATAAAAATCTAGAAATAACTTTTATTTCCTGAAGAATAAATAAAAATCAAGAAATAACTTTTATTTTCGGAAGAATAAATAAAAATCAAGAAATAACTTTTTTTTTCCTGAAGAGTAAATAAAAATCAAGTATTAACTTTTATTTACTGAAGAGTAAATAAAAGCCAAGAAATAACTTTTATTTTCTGAAGAATAAATAAAAATCAAGTATTAACTTTTATTTACTGAAGAGTAAACAAAAGCCAAGAAATAACTTTTATTTTCTGAAGAATAAATAAAAATCAAGTATTAACTTTTATTTACTGAAGAGTAAATAAAAGCCAAGAAATAACTTTTATTTTCTGAAGAATAAATAAAAATCAAGTATTAACTTTTATTTACTGAAGAGTAAATAAAAGCCAAGAAATAACTTTTATTTTCTGAAGAATAAATAAAAATCAAGAAATAACTTTTATTTTCTGAAGAATAAATAAAATTAAGAAATAACTTTTATTTCCTAAAGAATAAATAAAAGTCAGCAAATAACTTTTATGTTATAAAGAATAAATAAAAATCAAGAAATAACTTTTATTTCATGAGGACTATATAAAAATCTTATCATTAGGAATAAGTGAAAATCAAGTGAGGAATAAATAAAAATTAAGAAATAATTTTTATTTAAATAAAAATCAATTTTTACATTTGAGTAAGAAATATTCGTTTATATCTTTAAAATTAAATATCTTGTAATTTTCAATTTAATCAACTGAAATACAAAAAGGCATTTTGGAAAAATTATGTTAAATTCAGTTACTTTAACGCCTCCATTAAAAATCCATTAACAAACTGCAACTAATTACTTTTGCTTGCTTAAATAGTGACAATGAAAAGCATTTAATCCAGTTAAAATACTTTATTTTACTTGTATCGATTGTGGTTGTTTGTTTTCAAGCAAAAAAGATATTTAAAGCAAAAGAAAAAAACTATAACATGAAACCAGTTTAATGAAAATTATGAAAAAGAGTCAGACGAATTCACATTCATAACAAACGATATAATTCAACGTACAATAATGCAATAATTAAGTTTGAACAATAAACCAAAATGACAATAGTATAATTAAATACAGACAAAAGAAAAAAGAAAAAACAAAAAGACAATAGTTGTACGAAAAAAAGGAAAGAAACGAACAATAAATATGTTGTATATTAAATATATTTACGAGTGTGTATTTGAATCCGATTATATTTAAATAATGGGGAAAAATATGTTTAAAAGGAGCGAGCATGTTTAAAATATTTCAACAGAATTTAAGTTTAAATATTGTCATTGAGAACTTATAGCGTCGCAACTTGTCGTTTGATCGAATAAATAACATTTGAAATAAAAACAATTTTTAAAATTACGAAAGTAAAAAAATTCAAACACGAAATGCAATAGAAATCGAATAGAAATAAAAGTAAAACTTAAATAAGATGACAGTAAAATCCATTAAATTCTTCTTTCAATTTTTCGTTTCGTATCTCCTTAAAGTTAAAAGTAATTCTTAAGCTTTTCAAAAGCTGATTGTATGTAAAAAAAAAATAACAAGGTAAAACACAATCAAAATGATTTCGTGGAATTTCACAGAATTGATTTTAAATTCAATTTGTATAAACGACATTTCTTGGTAACACGAAACGTAACCAATTTGTTGATAATAAATTTTATCAATTTTGTTGCAGAAAAATACTATTGAAATCGATGTTAATAAATAAAATCTTAAATTAAAAAAAAAATTAAATGCATTTGCTGGGTAGCGCATAAATAACGGCTTTCAATTAACAGTTATTTATGGTTAATTAATATTCGGTTAAGCGTCATAAATTGCTCGAATTAATCTTCGAACAATTAATCGCTAAAAATAAACGATTAATCGAGCTGTGGTTGCTTAATTTTCGATTAGTACATTAATCTTAAGGTATTCGAAAAATTAATCGTCCAAAATGAATCGATTAATCGAATAATAGCTAATTAGCGTTCGATTAATCATTTAATTGACATAATTGATTCAAATTATTCGTCTTTCGAAAATAAGTAAGCTTAAATTAATCAAACAATTAATCGCCCAAAATTAATCGATTAATTGAACAATAGCTAACTAACATTCGAGTAATCGTTTAAACGAAATAATTGATTTAAACTTTTCATCTATCGAAAATAAGCAGCCTCGAATTTTTCGAACAATTAATCGTCCAAAAATGATCGATTAATTAATTAACATTCGATTAATCGCCATAAATTATCCGAACTATTCGTTAATCGAAAATAAGCAATCTTAAATTGTTCGAACAATTGATCGCCAAAAATTAATCGACTAATCGA
Source organism: Linnaemya vulpina (assembly GCA_963675445.1). Classification (NCBI taxonomy): domain Eukaryota; kingdom Metazoa; phylum Arthropoda; class Insecta; order Diptera; family Tachinidae; genus Linnaemya; species Linnaemya vulpina. Next base: position 7,808,073 of record OY776280.1, on the reverse strand, counting down.
ACAATAACTAATTAAGATTCGATTAATCGCTTAAGCGACATACTTGATTCAAATTATTCGTCTATCGAAAATAAGCAGTCTCAAATTTTTCGAACAATTAATCGCCCAAAATTAATCGATTAATTAATTAACGTTCGATTAATCGGTTAATCGCTATAAATTATATATAATATAACTATTCGTAAATCGGAAATCTTAAATTATTCGAAGAACTAATCGCCTAAAATTATTGATCGCTCAAAATTAATCGATCAAACAATGGTTAACTAATTTTTGATTAATCGAAATAAATTATTTGTTAGTCGAAAATAAGGAACCTTAAATTGTTCGAACAATTAATCGACAAAAATTAATCGATTAATAAAACAATGGTTCATTAACATTCGTTGAATAGATTAATCGACATGATTTATTCATATTATTCGTCTTTTAAAAATAAGCAACATTAGATTATTCGAACAATTAATCACCCAAAATTAATCGATCAAACAATGGTTAATTAATTTTCGATTAGTTGACAAATTGTTTAAATCACTCGTTAATCGTAAATTAATCGTAAGAAAAATTAATCGCTCAAAATCAATCGATTAATCAAACAATGGTTAATTAATTTCCGATTAGTTTACATAAATTAAACGAGTTATTCGTTAATCCTAAATAAGCAATCTTAAATTAGTCGAATAATTAATCGCAAAAAATTAATCGATTATTCGAACAATGGCTAAATAATGTTGGATGAATTGACATAAATTATTCGAATCAGTCGATAGTCGCAAACTAGTTGTTTTAAATTATTCGAACAATTAATCGCCGAAAATCAATCGATTAACCAAATACCCTAGTAGAGCTGTGCCGAACTTCATCAAACCCTCTCGCACGCTCGTTTTTGACAACAACCTCTAATCAAACCCATTTAAATTACCCTATACCCTAGGGCGTATCGAAGAGAATATTGATTCTGTAGTGTGAGAACGATGAAATTAATGGCGGTTGCTACTACACCATGTATCCAAAAATTAATCAGTTGAACATCAACGACATTTTGTTCCAACATGTGATGCGAGCAACTTGCCCTGTAGCGCGTTTAACAATCAATTTCAGGCAGGAGCGGTTCATATGCAGTAAAGGCAACTCCATACAGCCGAGTTTCAACAAATTATTATATCATAAAGGAGTTGGAATAGTAAAAAGTTACTTTATTCTAGAAATTGTTTGTTTGCTTTTATAGAAAAACATATTAAACCTTCTGCGACTGACTGATTATTTTATGGGTTGCAAAGCCAGAGAAATTTAAACTACTCATTAAATCAAGCAACAAATCAGAAAAGCTAAAAAAATGTAGAATGAATAAACCCAAAATACAAATAAAACTACCCCGGTGAAGCGCAAATTATAATCGCCGTTGATGATTTACCGCCAGTATTATTTATTTTTATATCGATTGTTTCCATGAACTTGATTCTCTTGCAACGAATTTCTGAAAATTCATCTCCTTTTAGGCAGTGAAAAAGAAAATTAGGAAATAGAAGAACACGCATTCAGTTCATGAAAAAAATCATTTCAAACACTCATTAATTCAAGCATCGGGTCAGTTATAATTGTTCGAAAATGTAAGTGACTTTTGCACAGAAACGCATATTAATATCACAAACGAACCCCTCAGCCATGCACACACACACACTCACACACAAAAAACACACCCACAGTAAACACATCGGAACATTCGTGCTTTCATTGAAACTGTGATTCCTAGTCAAATGGAAGATACGGTTTGTTCAATTTGTGCACAAGTTGAGGCGACATATAGACGATACTAACTTCTGCATTTGCCGAAGTATGACTTTTAGTATAGATTTGAGATACACGTTACTACAAAGCGTGTCAATTCATAGTTATTCATTTCGGATATATAAAACAAATTAGGAAAATGATAGCAAAAATACTGGGTTTTATAAATCAAGTATTTATAAAATAAGTTCCACAATACTACAGGGGCCAAATCAACCTATCGAAATTTTAAATTTCAATGGAAAAAAAATTATTTTAAACACTCATTGTCTTGAAATGCAATTATCACAATTATCGAAACTTCGGCCACCAAAATCATACATTTTTAGCATCGCGCTGATTAAATTGGAAATTTTCAAAAGTAGTGAAGTTATTGGTTTTACCCCATTTTTAAAAAAATGGAGTTCTCATCAGATATCCATTTTTATATAGTTTGTGTTAGAACAGTTTACTTGTTTGTTCTAAATATTCGTAGATGACTAAATTGTGTTGATTGTTGTTGTTCAATAATCTGTTCGACAAATTTGTATCATTCCCTGCTCTGTTTAGTGGTTTGGAAACTGTGCGTATGAGTGATATTTTTGTATGTTTATACCACTGACGTTACTCATACGCTATCGAAATGTTATGAAGTGGTGAATATTATTAAAATTACCATAAAAGTAATACTTAAACATTTACTGGCTTAATTGTTTAAAACGCGACACTTAAGTGAAACTTATATGGAAAATAAAAATTTAATTTTTATGCAGAGAAAATTTTAAATGTTTTGAAAGGCCAGGAGAAGGCCTGAACGAACTTTATGAAAACAAAACAAAAAAATTTTAAATACATAAAAAATTATTCTTTTTTATTGCATGAGTCTCATTTACGCGCCGTGGTTAAGATAATTACTTCCTCTATATCTTGTGGTGTTGCCGACTGTCTATTGTGAATAAAAACCTTAAGAATCGAATTAATTATAGAGCTGTGCCGAACTGAATCAAACGCTCTCAAACACTCTCAAACGCTCGTTTTTGACAAGAACCTCTAATCAAACCCATGTAATTTAAATTCAAAAAAGTTCGTAAAATGAAAAAAAAGCTGATGGAAACCTGCACTGAAATATTAAAGATTTTATCTTAACGAATAATATTGAATATTTTAATATTTCTCCCAACAAAATCTGTTCCCTTTGAAAAAAAAAATATTCGAAAAATATTCGACGAATATTATTAATTAATATAAAGTTTTTGTTTGCGTTGTTTTTTTGATAACCATTAATTAATCGAAAAATCGCCGAAAATTGTTCTGGATTTAATTTTAAAATTTGTATTTGCAAAATTAAAATTAATTTCAATATCTTCAAAAAAAAAAAAAAATTTCGAATGGGAATCAAAAATATTTTTTACTTTTTGATTACGTATAAACATAAATTTGTACATGACTGTTCCAGCAAACATTTTCAGTCACAGAAGAAGCTCCCCTGATTAGAGCGGCGATTGAGCTAATCATATCCATTTTGAAGTCCTAGACAGCTTCCCCGATTAATTCTAGCAGGCCAATACCTGTATGAAAAACTTTTGAACGGCTGAACTGGATTAAACCAAAGTGGTAGTGTTTTGAGGCGCATTTCTGAACTTAGATTTCCTGTGAATTCAAACCAATTCTATATTTCAAAACAAAAAACTTCGAAAGTATCAGTTTTCATAGTGGTTGTGTTAGAATAACTTTTCAACGGCTTTATCAATCGATTCCACAAACTATTCAGCATTAGATGTTGAAAACCACACCGGTCACCGGTTAATCCGTTCGTAAGATATCGTGAACGAAAATATTCTTTTGAAAAACTCCGAAATTATATATCCGATCAGTTCGTGTTCTTGATTCTTTTACAATAATCGAAAACTACATCAATCACCGCTTATGACATGAGACTCGGTGGATTTGGCAATTGATATAATAGATTTTATAGCACACAGGCTGAGATAGTTTTGCGCTTAAAATTAGCGGGGATGGCCTTTATGGTCAACCGTTTTCCATAACTTCTGTTTTCAATACCACAAAGAATACGTCATTAGTACAACACTCATGATACACGTTACTCATGTTATACTTGTACGATATATCGTTTGGTTTGCAGTACCGTCTGTACTCAGCATTTTAACTACGTACTGTTTGGTTTTGTGATTGCTTGCTTGTTTTTTTTTTGTTGTTTTTAGAATTTGCTGTTTAATTTGTGTATCGTCTGCTCGTCAAATTGCTAACAGATAAGTTTGTGTGTATAAAATAAATGCACTCATACAAACATAGTCGGCGAGTATGTATTTCTGTGTGTGTGTGAATAAAAACTATGGTAATTGGTTTAAAATAAGCACGCAAATAAATACACAAGAATATGTAGTTTTTAGTTAAATACAAGGAATTTTTGTTTCCAATATGAGAAAGAATTATAGACGGATTTAAATAAAAAATATGAAATTTATTATTGATTTGCTTGAGTTAAACAATAACTGAGATCAAATAATAGAAAATAAGCAGCTGGTGCAAATATTAATCCATTAACGGCTGATAATTTTGGTATGGAATTCAGAAGTTGTCAGTTTAGCCAAAATAAGATTCTTTTAAAAAAATACAAACAATTTCTTTAGACATTCTTCTAAACGTTAATAAATACGGTTGTCTTTTCCCATCAAATTCGGTTTTTTAAACAAACCAGTCAAAACTCTTTTGCGTGGCCTGGGAAGAAACACAAAATACTTCAGGACTTATTTGACAGTTTTTGAGATTTTTAGGGATTGTTTTTGTTTTTATGGAATTTAATTCTTCGAGCTAATCCAAACAGCTTAAGTTAAATTATAAAATTTTGCTATTAATTTATTTTTGTTTAGCGTTTATTTCGATCAATTTTGCTTTTTTTAAAATCAGGTTGCAGAGGGATTTATTATTTTTGGGCACTACTTTGCGCAGCCGTAGTGCCATTGTTAGTGAAATGTTTGCATTCTTATCGTCAAGGTTTTTAAATTAATTTTTTTTTATCTTGGACCAGCACTCCTGGGATGATGACTCCCACATATGCAGTGCAATTAACACAATCCTGCTTTAATGTAATTCATAAAAATTCGACACTATATTCATGACTGAGAGCAGAGTCGAACTCGGGACCTATGGCATCGAAGTGTTGTGTTAACTACTCTCCACTCTCCGCTGCAAATTTAATCTGATTTGAGATGAAATATTGTACTTATACAATTTTCTAAATAAACGGTGCGTAACTCACAGTCTCAAAACTGGTGAGTTGTTAGTGTTTTGCAGCTCAAGCTGAAAAGAAGTTTTGGGAACACAATAATCTGACAAAGAAATTTAAGAGTTAACGTTGCCAAAGAGAGTATTTTAAAAGTACCCGAATCGTGAGTATTCACACCGAAAAACCGTTGCTTCAAAATAATTATACGCTCCCAAAAGTTAAGTTAAATGCTAAATTTTTAGAGCGGAACGTTGGGGCTGGAACAATGTCAAATTAAAGCTTTTCCCGAGTTCCTGATTCTACTGTATTTTTTAAATTTTTATATCGATCGTAAATACACAAGTTTCATGGTGAATTCTCTTTCCGTTAGTGGGTGTTATTATAACTCGATTATGATCCTTGAGGACAGGAGTTTTTTTAGATTGATTAATAATAAATTATTGAAATAAAAAAAATAAATTAATTATGAATATTCTTGGGGAAATTTTACCTTCCCAATGCCTTGTTCCCGGGAAAAATCTCCCTTATTCTAATCTAATATCCGAGGGAATAGTGAAAAAAGGGAGTGAGAAAATTAAAGTCAGCTGTTCTGCTTTTGACATTTATTATCAATTTATTTTTTATTTATTATTTTTGACATTTATTATCGTACAAAATTACATACATATTTTGTTGAGCAACATTTCAAAGACCGTATCCCCCTCCTCCATAACAAATCACAACTGTAGGTTTTAAAGAAGTCATAGTGCCAGTCTGGCCGTGAAGTTCAGCGTGAAAAAGAAGGCGCTAACTGTTTAGGCGCCTTCTCTTCTTATGGAAGAGCCTTACCATGGGGTTGTGCCGCCGGTAGTTGGTCACAAAATAAAATTGCTGTACATAAGTTGTTTTGCTTCGAAGTGTTTAGTTTTCCAATTCAGAAGAAATATTTTTCAAATCTTTTTTAAATTTTTTTTGTATAATGGCCCAGCCAGTGCTTCGGACTACTTCAAAATGTTCATATGAAATGAAAATAATTCGCTAATTGTAAAAGATCATCTAACATGAATTTTGTGATTTTTATAAGGCCTATAAAAACCCAAAAAAAAATTTGTTGCAAAAAATTACAACCTTCAAAAAATTTTAATTTTAATGACTTGGCCCCCGATCAGTTTAGAGAGTTCAAAGGGAATAAATGTATCAAAACTTTATCCTCAACGGAACACCAGCTTCGAAATAAATGGCTAATATTTTGCATCTGTACCACAGTGCAGTGGTGGCATGTATAATTTTTAGCCTTTTTGTGGGTCATTTAAAAGGTTGGCGTTTTAATGGTTCGTTGATTTTTTTCATGTCACTGATGGCCGATGACATATTAATATCGCATGTAAATATCAAACAGAAAAACAATGATTGAATATCTGCATATTTAAATATTCATACAGTTTTTGTTGTTGACGATTCTGCCCATTTTTATATAGTTTGTGATTGAGCAGTTTGCTTGTATGTTCTAAGTATTCGTAGATGACTAAATTGTGTTGTTTGTTGTTGTTCAAAACAAATTTGTATCATTCGCTGCTCTGTTCAGTAGTTTGGAAACTGTGCGTATGAGTGATATTTTTGTACGATTATACCACTGATGTTACTCATACGCTACCGAAATGTTATGAAGTGGTGAATATTAGTAAAATTACCATAAAAGTAATACTTAAACATTTACTGGCTTAATTGTGTACAACGCGGCACTTAAGTGATACTTGTATGGAAAATAAAACTTAAATTTCAAATTTTCATCCAGGGCAAATTTGAAACCCTAAATCGATTCTCTATTGTGAATAAAAGACTTACGAATAGATGTAAGTATATCCTGAGTTGCTGTGTTGCCAGTTCTTTAAAAAAAAACATTTCGTAAAGTGAAAAAAAACCTGACGAAAATATGTACTTAAATATTGATGATCTTGTCCTATTGAATAATATCGATTATATTAATATTTCACACAACGAAATCTGTCTCCTTTGAGAAAAAAAGTTTGCGTAATTTTTGACAACCAGCAATTAATCGAAAAATCGCAAAAAATTGTTCTGGACTTACAACTTGAATATGTTTACAACTTGATTACATAAAAAACATAAAATGTTCCATGATTGTCCCAGCAAACATTTGCAGTCGTAGAAGAACCTTCCATTATTGGAGCATTTTGAAGTCCTAAATAGCTTCCCTAACTAATTGTGGAAGCCTGTCATCTGTATGAATAACTTTTGAACGGCTGAACCGGATGAAACCAAATTGGTAGGGCTTTGAAGCGCCTCCCTGAACGTAGATTTTATCTTATCGAATAATATCGAATATGGTAATATCTTCCAAATAATATTCGACGAATATTAAAATAATTTTTTAATGAAACATCTACTTATAAAGTTTTTGTTTGCGTAGTTTTTGACAATCAGCAATTAATCATAAGGGTTGCAAAAATTCTTAAAATTTTTTTAATTTTAAAGCATTAAACACAATAACGACAGCAGACTACAGACTACAAGTTGTCAAAAATAGAATACATGTGCGTATATGAGAATGATTATTTTTACTACTACAGGCAACACGGCTACTGGTTGTTGTCCATGCTGTTTTTGTGGTTGTAGTCAAATTAAATTAAATTCTATTTTGGTAGGCGACAACGAGTAGGTGCAATGTTGCCAGTTTAATATAAATAAATTAAATTATTGAAAGCTTGAAAAATACATCGTTTTATTTTACAAAAGGAAACAACAAACTATATTTTCAAGCTAATGAAATGATTTCTTGTCATATATTGTTGACTTTTAAATATATTTTATTGGAGTAACACTATTTAAGAGTATTATATGTATGAAAGCGGCTACACTGGCGTTGGAAGAGAATTCTACTACAAACAACAACTCATAGTTATTGATTTGGTGGTGTCGTCTTAAAAATAATTAATTAGTTGACTACGAGGCGATGATCGTGGCCAACGGCATTTGTAGTCGGTGTTCGTGTAGCCTGCGGTCGTCATTATGTTTAATGCTTAATGTTAAAAATTTCTATTTGCATAATTAAAATAAATTAAAATAATTTTATAATAAAAAATCACATACGTTGATTTCACATACAAACATAAATTTGTGCATGAGTGTCCCAGCAAACATTTTCAGTCTTAGAAGAAGTTTCCGTGACGGGAGACACGATTGACTTAATCGTACACTATGTCGCATGGCTCTCGTGCAAGTTCAGTGCAACGTGCTGAAACATTTTTATTGAAAATTTTTTAGAAAATTCTATTTCTCGGTAGCATTCCCTGTGAAAATATGTGAAACTGAATGGAAAAAATCGTTCAGCTGGAGTTCTCTTTCATGGTTAATTGTTTGATATAACAGAAAACCACAGTTGTATCTTTTAGAAGTAAATATTTTAAGGAGATTTTGATAACATCTAGAGATCGTTAATCATAAGTTGTTAACAATATCAATAACAACAGGATTTGAATAAAAGCAGAGTCTTTTAAAATATAACACACACGCCCAAATTCAAAAGTATTACAAAAGCACTGCCGTAGAGATATTTAAATCGTGTATTATTGTGTTAGCAACAGGCTCAAAATTATACCAGTTAAACTTCAAGTGATTTAAATGTAACGTATTCGTTAAAAGGCAAATATTGCCAAATATTTTTCTTGCTTTTTCCACACCCTCAGTTAACTCAAGGCTCAGATGCATAAAAAGAGATATAATTTTTGAAAATTCATAGAGTTGTTTACACAAACAAAATTCAACAAGTGCTTGAGATTACATTTTAATATTCCAAACACGCAGTCTTGTAGATAATTTAACTTGGAAGATAGTAAACTCCAGTCGTCATTATTCATTTTGCAGATTTGAAATCTTCAGGGATAAATAAAATTTCAGAAATTATTGCACAGATGAAACAGAATTTGAATTTGAAAGAGAAATTACAATATATGAGGAATTTAAACAGAAATCGAAGGACGTTTGTAACACTCTACAGCAAATTTAAAATAAGTAGATTCTAGTGATTAGTTTTGGTGGAAGAGGAGATATTTACTAGCCCCTTTTTTACTTTTATAAATTCTGTAACTCAAAAAACTTATTATCTTAATTGATTGATTGAATTGCTGACTACCTTGATAATTAAATACCCTCCAGCAAACCATTCTTAACAACTCATATAAAATCAGTTTGAATGAAATACATTAATGATTTTAATAAGTACTGCCTTAAAAAGCCATATTGAATGGACATAAGCCTCTTAATTAATTTCATTAAATGACTTATTAAAAATATTAAGAATCGAAAAACCACTTCATCATCACCCTCTTCACTGATCAGTGCCACATGAAACAAGTAAATCAAATGCACAAGAAACTTATTTGTTTAATGGCCGTATTTTATTAACAACATTTTAATACTCATTGTAAAAGTCTTTTTTTTTTGTCCCATAAACTTGAAAGTCTGGCTCTTGCAATTCCAACATGTGTGTGCGTGTGTTGGCCCTTATTACTTTTGTAGCTCTGCGAGTATTAACGGTTAATTAACTTGAAATGTTTAAGTATGTGAAAATGAGTCAATTATAAATTGAAATGCTTTCATGTGGGTTAATCATAATTATTGTATTAATTTTTGTGTTAAAGAAGGCGAAGAAAAGGTATGAATGGCGTTTTCGTTTCTGGAAAATATGTCGCATCTTTTCATTTCTCTTCTAAAAAGTGGCAGTTTGTCGGAGTTTTAAAACAAAAATTATTGCGTTTTCTTTTTTGGAAAATATTTAATATTAATTTCACTTCTTTTCTAACAAATCTCAGGTTGGCGGATTTTGAAAACAGAACTTATCGCGTTTTCGTTTCTGCAAACGGCGTAACATCTTTTCACTTCTCTTTTAAAAAGTAGCTGTTTGGAAGGGTTTCGAAAGAAGCAATAATTTTTCATAAGAGGCGTTGCATTAATTTCTAATAATTTTCTTGTTTTCAAACGGCAGAATGTTGCCTTTTTCTATTAGAAGAAATTGGAGAGATAGAGAGGGAGAGAGAAGGTGGGAGAAAACGAGTTAGATAGAGAAGATGATGGGACACAGTATAGAGTTATATCGGGTGTTTTTTATAAAGTGATACAAGTTTAAATCATAATAAAACATAGTAATATATTTTTGATATCAATGAAACGGTCTTTATTGGATAGAGAATCTTATGACATTAATGTTCAAACATGATTTCGGCCATGTGGCCGCCATGGCTAGCGCGTACAAGGCTTAATCTGGAACACCAATTTTAACAAACAGTAACATTCTGACCATCATCGTTTTTAAGGACATATGGGCCAATTACTCCGCCAGCTCATAAAGCGCACCACACAGTAATTTTCTGTGGATGTCAAGGTGTTTCGGCAAAAGCTTGTGGATTCTCCTCACTCCTAATGCGACAACTCTGTTTATTTACGTACCCATTCAACCAAAAATGGGCTTCATCGGAAAATAAAATTTTGAATGACCGAAGTGCACGATAAGTTTGACGAACAGAACCATTATTTTGATTAAAAATTTACACAATTTGCATGCGTTGTTCTGGTGTAAGTCGATCCATAATGAAATGTCAAAGCAAACTAAACAAAAAGCAACGATCAGCTATTAAATGGGTGCTCAAATAAAGCAGTGATGCCAACTCAAAGTTGCGACACTTAAAAAAAAAAACAACACGCTGTATTAACAAAATACAAACTTTCTAAATTTCATTTCAGTTTTTACTCTCTTTACATTTGAAAAAGTAAAAGTCCTTTTTTAATAATTTTTAAAAATTGCAAAAAAGGAGTTAATAAATCAGACGATATTTCTTTATATCCGTCATTAAGATGTTTATAAAAAACAAAATCGTCTATAGTTTATAAAGCGCTTTAAAGCAAATTTAAATTGACTGTAGAATCCCTTTAAAGCAACTTTTGACGCCCCTCATAAAATTAAGGAGGCCTTAATGTCAAGCAACCATATTTAATTATACTTTTAACTACTGCTTTTTCCTGCAAATATTCACTTGTTTTTGATACCACTTGATATTGATAACAACAAAGTGATTCATTATCTACAAACGATCACTTTTTGCCATACTGAACGTGAATACCCCTAATGAAATTAAAACAATTCATGTGTGCGTACGCATATGCATGTGTGTGTGTGGGTGTTTTAAAAAGTTATTACAAGGACGTATTTTATCAAGCGTGTAATAGATTTTAAACTTTTCTTAATACTAACAAAAAAAAAATGTGAAAAATAATAAAAATTAAATAAGAAGCAATTCAAGACAAACGGCGTCAGACATCAGCTTCTTTAGGGAGTAGCAGACAGGAAAATTTTCCTTAGAGACCTATAAAATGAACTTGAACAAATTTAATAATATTTCTCAGATAAATAAAATAGAAATGTGGTATTTCAATGGAAATACCTTTGAAATATAAAACCAATTTTTGGTTATTTGTTGGCATAAATTTATTTTATTCAAATAAATGCTTTATTTCTTGTCAACATTGTCTGGCACATCTTTTAAACATGTTTATTGCCAATTATGTAAAAATAATTTTTTTTCTATTTTTATTACACGCACTTTTTGTCACTGCCTGCGTCAAATTTACCTTCAACAATTTGATGTTAGCCAGAAGAGTCATAAGTTTTCTTTGCCATTTCTTTTAAAGATGGCCAATTCCATGACCTTCAAATAAAGTTTTTCATCTCACTCATCATTAATATTAAAATTTTCAGGGATATCGTAAATTTGAAAAATGGTCAATTGTATGGCTTTTTTCTTTAAAATATTTTATAAAAGTCTGTCTCATTTGTTTCTTTGTCTTATTTATTTTTTATTTGGATTAAATTTTCTTGGAAAAACTTATGAAAATTTCAGTTAATAAAATTTGCTTGTGGTAGTTAGTCATTCTGGATTTTGATATTTTGAATTAGAACCATATAAATAAAGCTTTAAACATAATAACAACAGCAGGCTGCACGAACAACGACTACAAAAGCCGTTGGCTACAATCGTTGCCTCGTAGCCAGCTACTTAATTATTTTTAGAACGACACCACCACATCAATAACTATGAGTTGTTGTTTGTAGTAGAATTCTCTTCATATTCCAGTGTAGCCGCTTTCATATATGTAATACTCTTAAATAGTGTTACTCCAATAAAATATATTTAAAAGTCAACAATATATGACAAGAAATCATTTCATTGTTGTTTCCTTTTGTAAAATAAAACGATGTATTTTCAAGTTTTCAATAATTTAATTTATTTATATTAAACTGGCAGCACTGCATCTACTCATTGTCGCTTACAAACATAGAAATTAGTTAAATTTGACTACAACCACAAAAACAGCAGGGACAACAATCAGTAGCCGTGTTGCCTCTAGTAGTAAAAATAATCATTGTCATATACGCACATATCTTCTATTTCTGACAAGTTGTAGTTTGTAGTCTACTGTCGTTATTGTGTTTAATGCTTTAAAAGTTAATAAAATGTTTAGTAGTTTGCTTTGATTGGCGCTCATCTTAAAGCAACACATGTTTCCATCCCTTAAAAATTATAATATACCAAGAAAAATCTATTCTTTAAAATGGGGAAAAATTTATAAAAATAACAAGTGAAAACACAAATTCTCTTAAGTATTCAACTTTTAAAATATCCTGTTACATTTTTTTTGTCTTCGCCAGTTTTCTTCATTAATAACCATAAAAAACTATCGCGTTTTTATATTAACAGTCTGAGATACTAAAAAACTTTAGATAGTTTATGAAAAGAAAAAATTGCTGGAGAAATAAGTTTCGTCGCCAGTGCGTTTCTACATGAGGATGTTGTACTCTTAATATGTGGCTTTTTTTTTAATCTAAAAGCAAAGATTTATGTCTTTGAATTAGAAAACTTTAAGCCAAAATGCAAAAAGTTTTCTAAACTATTCAATAAAAACAAATATTATAACGTTTGTGTTTTAATCAAAGTTTTTTCTAAAAACTTTCATATTTCTGGCGAAGATATTTTCTATTTACAGTGGTGGCTATAAATAGAAGGCAAACGTCTATAGCTCCAATAAATATAAACTCTTAATAACAGCCTTGTAATTATTCTGCATCCATGAGTAAAATTAACTGAACGTTCTTTATTGTCGAAGGATTTTTTTTCCTGGCAATTAAATATAAAACCGAAACAAATTTGCGGAATTTATGTTGAAGGAAAGGCTAAGGTTCTTGCGATGTACTTAAAAATTTTGCTGGGTGTTCTGCCTGTGCCCTCCTTGAGCATCATACGAGATTGATCGAAAACGCCACAAGTATCATACCACAGTATTATCCTCTGCCGCGATTCTGCAACAGATGTGAGAATTTTTCGCATTGAAAACATGTTCGCCATTCTGTGGAATACCGGTTAAGTCAATATATATTTTTATGTTTCATAGTCCTATTATTTTTGTATAACAATAAGCATATTATTCCATGGATGGCCCTAAGCAAGAGCTGAAAATCGCGAGCCATATTATTTGCAAGAGAAATACTTGTCCTTTATTAATTAGCCACCACTGTATATTGTATGTATGGATTTTTATAGCAGATAAAAATTGATATGAATGAATTAAAGGATAGTGGCAGTTTTTTTTTGCTTTTCATTATAAAATTACGAAAATTTATTTAAGATTTTGTGATGCGGAAAATAGTCGTAATTTTGGAAAAACAATTGTGTGCTTAAATGCTTTTTTTTACAAATTAATTCAGTGCAATTTTTATGTTATTGCTTTTTTATTCCTTTCACAAAGAAAGTGAAAGGGTTTGTCTTTACGTGTGTAATTTCTTCGATATCAATATGGGACCCCATGAAGTATATATATATATATATATATATATATATATATATATATATGTATATATATATATATATATATATATATATATATATGTATATATATATATATATATATATATATATATATATATATATATATTCTGGATTCTTATTAATAGCGATGACAATTCAGACATGTCCGTCTGTCTGTACGTGAAATCGGTTTTCCCAAGTCGGTCTGTCCGTATGACTGTACGTGAAATCGGTTATCCCAAGCCCCTGAAGAGCTACAGACTTTGTTCTTGGACGGATGGATTGGAAATGAACTTAAATAGAGTGGTATTAAGAAAAATCCGAAATACGGTTCCAGAGCTGGGAAGCTCTCGACGCAAAATTAATACCAAAAACCAATTATTCTTTTTTTATTTATAAATTGAACCTGTTTTATGCTTTAGGAAGCCTCAATTGTCTATTAAAAACTGAAGAAATAAAAAAAACATTCCAGGGATGGGAAACCAAACGTTTTTTTTGGCACATTCAAATCAACTAAAATGTTTAAAAATTTGAAGTTTTTATTAAATTAAACCGCTTTATACATCATGAAGATTTGCATGGGTAAAAATATAAATTTAAAAAAACGTTTTGTTTCCAGGGGTGGGAAATTAATTTTTTTGGCACATTCATGATCTTGTAGTACATGTAATAACTAAAATGTTTAAAAATGTTAAATTGTTTTAAATAAAACTACTTGAGATATCATGAAGATTTGCCTGAGTAAAAAATAAATCAAAAAAATTATAATTTTGTTTCCAGGTGTGGGAATTTAATATATATTTTTCATTTATAAAAGTAACCAAAAAGGCAACTGACGTTATATTTTTGCTAACTAAAAATATTTTGTAACTTAAAAAGAACAAAATCGGTAAAAAAAATATATGTAACGCCAGACGTACGTGGGTGAAGGGTATATACGATTCGGCACAGCCGACTGTAGCACCTTTAGTTGTTTTTTTGTATTTAGTTATCTGCTGATACAATTTTGCTTGTGCTTGTAAATGTCTCTATTTAAATTTAGTGAACATGAATTTAGTTTAAAAGATTTCTTTTTCTATATCTAGTAACTTCGACTGTCAAGTAAATTGTTAAAAAACCCCCCTCAACTATTATGGCTCCATCCAATTAACTTCCAATATTCCCAACTATTACTTGAATAAAAGCCAATTTTCATTATTATCTCTTCATGTTGGTAAAATAAGAAATAAATCATGCCATTATAAAAAACATATTTTTACGACTGTTCTTAAGAGTTCATTTAATACAAAAAAAAAGGTTTTAATAAAATGTTGGTGCGAGTATATTAAAAAATTCAATATTTTCTATGGATATATTTTTCTCTTAATGGGCTTTGGGGCAAGTGGTCTTTCAGAAGTCATGTCTGTCATTATATCACCACATAAGTTGTTCCTTTGATCCAAGTTATTAAATCACACGAAAGTCTATGCGACGTTCTTCAACGCGAAAAATGCGAAAAATGCCTTCGAAGCACTTTAGACACATTTTTCTTGTTTTATTGGCCAACATGTTACAACCAGGCAACAATCAATAAGAACAACAGCTACGAAATATTCGTCCTTCAATTCGTTATAATGGTTTTATTATATCGTTTATTTTTGACAAACGATTTCATTTTGTCTGCATTCAAGTTCACTTTGCACGACAAACAAAATTTACATGAATCCTCAACTGAAGTTCATGTCTGCCCATTAATAACGCACATCGAGTCGATTGTATTTTGCTGATACATACCGGCATAATTAAATTGTGCAAATTGGATTTTTAAGAGATAATTTCTTTGATATATTTCAAATGACATGAAAGAGACATTTTTGTTTGGCAAAAAACTTGAAATTAAAAGATCTGCAAAAATATTTATTTTTAATAATATGAATTTCAAATGAACACATGAAAACTTTCATGCCTGATCGCATGTCATTCAATAACGAATGAGACAAATAGTACTGCAAAACTCGCGAATACTCAATGGAAAGATATGCTGGTAAAATAAAATTATTGGTGAATTGCGTCGAAGCAATGAAAATTGATCTTTCATTCTGTTCTTGTGGGTCTAACGTCCAAAAAGAGGCGAGAGTTGTCTCTTCTTACATGTATCACTGCGCAGAAAATGGAAGTCTAATTGCCCTTAAACGCGCCGCTGAAGTAGATGTCATCTAACCACGCGTGAAACAATAATAATTCGCTTCCAGTCTATCAGTCGTTGCGGGCTTGTCTCTATGGACATGAACCTTAACAAAGCCCCGCAAAAAGTAGTCTAAATAATTTAAATCACATGCTCGGAGCGGTCAATTTAATACCCCCAAACGTAAAATAAACTGCTCACCGAAGTCACCTATTAAATGGGCCATGTAGAACGAGACACCGTCTGGTTAAAATCGCATGTAAGCCAAGTCCAAGTATTCCATTTTGCAAAAATAAGAATTCTAATTATTGCGCGGTAGCCCTCAACATTCACTTTAACGTTCCTGTCTTCGTCGTCTTTAAAAAAAGTACGGGCAAATGATGCCACCGACCCGAAATCCACTCCAAAAAATGAATTTCTTGGGATACACTGGCAGTTCTTAAAAAACCTTCTGGCTGCTCTTTACACCAATTATGGCAACTTCGCTTGTTAACGTGTCCATTTAATCAGAAATTGGCATCGTCGCTGGACCCAATTTTCAGTTAAGAAAATTCTCGATGGAGTTTCTTAACACGGCATGTATTTTGATAAGAAAAAATTCAATAATTTGCAAGCGTTACTTGTTTGTAAAGCTCCGTTCACATCTGTCAAATATTTAAGCAAATAAGCGTAACCAACAATATCTGGTTTGATTTCTTAATATTAAGAAAATATTTTTAAAATTAAAATCTATCTATTTAGTAAAACATTCAATATAGATTGAATCAGTATTATATTTATCGTTTCCGTTGTCGGGCATACAAACAACATATTAAAGAAACGTTTGTAAAAAAATAGTGGTTACGTTTATTTTCCTGAAATATTTAATAGATGTGTTCACAACATTAAGTGGATTTATGGGCAAATTATAGAACAAATTGTCTATCTTTAGGAACAACATGTTACACGAAAACAGCTGATCTACCAAAAACAGTGTTGCCAAGAAGAAAGTTGACAAAAAAAATAATTCTTTAAAGTTGTACTGAATACAATGAAGTGCTAAATTCATCTGCAAAATCAGACAGAAGTCAAAATTATTCGTACTTATTTTCAGTTTTGCTTATATCTGTAAATTTTCTATTTAGAAGAATTTACTAGTGAATATTTTTTAAAAATAATAAAATTTTGTCTCAATTGAAAAATAAGAAAAAGCTTTCCCGATTACAAAATAAGAAAAGATGCCCAGATTCCCTAAATCGATACACTACAAAGACGAGAAAAATATATAAGACTTGTGGGCAAATTACGGCACTCGATATCGATCGAAATTCGTATGTAAATTATTAAATTTCGATCGATAGCGAATGCCGCAATTTGCCCACTGGAGGACTTTTAATTCCGAAAGAAGACGTCAGCTATCGAAACGAGTGTTTTTGCCGTTCTACTCTACCGGATTCCTGCGGAAACTTATATTTTAAATATTCTTTCATTTCGTTTTAAAATTTGCTTTTTTTCATTTGAAATAAAATGCCAAAAATTACGATTTTATTTTATTCATATTTGGGGACTTGAAACCGGCGGCTTCATGTGAAATAAAATCACAAATCTTTCGTACAACTTTGATTTTATATATGGAAACTTATTTCGTGCCGGCTCTTTTGCGCTCAAATATTGTAAATCTTCTGTAAAATAAATTGGCAAATCAGGTGTAAAATCATGCGGTGTAGAGCAGGTTTAGACCGTGATTTAAGATTATAAATAATTTATTTGCCTTGAAGTTATAAATTGTGTTCCATTTATTTTTGTCACTGTCGCTGATACTGAAATAGAAACTTTATCCTTTATTTTTATGGTGCTTAGTTATTGTCTACGCAACAGTATTCGCAATTGTTTAACTGGGATACAAATAAAATATTTTCCTACCCACTTGTATTATCTGACTGGCTGTCTGGCCCTCCGTGTTTCTGGCTGAGTTTGAAAATATCTTTAACGATTGTTGGCAATAAAGACAACTACAACGATAATTGGCTTAATGTTGATGGTGTAATTTAAATTCAAAAGTTTCCTTTTTTTCATTGTCGGTTTGGATCAGATTGAATATATAATTTTTCTTTTTTTTCGTAATGCCATGCTTGGCCCACTTTCTGTCTCATTGTATTTGGAATTTTATCTATTTTCGCTTGCATATTTAAAAATAAATAACATAAAAAGTCCGAAGAAAAATGCCAAATAAAATTTAAATAATGGAATTTAATAATATTTTTGTCCCAAATTTATTTGGGTTTACAAAAATCTTTTTGTGGCCGTCGTTTGTTCTTTAATAAATTAAAACGTTTTACTGAAATAAATCATCCCTTAAATCTGAATCATTTAATATAAAAACTTGTCAAGCATTAAATATTTATGAACGCACGAGTATGCTGGTGTATTTTTCTTTTCTACTATTTTACAATTTATGTGGAGAAATATATACTTGTAAATATAAACCGATTTTTCAAATGGCTCCAGAGAGCGGTGTTGAATCACAAGAACGACTCGGCCAATTGAAAACGGGCCTCATCACATAAAATAATTTTGTTGAAAAGGGTTTGGGGTAACATGTTACTCCTAAAAGTTGGGCATCTTTTCTTATTTTGTAACGGGGAAAGCTTTTTCTTATTTTTCAATTGAGACAAAATTTTATTATATTTAAAAAATATTCACAAATAAATTTCTTCTAAATAGAAAATTTGCAGATATAAGTAAAACTGAAAATAAGTACGAATACTTTTGACTTGTGTCTGATTTTGCAGATGAATTTAGCACTTCATTGTATTCAGTACAACTTTAAAGAATAATTTTTTTGTCAACTTTCTTCTTGGCAACACTGTTTTTGGTAGATCAGCTGTTTTCGTGTAACATGTTGTTCCTAAAGATAGACAATTTGTCCTATAATTTGCCCATAAATCCACTTAATGTTGTGAAGACATCTATTAAATACTTCAGGAAATAAACGTAACCACTATTTTTTTGACAAACGTTTCTTTAAT
The DNA here is from genome assembly GCA_963675445.1 of Linnaemya vulpina. Classification (NCBI taxonomy): domain Eukaryota; kingdom Metazoa; phylum Arthropoda; class Insecta; order Diptera; family Tachinidae; genus Linnaemya; species Linnaemya vulpina. The sequence continues at coordinate 7,789,032 of OY776280.1, read as the reverse complement.
ATGTTGTTTGTGTGCCCGACAACTAAAACGATAGAAATAATACGGATTCCATCCATATTGAATGTGTTACTAAATAAAAAGATTTTCTGTGATTTTATTATTATTGAACATTTTTATTTTGCTATATTAATATTTATATAGGCTAATTGTTCTAACTTAGTTAAAATCTCAGAAAGACATGATGATAAATATTCCTAGGCACAAAGGAAGTCAACATCAGTTTTATTCAACTTACACAGCAGAGCAGAACAGCTGTTTTCGAAAGTCGCTACACTTTCATCTTCAGTACTCATGTGTATATTGTGTTTATCACCACTGTTTAGGTGGCTTAGTTGAATGTGAAAACAGCTGTTCTGCTCTGCTGTGTAAGTTGAATAAAACTGATGTTGACTTTCCTGTGTGCCTAGGAATATTTATCATCATGTCTTTCTGAGATTTTAACTAAGTTAGAACAATTAGCCTATATAAATATTAATATAAAAAGATTTTCATTTTAAAAATATTTTCTTAAAAATAAAAAATCAAACCAGACATTGTTGGTTACGCTAATATGCTTAAATATTTGCCAGATGTGAGCGGAGCTTTACAAACAAATAACGCTTGCAAATGATTCAATTTTATTATCAAAGTGCATGCCCGGTTAAGAAAGTCAGTCGTGAATTTTCTTAACTAAAAATTGGGTTCAGCGACGATGCCAATTTGTGATTGAGTGGATACGCGAACAATCGAAGTTGCCGTATTTGTTGTAAAGAGCAGTGAGAAGATTTCGCAAGAACTCCCAGTGCATCCCAAAAAAGTCACTTTTTGGTGTGAATTTCGGGTCGGTGGCATCATTTGACCGTACTTTTTACAGACGACGAAGACATTGACGTTTAAGTGAATGGCGAGCACTACCGTGCAACGATTAGAATTCTTATTTTTTTATTGTTGCAAAATGGAATATTTGGACCTGGCTTACATGCGATTTCAACAACATGGTGCTTAATGGTCCAATTGAAAAGTAATAAATTCCCTCATTTAAATCAAACCCAAACGTTTTTAAAAAATCTTTCACTATAGGAAATAGTTTCTTTTAACATTTGACTAAAGCACTAATGGCGTTTTCTTTTCTAGAAAACATGTTACATTTTTTCACTTATTTTCTAAAAAGTAGCGGTTTGGAAAAGTTTTAGAACAGGAATTAGTTTTCGTGAGGGAGGTTGGATCCATTTTTAATCAATTCCTTATTTTGAAATGTTAAAATGTTGCCATTTTCTGTTAAAAAGTGTGAAAAATGTTGCATTATTTTCTAGAAAAGAAATCGACATTAGACAACATTTTGCACTTTTTCGGTGAAGGGACAAGAAATACAAATACATCTGCATTAATAATAAGTAAACGTTTCCATAGAGTGATAGAAGGAAGTATAAAATAACAGTCTTGTTCAAGGTGACGAATTTTCGCCCTTCAATTTATTGCTTGACTTGAAGTGGAATTTCATAAGGATTTCAATTACATTAAAAATGCTATTGAATTTCCATTTTATATGAAATTTGTTTTTTGCATAAAATCTTGAGTGTTTAAATTTCTTCATGCTACACTCTTTGAAAGCAATATTATCTACTGTTTCTTGTTAATTTTGCATAATAAAATCAATTACACTCAAACAGCCAATATCCTTGAATTGACTAAATTAGTTTCTTTGTTTAAAATAATTGAAGTATCGATTTTTATTTAATTAGTTTCGTAATAAAAGAACAGAAATTAGCAATTTGCCAGTTTAAATCGGACAAGAATAAAGTTTTATCTTCAGATTTCCTATCACGACAAATAAGGCAATTTAAAGATCCTGTCACGATGTCGTTTTATAGAAAGAGAAAAGTTTGAATTTAAAGTAAAAATAAACATTTTGCTTTTGTATTTATGGTTTTATTATATTTCTGCTGGCCTTGCATTAGCAGTTTCTTCGTCTTCTGTTTTGTGCGTACAACGCAAATATTTAAAAGGAAAACATCATTCTATTGTTAAAACATTTCCGTTTTGTGTTTCTTTAGCCAACATCCATACACACTTACACAGATACATACACACACATACATATTTTCTTTCCTGTTAGTATATCCTGTTGTCATTTTTGTTCTCGATTTAATCTACTAGAAATTTTTTAACAATCTCTTCTTATCATGTTATCGATTTGTTGTCACTTTCCGTGCCTGCGTTATAAATGGAGGTGATTTGTTAGAACATGTTATCTGGAACAGTAATCGCCAGCAAAATTTATCCACATCAATTAATGGGTGTTTTTTATTGAGTGACACAAGCTTAAATCATAATAAAAGAAGCAAATATATTTTTAATATCTGCGTTCATACTCTTCCAGGAATAATAACGATTACAATCGTTCTTATTCCGGGTCTCCTGCAATTGTATAAGAAAATGAAGGCACCGATTAATGGCACCTGAAATTATGTTGAATGATTTATTTTAATCAGTTTTTGTTGCATTCATTTCTATACATCATTCACTATATGGACCACCATCTCAACCTCTTTTCATTTCATTTCATTTCTTTACATTTCATTTTTCTATTGTTTCAATTTCGACAATGATTTTTCAATTAGATTTCACTTTGAATTTTCTTTTTTCAACAAACAAAACCGAGAGTAAAATGTTTCCAGATTAGATTAGCTTAAAGTTGAGAAGTTAACACAAAAAGAAAACAAATAAAAGAAAAATCATTTTCTTTTACATAAAATTTTAAATACTTGAGTGTTTCTGATGCTTTCGAATTAATTGATGTGTTGCAGTCTGACTTTAATCTTACACAGATAAAATGTAAACAAACCCCTTTTAAAGTATTAGTTTGAATAACAAATCGGTTTTTTTTTTTAAATTTTAATGCGAAGGCAGTTCAAGAGAAAGAAAGTAAATTTTATTAGGGTGGCTGCAATTCATATATTTCTTGTACACTACGATTTAAGAGAGCAATTGCAAGATGTTAAGGGCGTAGTAACTCTGGTAACTCTAGAAGAAATGTCGATCAAAAGGGATTAATGAGATTTGTACCACCGGGTTCGAAAAGTGTTTTTAATTCAGAAACACATGATGAATAGTCTGAAGCACGAGGGAAAGTCAATAACAGTTTTGACTATTCAACTTACACAGCAGAGCAGAACAGCTGTTTTCGAAAGCCGCTACACTTTCTTCATCGGTACTCATAAATATTTTTATTTATTACCACTTATTAGATGACTTCAGTTAAATGTGTTAACAATTTCTATTTGTAGCAATTTTATTACAAAAACTATACGAGAATTGTATCAAACCCGAAACGCTTTTCTTGAAATAAATTATTTTGAATTTTAAGTTGAAATATAATATGAGCATATAAGTTTAAAAAGAAAATTAAATTATGTATTACACGTTCTACCTTTTGGAAAGCAAACAACTGTCGCCCAAAAAAATTTAAACTCTATATCAACAGCTGCATACCCGGATATGTTTTGTGTTGTTAAATCGCTTTATCTCAGAAAATAGTTGCTGTGAAATTAAATTGTTCGAATTACATATTTGTTACTTGAAAATAAGTAATTTTGAATTATTGGAACAGTTAATCGTCCAAAATTAATCGATTATTCGAATAACGGTTAATCGTTTGAATACCCTAGCATATGCGTAAGTAGTAAATATCGGGTGTTTTTTATAGAGTGATACAAGTTTAAATCATAATAAAACATAGTAATATATTTTTGATATCAATGAAACGGTCTCTATCGGATAGAAAATTTTATGACATTAATGCTTAAATATGATTTCGGCCATGTGGCCGCCACGGCTGGCGCGTACAAGGCGCAATCTGGAACACCAATTTTCACAAACAGGAACATTCGGACCATCATCGTTTTGCAAGACATATGGGCCAATGAATCCGTGAGCCCATAAAGCGAACTAAACAGTAATTTTCTGTGGATGTCAAGGTGTTTCGACAAAAGCTTGTGGATTCTCCACACTCCAAATGGTTGTCCCATTTCTGTTATTTACGTACCTATTCAACAAAAAATTGGCTTCATCGGAAAATAAAATTTTGAATGGACGAAGTGCACAATAAGTTTGACGAACAGAACCATTATTTTGATTAAAAATTTACACAATTTGCATGCGTTGCTCTGGTGTAAGTCGATCCATAAAACTAAACAAAAAGCAACTATCAGCTGTTAAATGGGTGGTCAAATAAAACAGTGTTGCCAACTCAAAGTTGTATCACTCTATAAAAAAACACCCTATTTATGACCAGCCAGCAACCTTGTCCGACTTCTATAAGATATCGTATACAATTTCTGTTAGACTTCTGATCTTGCAGGAATATGATTGAGAGTTAAATTAATTTTGATAAATAACACATAAAAATATATATTATAAATTGAAAAATTTTCAAATATCAAATTTACTGCCTGGCTCTTGGTATCACTCGATATCGTTCTGTAGACGAAATGCATTTTAAAAAATCCAAAATTTTGTTTTTTGTTTAAGTGTATTTTCCCAACAGGACGATATCGAGTGACCTTGTCGGCACAGGCTCCTAATCTTTAGCATTTTTCAGTCTACGAGAGATTATTAATTGCACGTTTTTATATTTATCGTTATATTCTTGTGTTGTATTTTTATGTATCCTACACTTTCTTGCATTTATAAGCCCAACAGTAGCGTGCGTACAGTAAAACCTTGAAAGAAAAGACTCACATGAAATGAAACCCCAACATTATATGTATTGAAGTTTACGAAAATTTCATATCTCTTTGTAAATATTGTCGAGGAAATATTTCAGGAAGAGACTTGTAAACCATTTACTTGAGCAGCATTAAAAGTTTTCAAAACAACAGCTGCAATTTTAACAAAAGAAAAATTAAATATCATGTGCAGCACATACTTTTAATGAACTGTAGTAAAAAATATTTTTCAAGCAACTGATAATAAATTTCTCAACTATTAATTGAAGAAAATTGTACAAAAATGTTATAACAAAAGCCGCTTATAATTTGCGCCGTGAGACTCAAACAATTTTAACACGCATGAACTTAAAAGAATTGGAAATTTCAGCTTTTGTTTGTCTAGAAAATTATAATTGATTATAATTGAGTGTCTCTAATTCAATACCCTGTTAACAATATTGCAGCCGTTTTTCCTCCTTTTTAAGCCGGTTGTGTTTTGCTATTGAACATGTCCTTCCTTAAGTTTTATCATCATTCAAGTTTTTACTCTAGAACTGCCTTGTGACTTTATTACCTTGTGTAAACTAAAAAAGACATAATCATTTATAAATTTCTTTTCTAAAAAATAATGCAACATTTCTTACACTTTTTAATAGAAAATGGCAACAATATGTGATTTGAAAATAGCGAATTTATTAGAAACTAATCCAACATGTTTTACGAAAAACTATTTTTATTTAAAAATTCCCTTAAACTGTTGCTTTCTAGAGAAGAAGTGAAAAAATGTTACCCATTTTCCAGAAAAGAAAACGCCCTTAAAAATATTTTATTTTAGAAATTATTGGTTGTTAGAAGAAAATTTATGAAAACGTGCATTAAATTTTAATTATCCCCACTCCTTTAAAAGTTTCCTGTTAAGAAATTTACTAATAAAATGCTTTCACTATTGTTTTAGTCCAAAATAAATAGATGGTTTCATATTCCTTTTAGCATTTTAAGTAGTTCTCTTGTGTACTTTCAAATAAAGGATTAAGTAAGTGAATACTTAAAACACTGAGGAAAATTTCATGTAGAATTAATAAACTTATAAATTCTGTAATGTTTTGTTCAGGAAGATGCATGCATTGACATGCTTCGTTGATGGTCTATTAATATTTATAATGATTAAAAAGCTGACTCAAGGGAGGTTGAAAATAAAATCTTGAGATTTTGAACCCTATTAAAAAAAGTGTCTAATTGAGATTAATAGAAGTCGTTTTTAATACGTTTGTTTTTTGCACTTGGCTTAAAGCATTAAACACAATAACGACAGCAGACTACAGACTACAACTTGTCAAAAATAGAATACATGTGCGTATATGAGAATGATTATTTTTACTACCGCAGGCAACACGGCTACTGGTTGTTGTCCCTGCTGTTTTTGTGGTTGTAGCCAAATAAAACTAATTTCTATATTGGTGAGCGACAATGAGTAGATGCAGTGCTGCCAGTTTAATATAAATAAATTAAATTATTGAAAACTTGAAAATACTTCGTTTTGGTTTACAAAAGGAAACAACAAACTATATTTCCAAGCTAATGCATTGATTTCTTGCCATATACTGTGAACTTTGAATATATTTGATTGGAATAACACTATTTAAGAGTATTAAATATATATAAAAGCGGCTACACTGACGTTTGAAGAGAATTCTACTACAAACAACAACTCATAGTTATTGATTTCGTGGTGTCGTTCTAAAAATAATTAAGTAGCTGACTACGAGGCGACGATTGTAGCCAACGACTTTTGTAGTCGGTGTTCGTGTAGCCTGCTGTCGTTATTTTGTTTAATGCTTTAGAAGTAAGACAAGACTACGATCCCTGGGTCCCGACTCCGCACTCAGTCATGAATATGGTGACGAGTTTTTCTGATCTTCGTTAGTTCAGGATTGTTTTTTTTTTTTGTCAGCTTGTCTCAATGACGGAGGCATATCACTGGTCGCTGCAAATTACCGACAGCGATTAACAACGTCATGTACTAGAAGAGCAGAATACAGCGCCCTCCTTGGATGGTGCCTGTAACAAAAACTTCACCGGCGAAGTAAAAATAGCTGCAACAAACTTTCTATGTCCTAATATCTCTTCACCTGTGCTCTTAACACTATCCCCTCCTTTCCCAGTTCCAGCGCAATACACTGCATATGTAGGGGTCTTTCCCTGAGTGCTGGTCCTGCTCATAAAAAAAAAGAAAAAAAAACACCAGATTTTAAGACACTTTTGAGGCAGTTTTTCGGATTCCAAAAAAAAAAAACTTTGCAGATATGACAATTTAATGTGAAAATTAAATCTGCATGCAATTTTTCTCAGTGTTTTAAGTTATAACTTCTGGAATCCTTTGTTTGAAAGTCCACAAGAGAACCACTTAAAGTATTAAAAATAATATGAAAACGTCTATTAATAATATTGGTATTGATCTTTAATATATAAATTTTTGCAGCGTGTGTTTTATTCTTCTATTTCAATATATTCAGCCTTTTGCTGCCAAAGGGTGGTAACTAAAAAAATTCAGTTTTTTCAGAATTGTGTTATACACTAGAATTTATAATTTTAATCGCGCTGTTTCTATATTTCTAAAATTCCCAGCTTTAACTTAAAATAAAAGTAATTTCATTTAACAAAAAAAAAAAAAAAATTATTGCAAAGTTATTACACTCTTGCCGCAAGGGTTTTCAAACTTGAAATTTATCTTTTCATTTCGCTTGTATTTATATCAGTTTCGTTCGTGTAAAATTACCAACATAAAAATTGCTCTTAATGACTGCACTGAATTGTGCGGTAATAACGATACGCTTTCATGAACAACCAAGTCCTTTTAAGCAGACGAATGATAACTTCTTCTTCTTCTTTATTCTACTCCTTTAACATTTGCAGTGAGTGGCATTTTAGATGCTTCTTTTTTTTTGTTGCTTCTGCTGCATCTCTATTATTATTGATGCTTCTGTTCACTTCCATGAATGTGTGCATGTGCTTGTTTGTTTCTCTGAGCATTTTATTGTTGTGTTTTTTGTTGTCAGTGTTCGTTGTTGTAATTTTCTAAATGGCTTCAACGCTGCAGATGTGTTCGTTCTGTGCATTTTATTTATTTATATATTTTTATTTTTTATTTTTTTGCTTTGTTGTGTCCACATTAATTTGTTGACTTGAATTAATAGTGCGTTTTTTTTTTTGCATATTTTAATACAACATGTGCACTTGAATAAGTGAATGTGTGATTAAATGCATTAAACACAATTTCCATTCACTTATTATTGAGAGGGTGTTGTGGCCGTTTTGCCTCATATAATTGCCCAGCATGCTGCTCATAATAATCACAATTATTTTATTATATTCTTGCTTTTATTAGGCGATGCGTTAATAATTATGATGTGGTTAATATTATTGTCATCGTAGTGAGATAATTAAGGGATAAGCAAAGTGAACTTTTAGTTATTAAAAAAAAATCTGTGAAAATATATGACAAATGAAAAAAAGACATTAATTCCAAGTATGTGGTTTCGTATGAAATAAATGGTTAATATGAAATATATTTAGGCATTAAGTTGCCTTGGAATTAGTTTTCCAATAGAATTCAGTTTCCAGTCAAATAAGACGTTTTCTAAACTAAAAAGAAGTGGTCGCTGGACGTGCCCATTTGAATTGGATTTTAACCCTGGATGGTTACTGTCCGTCGATTCGACGAAGCTCATTTACTCTTTTTCATGTAACTTTTTTACGTTCTTTCAAATTCGTATCGAATTTCAACAGAGAAAAAAAGGGTATGATTTATTTTCTGTCTTTTAATTCATTTTTTAATAAAACACTTATTCAAAAATATTTTTGTTAATTTTCTATATTAAAAATAGTAGCGCTACAATTAATTTTAAAAATTGTACATTTCAACGAAGAGCAACTCCAATGTACAAAAATAAGGAGTAACCATTCAGGGTTAATATTTTTCTTAGGAAACATTCGGGATACATTTGAAAAAGATGTGCTTTATTGTAAATAGGGCCGGTACTCAGGGGACCACGCCTACATATGGAGTGCACTTCGCTAGAGCTGGGAAAGGTTAGATGAAGACAGATTTAGAAGATAGACAATTTCGTAGCTGACCGTCGGTCGTATTTAGCCAAATTTAATGCCGTGAATATATAACTTTAGATTTTTTTTATGTTTCACAACTCTTCCCATTATTTTCTCCTCTAAGACATCAAGATACATTTCATCTAAATGTTCTTAAAAAAACATGCGCAGGATAAAAACATTCTCTTTATCCATAACAGTTCCCCTCTTTTGTACTCATAACAATTTTCTTTTCTGTTCCCACAACAATTGCCGCTTTTTAAGAGAAAAAAAATTTCTCTTGAAGGGTTTTCGTATGGTTCTTATAGAAATTTATAAATGATTTACAAAATTTCTATGACAAATACAAATTGCAAATTTATGATATTATTTTTAGTAACATTTTGGGAAAAAAAGAATCAGCACGAAATTAAAATTAAACAGTTTTCTTTTTGTAATTTGAAATTACCTTGAAGCGTACTGAAAGTTAAAAATATATAAAATGGGTTACTTAACGCTGTATTATTTCGACTGTTTTGTATGTTATTGTTTTCTAATATATTAAGTACTGAAATAAGTTTTTATAAAATTCCAATTAATTTTTGTGACAAATTTAAAAAAAACTTTATTAATAATATATCAAAGTTTTTCCCTGAAAAAAAAATCACTTTACAAAGCAAAAGAAAATATTAAAATTGAAGTATTTTTCATTTAAAAACTGCCATAATAAATTAGAATATAATAACAAGTGATTAATACAAATAAATGTCAAATGAAATTAAATAAAAAAAGAATAATACATTTTAATATATTCATTTACAACGGAAAGTTTATTGAACTTTTCTTTAATATGAAATCGTTTCTATTGTCTCCTTTGCATTTCTGCTTTAATATTATATTCGAATTTCTATTTTCCTTTTGTTAGAAAGTCCTTCATTTTAGTCTCAAACTAAAATACTTTACAAATAACATTGTGAATACGAAAAACAACAACAAAGTCTTGTTAGAAAGTGATTGATTCTATTATAATATGCGACAATTTGTGCAAATTTTTATACATTTTATTTTGTTGGTTTATTTGTTGGAATGAAAACTATCTGGGAAACAAGTTATTGTAATTTGGTATTGTGAAGTTGATGATGAAAAGGAAAATATATTGGCAGAGTTATTAAATCGGAAAAGTTACCAATCAAAAGATTTTCTAATACTTTTATAAAAAGAATGTCTTTCTGTCTTGTCTTCCTTCTTTCCTTTTTTTTTTGTATGCGATGAAGGGAAAATATGATTGGATAAATTGAATATAAAATAAGTAAAACGACTTAGATATCAAATCATGCTAATTTTGGAATTAAAGTACTCGAAAATGTATGGATATTTTAAACATATAAAAATAAAAAAAGTTGCAACAAGAATCATAATCAAACAGCAACTCGGGCACTTAACAAAAGAGTGATATGATCCTTTTTCATAATAAAATTGGTACAAATAGAATTTGTCATCAAATCCAACTAAGCTGCAGCGGCTTACGAAAACAGCTGTCCTGTTTTGTTGTGTAAGTTGAGTATATAAAACGGATATTGACTTTCCCTTGTGCTTTGAAATATTTATCGTATCTCTTTGAATTAAAAACACTTCTCGAACAATAAGCCCATGCAATTAAATTTATTAAATAAAAATAATTAATTTAAAAAATTAAACAAAAGAGTAAATTTAAAAAATAAGTACATCATATTAGAAATATATTTTATATATCAAAAAATTATAAAAGCAAGGCAACGGAAAATGTCGAAGCTTTCCAATGAACTGAGATATGAAAAGTTAAATAATAAAAATTATGCTACAAAGTTTTTAAAAATTTTTAAAACGATGTGGCAAACTCTCTCAATCAGTTACTAAACCCGTCATTAAATTTTTAAAACTTGTTTAAAACCGAGGTAATTTTATATTCCTCATATCAAAATCCTTTTAAAATTTATTATAAAAATACTTGGAAAAACTTGACTACCAGTTTATGGCTGCTACAAATTTTTTTTTATTGTAAAATAAATAAATTCTGTTTAAATTGAATTCTTTCAAATCTTTACTCAATAATTTCCAAAACATGCCAGTAAAATATTCAATGAAGGCCACAAACCGTTTTGATGACTTTTTTTTTATTTTTTCAATATTGCAAAATGTAATTCAATATCGAACATCAACTGCAAACTCTTTGTCTACAACAAATTTGTTTTTTTTTTCTCATTTATTTAGTGGGTTTTTATTATCTCCAAACCATCTGTGCCGGCATGATTAAAGAAGGGAGACCTGCCACGATACATTTTTTTTCTTTATTATTTTATTATACCAACAAGCAACAACAATAAATTTAAAAAATCACAAACGTTCGCTTCGCCTGTTAAATATGTTAACACCTAATCTAGAAGCCAATTTAGTAAATCTAATATTTTCTTTCATTTATTAATATTTTTCTGAATAGTTTTGAAAAAGAAGCACACGAACAGGCTGTAATTTTATTATATTTTGCATACGAATGTGTCTGGTGGAGACTGAAAAGAAAACCGTCAGAGAAATACTTCATTCTATTCCTGCTATACAACATTTAAGGCAACATAATTTTTGTGTGTTTGTTTTCCAACTGAATGGAAAAGTCAAACATCTAATTTAGCAGCCACTAATCCAACAAACAACACATTTTATGTTTTTGGCCGTAAAAATAAAAATCAAATATTTTTCGGCATGATTGTGAGAAATGGAGTGCTTTTGTGGTTGCGGTATTTGTTAGCGCTGTGAATGAGTCACTTGGGGTATTCACACGGTCATATTGTCATAAAATCATAATATATCAGAACATTTAAAAAAAGTTATTGTTGTACTGCATACAAAAAAATCCTGGCACTCTTTCAGTTATATTTTTGTTTTGTCATAAAATATCTGTACAAAGCTGAGCCGAAAGGTTGCAACTTCTTGGGCGAGACGGCGTTATATTATATTTGCCGCCGTTATTTTTTATATATAATTCATGAATAATAAAAGGACATTCATAAATCTGTTCCTTTAATCATATATTTGTGATATAAAAATAAGAATTAATCCAAAAATTTAAATATAAGCAAGTGAAATTTTTTTCTCGTTTAAATTATGCAACTGGCGGCCACTGAACGTTTTTTTTTATTTGCCGCCACAGAAAAAAAATTATTCAAGGCAACAGCCGTTTTGGTTCGTACAACTTGATAAACGTGACAAGTTGTTCGCACTGGTCACATATTTTTCGTGCTATTATTTTATGATATACGGCTTTAAGAGAAGAGTGTGAATTTCCCAGTTATAATTTTTATTTTAATAATAATCGTTCCTATCTGGAATAGCAAGTGGAATTTTTATTGCCATACAATTTTTATTCCCTTCGAAGGGAAAAATGACTCTACAGTAAACAATTTTTCCCTCTATCAGTTCTCAGTGAATGTAGAAACAGAAAGAAGACGAGAAAACCACAAGATTGTTTCAATATGTAAAATATTTGCTTCATTTTTAAGTTTTAATAAAAACAGAGTTTATTTAAAAAAGAATAATTTTTAAGTAAAAGTAATTTAAAAAAATAATAATATATTTATCTCCTGAAACCAGTAAAATCCTGGTTTAACACAAACTAAGTAAAATGAATTTAAAAAAAAAATAAAAAATTTTGAAATAAAAGAAAACGAAAATTGGTTGAAACAGGTTTTTCTCTCGTAACATTCAGGCAGCTTCAATAGGGAATTGAAAAGAATTTAAGCAAAATCCTTCTCATGTGGACCTGGACTTATAGAACATCGACACTGGTTTACTCTAACGTAGTTTGGAAAGAAACAACAAATTATGTTGCATGTTTTTTTTAGAGTTTCACAACTTTGAGTTGGCATCACTGCTTTACTTGAGCACCATTTTAACAGCTGATAGTTGCTTTTAATTTAGTTTCCTTTAAAATTTCATTCGATTTACACCAGAACAACGCTTGCGAATCGTTGAAACTTTTTATCGAAATAGCTGTTCTCTTCGTCAAGCTCATTCATTGAATATTTTATTTTCCGATTAAGCCTATTTCTGGTTGAATGGGTACGTAAATAAGCAAAATTGTCGCATTTGGAGTGTGGAGAATCCACAAGCTTTTGTCGGGACACCATAATATCCACAGACAATTACTGTTTGGTGCGCTCTACAGGCTGGCGGAGTCAGTGGCCCAGAAACGATGATGATCAGATCGTTACTGTGAATGGTGAACGGTACGGGAACATGATTCGAAACTTTTTCGTATCTCAATTACGTGGCATTATTCTTAGTGATGTGTGGTTGGTTCCAACAGAACGAACCCACATGCCTCACAGCGGCCACTACAATCGATTTAGTGAAAGAAACTTTTGAAGAGAAAATAATTTCACATAATGGCCCATTTAATTGGCCACCAAGATCGTGTGACTTAACTCCATTGGACTATTTTTACTTCTCTACGTCGATAA